>CM031234.1:252322749-252874701 GCA_018340775.1 Taxus wallichiana var. yunnanensis | reverse complement strand
CAAATTTATTCACATTTTCAACAGGTTAAATAAATGGAAACTTAGAAACCCACTCTAACATGAAACTCCTTCCCAAGTCCCATTTTATTTCCTTTCTTTTTCTTCTAGAAATAGGTGTCCGCTGAGTATTTGCCTTGGTGGAATTTAAATTTCATTGACTACCATAGAAGTTTCACCTCCAACATTCACTTGGGTAGGTGATACAATTTCATCTTCATTCAATTGGGTAGGTGGTACAATGTCAAACTCAACATCATTCAATGGAATGTTTTCAAGGGGAGGCATTTCATTATTGTCGTCATTGACAACATTAGGCAAATAAAAATGAACACATTCTCATTCTGAGTTTCATTTTGAATGTAATCATTATCCCTTGATTAAGATGGTTCTTGTAGAGAAGGATGGGTTTCCTTAGATGGTTTCTCAAAATAAGATACCATTTTTCGAATGCTAGTACCATTGCCGGAGGGGTTGGAATAGCTTTTTTTTCCTTAGGTTGAGTTTTCCTTTTTAGTTGCCATTTTCCTGAATCACTGAATCCTGTAGAATTGAAGAACAAAAAATCAGCATTACATCTTACAAGAAATAGAAAAAAAAATAATTTAAAAAAAGAGTCATCATGGAAACCTAGAAGAAGTTTAGATGTAAAATTAAGAAATTTAAGGAGAAAAAATGTAACTAATCCCAATGGAATTCTTCAAAGAGATTTGAATGTTTTTCAAGTGATTTTTGACATGGTCTATATAATATTGTGTCACTTAACATGTACTACTTTTTGTAAGAGTGCTACATTAGTATAAGAAGAAATTACAAAAGTTTTTCCACAATTTTTCATGGTTGCTTGATTGACATGTTACATCAAATTGGATAAGGATTGCCTACCATTTATTCAGTTTCAATGCACTTGATTTGTATTGGTCTAATCTACATGTTTTAGTACAAAAACACAACGTTCAACTCTTTTCATTTTGAAAGAAAAATTTGATATAAACCAAAGTGAAAGGATGAGGTGATATTTTTAGCTCTCTCATATAAATTAGTTGGAAAGAATAAGAATATTACTACATTTAGAATTAGATAATACATCAAGAAAATTGAAGATGTATTAAAGGTTTAAGAAGAGAACAAACAACTTAGATGATTTGTTGAGCAACCAAATACATTCTAATGATAAGAAGTCTCGTTATAGCTAATCAAACATGAAATAGGCAATCTCAAGTCTCGTGCTTAGTTTTAAATCAAATTATAGTATGTATCTGCTCATGAAGGAATCTAAGTTCATTGATTCATCCAAGGTATGATCTATCTTTAGTTGATTAATTAAGGAGTCTTGATGACCAAGCTCTATCATAATGTATAAATGTTTATCCTATTGTATAGAGGTTCTAAATGTTGTCATCAAGCCAAATAAGGTGTGAATCTGCTCATGAAGAGATTATTGATTCATCAGAGGTATGAGGTCTGTCATAAGAATATCTAATTACCACGAGTGTTCATCATTTCAAAAGCACTTGAGACAAAATATATGGTCTTCCATCTATGACTCATTGTGGTATGAGATTGTGAATTCAAGGTTGAGAATGTATGCAGGGTTCTTTGGCTTGAAAATGAAATGTCAATGTGTTAAAGCTAGCTAAAGTATCATTATTCTTGAGAGAAGCTTGAATGCTTTGATATGATGTTTCACATATGATACAATCATGATAAGGGTATTCTTTGTATACTGTCATGTTCCTACTTGGAGAATGTGTTCAAGAAACTTGAAGGATATTATCATAAAGTAACTATGATAGTAATAGGTGTAAGACTACAAGTTGATTGGCATAGTCAAAAGTAACAGTCAAGAAGCATATCATGTGGCTAGTAATCAAGTTGACAAGGTTGACTCCAATATCATAATGATAGTTCAGGGTTTGATCACCATCTAGGAAAGAACACAATGTTTAGAGACATGTTGATGAATATCTACAGGAAAGTATCTGCAATATGAAGGCATGATCAAAAGACTAGCAACAAAGGAAAAGTTTCAGGGTTTTAAGGAGATTCAACCATTGTCATGAAACTTTGTTGAGACTAGGCCATGATCAAGGTCTGTGAGGATCTTAAGAAACAAAGCAAAGTAATGTATCATTAAGAAAGTTGTCATGAAAACCTAGTCACTAGTGACAAGATAAGAGGTACAATATGATTCTTTTAGAAGTCTATAAGTCTGGTTGCTCAAAAGTACTTGTAGATAAAGGAACAAAGTAATCATCTCAATATTACTATCATTTACTTATAAACACTATGAAAATATTATGAAAAGAAAATAATTTCATTTAACATTGAACAAAAGGATAAGTGAGATTGAAGTCCTTAAGAAGAGAAATAATGTCATCTACTTATTATAAATTTCATTGTATGAATTTTTATTTTGTGTAATAAACATGACATATTTTGATTAATATTAAATAATTATTGATTTTTCATATTATCTTATTTATATTGCACATTTTGAATCTTGATTTTTAAATGCTTCTCTTCCTATCATATAATGTCATCTCTATCATTAGCACTATTTACATAAACTCTTCTTTTTGAGTTGGATTATCAAAATGATGCCACTTATGTTCTTCTGTGATTATCAAACATCTATGCAAAAGGGGGTAGGTGGGAATAGTTTCACATGATGAGGATATCGATGAAAGATGCAGGAATTAAAAATATCCCCAGGATCTTGATGTTTTTAATATCTAACTTCGTGCCATTTATATCTAGTCTCACATTACATCATGTTTTTCCTTTATATTAAATATTATAGACATGTTGTCTAGACTAACAAAAAAAAGAAAATATGTCGAAGAGTGATCCCACTTCTATAATCTTCATAGAGGATGAAGAGGTGGTGTAAACCCCTACATTCTTTTTGGAAAATTATTTTTGTGGAGAGATAGATTCCAACTTTTCCTCAACATTAATAAAAGCAAATTAGTATTACTATACAATTTCTAATGGATTTATAACACAATTATTTTCATAGGCAGAAGTGAATGTGAAGATAAAGAAAGCATTTTGTCCTCCTTAGATTGTTGAAGGAAATCCATGCTTGGAGTACATTCAATACATTATGTTTCCATGGTTTAAAAAGTTTGAAGTACATCGCAATGAGGAAAATGGTGGTAACAAGTAAGCATGCTACAACAAGGACAAGAAAATATGTCAAGAGTGATCCCACTTCTGCAATCTTCATGGAGGAAGAAGAGGTGGTGTAAACCCCTACATTCTTTTTGGAAAATTCTTATTGTGGAGAGATAGATTCCAACTTTTCCTCAACATTACTAAACAAATTAATATTACTATACAGTTTCTGATTGATTTAGAACACAATTATTTTCACAGGAAAAAGTGAATGTGAAGATAAACAAAGCATTTTGTCCTCATATTGTTGAAGGAAATCCATGCTTAGAGTACATTCAATACATTATGTTTCCATGGTTTAAAAAGTTTGAAGTACATCACAATGAGGAAAATGGTGGTAACAAGTAAGCATGCTACAACAAGGACAAGAAAAGATGTCAAAGAGTGATCCCACTTCTATAATATTCATGGAGGATGAAGAGGTGGTGTAAACCCCTACATTCTTTTTGGAAAATTCTTGTTGTGGAGAGATAAATTCCAACTTTGCCTCAACATTAATAAAAGTGAATTAGTATTACTATATAGTTTTGATGGATTCATAACACAATTATTTTCATTGGCAGAAGTGAATGTGAGGATAAAGAAAACATTTTTTCCTCGGATCGTTGAAGGAAATCCATTCTTGGAGTAAATTCAATACATTATGTTTCCATGGTTTAAATTTTTTGAAGTACATCATAGTGAGGAAAATGGTGGTAACAAGTAAGCATGCTTGTGACAAGATGTCTATACTTTTCCCACAACTGTTATTTTTCTGTCTTTTGTTTTTCCAAATGCTAATTATCTGGTTTTTGGTTCATTTTTGTAACTTTTTTCCCTTTTGCATTTCTTGAATTTTTCATTTTGGACATCTTTGTATGGTCTCTATTTCATACATTATTGTTTTTCAACATTTCATTAACCTCCCATTCCCAACCAAATCCTCCCAATGATGTGAACCCCGCGGAATGAGTCCAGTGATTGATAAGTTTTTAGGTCTAGAGTGGGTCCTGGATGATATGGGAGGTTTATGCCACACATTTTTATTCCATCAGTCTCCCAAGGAAATGCCCTTGGTGAACATGAAACCTGTAGAATGTACCACATTTTATATATCCTTCGGTTTGTCAATGGTCCAAGGCGAGGCAACATTCTCACACTTCATAAAGCGATGGAATTTGGTGGACGCATGGTCATGATCAATGGTCCAAGGTGGTACTACATATATATATATATATATATATAATATTCTACCACACTTCACAACACACATATATACATAATTTGGTATACGTATATGGTCATGGAATAAATGGAAAGTGTATAATATATACATATATATATATATATATATATATATATATATATATATATATATATATACTTGTAGAAGAGAGAACATTAACAAAAAGATTCAAAGAAGATACACTGATAAAGCAAGGAATATACAGAGCAACAACTCGTGGAGATATATGAAGTGATTTTAAATATTATATATATATATATATTATATAGATGTATCTAAGATAGGAAAACTAGTTATGATTCTCACAGAGTGGAGGACTATTCTAGATGACATAAAAAATCATAGTGGTTATGAGGATGAGGATGTTCAAGATTTGTAATAACTTAAAAGGTAGAATCGTAGATAAAGCAAAGCGACATGAAAGAAAATAGGTCTCAATAGATTAAGCACTCACTTGCGGTAGAGTGCTTCAGGATGTAAATTGTAACATAAGTAGCCGAGGCCGTGCCGAAAGACCTATATTTATTTGAAATTTTGTAAGAAAATTACAATATGCCGATTCGCTAAATCCTTTTTACTACTTCGCAAATTGGAAAATTATGGGAAAAAAACATTGCCTATGCGCACACGCGCATGTATATATATATATATATACACACATGGGGAATTTGATACAATTCCTAGAAAAAAATCCCATGTGTATCGATGAATAAGCCCAAATAATCAATAAGGTTCCATAGATTTCTTGGCGAAACAATAATGTTTTCAAGTCCTAACATGTTGATCATGTGACGATTTAATATAAAAATATACATTAGGATTGGAAATTCCTTGGTGATTCACATGGGACAAATTATTGTTTGTGGAATTTTTGGTGAAACCTAGGTACTGCCGTTGTTGTAAAATTCACCAAAATCAAATTCCCAAAATTCTACTATTCACCAAACTACGAATATTCACTGCTAAAATTTTCCCGCTTCTAACTTTTCCTTCTAAAGCATTGGTTGTTTTGATGAAGTAGTGTTCTTTTAGATCCCTATGGATCACACCTTCCCTACTTAGGAGGCTTATGGTCCCATAAAAGCTTAGTGGGGGAGTAGATGAGGCAAAAATTCCCTCACTTTCTACTTTGAGTACCACTAGACCTACCTTGGTATCTTCCCTTTTAGTCCAACCTACTAAGACTCTTGGGGACCTCTCATTGTCTCTCTTATCTTTTGTTGTAACACTACATCCTCCTCCGATTCGCATCGTGAATCCAAGACACAATATTCTATGAAAGATAGCAAGTGACACTCTAGGTACAAGTTCTCACAATTTACTACTGAGTACATCCACATGAATGGTGAAAATCAAGCTGAGGGCATTTTATCCAACTCCGATCCAATATGGTGAAGGGTTTATACCGTAGTGTCTTAAGTTTCCTTGCTCTAGCTTGTAGTCTCTCCTTACTCAAGTAAATCCAAACTTTGTCTCCAACATGAAGTTTGTGTTCCCTCCGATGCTTGATCGTGTCTAGCCTTATACTTGGCTTGAGATTTTCTAATTTTTTTTTCACCTTGAGATGGATTTTTCAAATCCTCTCAATGAATTTTGTTGCTCTAGTCACCTCTGAATCATGTATCTCCCCTTCTTCTTGCTTCCCAACTACTATGTCTAGTGGATTAGTAGGTAGATATCTAAAGCATGCTTCGAACAGTGACTACATAGTGGATTTACGTCTTTGCATGGTTGTAGGAATGTTGAATGTAGGCTAATGACTCATCCCAAGTTTGTGGATATTTGCTATTATATCCTCTAATCAGCTACACCAAATTCCTATTCACCACCTTTATTTGTCCATCTATCTGAGGATGGAAGGTCATGCTCCACTGTAACTTGGTATCCATATTGTCCCACAAAGTAGTTCAAAAATTCCCCAAGAACCTGGAATCTTTGTCAGAAACAATAGACTTCGGCAAACCAAAATGCACCCATACATTAACAAAGAAAAGTTTAGCTGCCTCATATGCTTTTATTGTCTTTTTACATGCCATAAGAACACACATCTTATTGAATTTATCTATAACAACATATAGATAATCATGGCCATGTTTAGACATAGGTATTCCTCCTACAAAATCCATAGAAATATCTTCCCATGGATGAGTAGGGACCGGTAAAGGCATATACAAACCTTCCTTCCTAATTTTAGGCTTGTTAGTACAACAAAGTTTACATCCTCTTATGAATTTAGATACTTCTTCTTGCATATTGGGCCAATATACATACCTTTGCAAGTGGGCCATGGTCTTGCCAACACCAAAATGTCCTATTACTTTTGAGGTATGTGCTTCCCTCATCAATAGAAGCCTTTCTTCCTTTGGCACACAAAGCTTCCCCCATCGGTAGAGCAACCCATATTTGAGATAACAATCTTCAATACCCATCCTTTTAGCCCCTTGAGACTGCAACTACTGATATGTTACCCCAAAATCTTTGTCTTGAGCATATGCCTCTTCGTAAGCTTCCTTCGTGAAGGGCTCAATATGAGAGATAATGGCCAAACTAGAGATTTTATCTTGTGTGGGTGGCCTAGACAACATGTCTACCGCAAAAAATTTGTGTTACTTTCTTATACTTGATCACCGATGGAATCTGCTATTTGAAGAAATCCCATCCACTTGTAGTGCCTTGCTGCTATAATTTAGATCGTGCTTACAAATCTTTGGAGAGAGGTTTGTGGTCAATGTACACAATGGTTTCTTTTCCCAAAAAATAATGTTTTCATTTCTTTATTTCTTGAACGAGTGCATACATTTCCTTATCATATCAATATCCCTTAACTCAGCTGAAGTGAAAGTTTCGTAATGATAACATACTAGCTTACCTTCCTATAGAAACACTTGCTCCCATAGCATGATCACTAGCATATGTCTCTACTTCAAAGGGATGATGCAAATTAGGAAGAGCAAGAACTAGAGCATGACTAATTTTGTACTTTAATAACTAAAAAGCATGATATTGTTCTTTACCCCAGTCAAAATCCTTACTCTTTGCGGCCGCTGTGTGTAGAGGTGCTGCAATAGTGGAGAATCCCGAATGAACTTCCTCATGTATTATACTACTCCCACAAAAATTCTAGTCTCTATGGCTCCCATTGGTGTTGGCTAGTTGGTGATGGCTTCCACCTTCTTCAGATCCACTCGTAGCTCTCCTCCTCCAACCACGTGCCCAAGATAGACAAGTCTATGTTTGGAAAATTCACACTTCATGTTGTATAACATTGCTTCTCTCGAGATAACTTGCAAGACTTGCTGCAAATGTGTTAGATGTTCCTCCCATGTGGCACTAAAAATCAGAATATCATCCAGATATAAAGTGACACATGAATATATGAATTCTTGTAATAGATCATCCATCAATCTCATAAATATAACGGGTACATCACATAAACCAAATGGAAGTACTAACCACTCATAAAAACCTATTTTGTCTTGAAGGCAATATTCCATATATCCTCCTCCTTAATCTTGACTTGGTGATAACCCAACTTGAGATCCAACTTCGTGAAGAAATTTTCATGCTGAAGCTGGTCCAAGAGGTCATCTATGCGTGGGAGTGGATATCATTATTTATAGTAATCTTGTTTAATACACAATAGTCGATGCACATTTTCTAAAACCATCCTTCTTGACACCATCACAATAGACGAACCACATGGTGAGGTGCTCAGATGTATTACCCCTTGGTCCAATAGCTCCTGAGTTGTTTCTTTACCTCTGTACTCTCCAACAAGGATTGCCTATACAACCCGATATTTGGTAGAGGAGACTCCAAAACAACTGAATCTCATGCTCTACCTCTCGTTTTGGTGGTAATCCACCGGGAATATGGAATACTTCCTTAAAATACTTGAATAATGCTATCCAAATCCTTCATCCATTAGCTAGATATATCAAAAATTTCCACCCCATATTGTTTATCCTTTAATAAAAGTAAAAAAATTGATTATGCTTTTCTGAATTATTCTTTTTACTCGGTTAAAACTTACCAAAACAAGTTTTGACTTACGCTAGTGTGCTCAGATGTTGTAACTGATCCCATCCTTGACCCATCTATATTGGTTCTCCCTTCTCATGAATATCACATCCCTAATATATAAGTAAGGAATCCTAAAAATAACATCAAATGCATCAAGTGGAATTACATCAGTTTCCAATACATCTATATACTGAGAGTTTATCCCAAACTTGAACCTACATATTCTTGTTACCTAAATATCTACACCCTTGTTCACCCATCCCAAAGGATATGGATGTGGGTGCTCATAAGTTTTAAGACCAAGCTTCTTTACACCGCAACAAAATCGAATTAGATTGAGAACCAATATCAACCAAAACATTTACCTTAGTTCTCTTGATTTGGATTTTGATCTCGAATAGCTTACTCATCACTTCCTCTTGCTCTTAGCTATCCATGTTGGTGGCCGTGCATCCAAACCTCTCATCTACATTAGAATCATACTCTATTTCTACCTCCCCATACGTCTTTACAGTTGTCATGGATTCCTTTGAATCTTTGCTTCGGTTCTTTGGATGTAACTCCAGATGTAACTTCCAACATGTAGCGTCAGTATGACCATTGATATCAAAATTCTTAAAAAATTCTTGGGATCTTTACAAGTATTCAAAGTAGTGGTAGTTTTTTACCTTTCCCCTTCCATTTACCTTTGTTTCTTATTTGTCCCTACTCTTTCTTTAGCTGATTTGTTGAATGATTTTCCTTTGACTCCACCTTTCCTTGCTTCCTTTCATCATCTATGTAATATGCTTGCATACAAGATTCATTGAGATCCTTGGGATTCATGGAGATGACCTTCCTTCGAAGGTGAGTGTGAAGTCCTCCCAAATACTTGGTTAGAATATCCTCATCCTCCAAGTCCATATTAAGCAACATGGCTTGTTTCCTAAACTTTGTAATATAATCTTGCACACTTTGACCACTACCTTTTCTAATTTACCGCCATTTAATCATCTGGTCATTCTTATGGCCAATAGGATAAAATTTATCTCTAAGAAATTATTTAAAACCCTCCCAAGTATTGACAATATGGTGCTTCTTATTTTCACAAGTGGCTAGATGGGTTTCCCCCCAAATTAGAGCATGACCTTCCATTTTGAGACGTGCAAAGGTAATCCTTTGTACCTCTGTGAGATTATGTACACTTAAGTAAACTTCCAGTTTCTTTAACCATTTATCTAATAACTTTACATCTATTTGTCCTTGAAATATCTTGATTTCAACCTTAGTTTCAACTTTAAAAGGAGTATGATCAGATTTTACCTTCTTAACTGGAGTTTATTTTTCACATTCTTGCATATCTTCTTCCTCTTCGTGGCTTTACCCTATGCCAAAATTTTTGGCCAAGGCTTAGAATATTGATTCCATGGAATATTGCTTCCATGGAATGATTGAAGCCATATTTTGTAGATCTGAGAGTTCTTGTTGGTGTCTATACAACCTATCCATCATGGTCTATAGCATCTCAATTCTCTTGAATAAGTTATTGATACACCCTAGAATTAAGCAATATAAGCCCATGCATGTTGGCACATCACTCAACCTAGGCGATCGATCACCAAGCACGCAAAGGTACCAAGCCCCTCTTTAGGGTTGTTGTTGTAGGATGTTAGCATGATGAAGACTTTAATCATTCATATCTATAGCTAATATATCTTTCAAATAGTGCATATTCAAACCTAGATCTAGAACATAACAGACTTAATAGATAACCATAATGGAATCAAGCATGCAATACTGAATTATAACCATGAGAACACCTTGTTTTCAGTCCATAATCTCCATTATATTAATTGCAGTAAATACATAGAAGCTTCCTTACAATCACAGTAGTATACGCTCATGCGCGTAACAAATTTGACAACATAATCTCACTATAACCTAGTTCTCACACGTATATCTATATATCCTCTATCTTTACTACATTCAATACATATTTATAAGGGTGGGGACTTTCCCTTCACCACTTATCTAATCCCAAAATAGGTCGCATGCTATTATTATCCACGTGCCATTAAAAAATAGGCTTACATGCAAGAGTGTTAACAATAGATCTCCTTTAGTTAACTATCACTCCACAATTCTATCTTTAGCTTGCACTCATGTAAAGCACTTCATAGCGATCATCCAAAAATAGCCAATGTGTGATGCACAAGTCTCTAATCGGTTTGAGTGCTCCGCACATTATCTCCAAAAATAGATCCTCATCATGAAAATGGCTAAGTCCCAAATCTATCTCTATTCTGCGCACGATCCTCTCCGATGCTTTCGTGCCTTTGAATGCGCTCTATTCTCCCATGTGAACCTTCTGTATTTTCTCCACTAAGTTCTAGTCGATTGATCAACATTACCCCACACTAGTTTGCATTGCCGCCCGAAAATGGTTGTCTCCAAAATGAATCAAAGAATATGAATAGAAGAATAGAAATAATTTTGATGAATAAAAGAATGTCTTTAACCTGCAGTATCTTCTGCTGCAACCTGAATAATCAATTTGGGATATTCTTATTTTATCTCTACCTCTAAGGTCTACCAATCATTGAGTGTGGCCTCTGCTTTCTCTGGAATATCCACTGCAATTGAATCTAATTCATCCCTTGCAATCTCTCCTTTTTCATTCTATAATACCAACACAATGCTTTGGACATGCCAGTCATTCTCCCTTCCAACAAGTCCATCTTTTGAGTGATGAGTTTCCCAAGCTCATCCAACCTTTCCTTGTGTGGTTCTTGAGTTGTTGTAAGGGCCTCACGCTTCTTCTTAACAAGTGATAACCATTATGTGGGCCCAATGTCTCATCCTTCATGGCCTCATTGTCTTCCAAAATAGTCCTGGTCCTTATAATGGCCTCTCGCATTTGTACAAATATTCAACGCTTGATCTACCTTCTTGAGTTCCTCCTATAAGCTCTGAAGAAATCCTTCATATGATGCAATCTTCCACATCACTGAAGCCTTTTCTCGCTCTACTTCCTGTGCTGGATCCTTTGGTTCTGGCATGCACAGAGGTTCATCTTCAAGCACTAAGTCCACCAATGTACTTACATAATGTATTGCCGAAGGAAATGTCTTGGGTACCTTTGGCTCTAAGTGTGGCCTATCCTTCATGACATTGTCACCAATCTCCTCTACCATGTTGATAAACACAACGTTCTTCTTCTGTGCCAAGTCTTTTCCTATTTTAGGCACGCTATTTCCTCATCCTTAGTCTTAATCTCCTCCCTTAGCGCCCTAATTGTGGCAGCTTTATCCATATTCCGACGTGTAACTTCTATTGAGACTTTCACCAAAGCATTGCTCACCTATTCATCGATATAACAAAGTGGGATTTCTTGTTATGTATTTGGCTTTGAGTGTCTTTTTCAACCTCCTTGACACACATGACTCCTCACATACATCAAAGTTTGGTTCATCCATGTGCGTGTGCATCGACCATGAAAATTGCTTCCTTGTGCACACTATTGCCATATCTTCATCCATTAACTCCCATCCATATAACTCCTTTTGTGCCATTGTGCTCTGGAAATGGGTGTAGAAAATTTTACCTATGTCCTCGGTGTAGCCCATGGCTAGTGGAATATACTCCCCACTTGTTCTTCTTGATCTAGGCTGCTTAGGAACTTGGGATTCAAGATTGGGAACTTGTGTTGCTATGTCTTAAGTAGTCTCGGTTGTTGTCTTATCTATCCCTTTTTCTCCCTCTTCTCCATCCTTCATTTCCTTGTCTTTTTGTTCCTCTACGTTCTCAGAGGTGTAGGAGAATTGGGCATGCTTTCCTCTAACTCTTCCGCTTCCTCATTCAACTTTAATTTCCTTCTTCTTTTCTCAGTTGTCTCCTTCTGTGGAGAGAGTCGAGGTGATTTGCACACTATTTGCGGAGTAGCACCTTGGGTCCTTGTCCTCCTAAATACTCTCTTGAATCGGTGCTCTCCTTGGACCACATCCAAGTCCTCATCATCTTCCTCTTGTGGCTGAGGTGGAGTAGTTGCGTGCTCAACTTCATCCTTATTTGGAGGTTGTCTTCTACCTCTGTGTTCCAAACCACCACTATCCTCATGCTCCTCCTCTTCATCATCAACTTGAATTGTTTATGTGGGCTTGGGTGTTGGAACATTTTCCATTGTATGCTTACCCTTTGGTGGCCCTAGGAGAGAGTGAACTCATTCTCCACATACTTAGCATTCTCTAGCTTGGGTTTGAGTTATAGGTACATGAGTGCTACTCTAGTGTCCCCAACTACCAAGCTCATAGGTTTCATGCTTATAATATCTGAAATAAGTCTTTCAATGTATGCATTGCACCTAGGTATACATACTTCTTCCTTAGAGTGTGGTAGTCACAATCTACCTTGTTTGCATTGAAGGTTAAGCGACACACATCTAAGAACCGGTGAACTAATGCTTGGAAATACCTTGTTGTGAAGGCATATGGTAGTTTACACCATGGGCTCCAAGCCTCATCCTTCATCGTAAATCACGTGATGCAAAAATGTTGGTATACTACAAACTAAACTGCCTTACCCACCATTGAAGGAAAATCCTTGGGTATGCACCACTCTTCCTCGAATGCCGCATGGAGTCTATCATACCACATCTCCGCCCTCTTCTTGAATGGTCCACTCATTGATCCATCACACAAGTACTTTCCAAATCTTTCCTGCGCAGGTGACTTGTGTTTCGTGGGGTACTCCCAAATCTTCTCCTTTAGCCCATCAAGCACCCCAATCTCCATGAATACTAAGGACAATAACACAATGCCAAAAATAATTTTGTCACCTGTCGATGCTTCTTTGATGATTATGTGATCTATAATGTTATAAACCAATCCTTGAGACATCTTCTTGGTGATGTGCAACCACATTGTGTTTACTCGCGACCATAAGATGTGTAGGCCTCACTCTTGGGTGATTATTCAACTTGTCAATGTCCATGCCATAGATGCTTGGTATACCCTAGTTCCTTCCTCATCTCCAGGATTGCGGCCTTATCACTTAAATCATTATCTAGATCTAACCCTGAGGCCCTTATTCCTGTCACCATTGAAATCAAAGCAACTATGATTCTTACCCTCTATCCAGTGAAATAGAAGAAGTCCTCATGGAGTCTGCTCATCAGCCACTGATAAAATGGCTCATACTTTCCAAATTATGGTAGCTCATATAGCTAGTAGACTTTATTCTACTTTGACTTCTCACCAACGTCATCGTATACTGGCATATCCTTTTCCAACGTGTGCTTGTTTATTTTTGTGCTTAGCAATGCATCGAGCTCCTTCTTATTATCTACTGTTCGATGATTGTAGTCATTGATTTTACATTGGTGGATATGGGAATCCCATTCTTGTCCCATAATCATGCCCTCTGATACTACATTTCTAAAAAATTACTCTCGGGAGTAATCTCTTCTTCCACTTCAACCTTCTTCTTCCCTTTATCTCTGATATGGGTGCTTTCTTTGGTGCCATTTGAAAAATCTCTCTTTTCTTCCCTCGTAGTCAAGCAAGTCGAAACCCTAGTTTAAATCTCCATGCCCTATCTCATTTGTAATGCGTTTTCTTTGCTCATACCCTTCTCCTATGGGAACACAAGCTTCTCCAATGCACAACCCTTCTCTCCACGTCTGGTTTCACACTTTATGCACCTCAACACAATTACTCAGCTCGTTCGCACTTAACCCTTTTCAAATTCTCTCAATTACAATAGTAAAAATGAACTCACATCTTGTCCTTATATAGAATTTCAAAATTTTAGTGCATTTATTGCTCATCCACCTACCAATAATCCTCTCATTAAGTGACCATTTTCATTATTTTTGCGTGTGACATATTTGTGCCCAAGCTATAACCTTCTAGCGTGCCCTCCTACCTTTTGGTTTCAGATTTCTCTTCAGCACGCTTCCATATGCTTGAGTACCTCATCACTTTGTGCCTTCCACTAGTAGTCTTCTTGGCCCCTACTTACCTCATGTTATACTTGTTTCTTCATTCCTCTCTATCTATGGTCCTTGTGTCCAGAAGAAATCTCTTTTTTTTTTCATTTTCCAACCTTGAATAGCACCCGTAGATAGTTCCTTTCATGTGGACTTATTTCCATCAGTCCTATACCTAGATATCAACAACCTACCCCACACTAAGGGTATGTGCAATCCTCTTTACGCATAAAAATTCTTCAAATAGTAATTAGCTTATGGTGCGTAAACACGCTTATTACACAAACACACCAACTAAATTGACAAAGCATAACAACAAAGAAGGAAACACATTAAGGGAATGTAGAATTGAAAACCTAATCTAAATGACAACACTACCTTATTACAAACACCAAGAAGACTTATTTATAGTAGGGCTTTAGCCTAATCCCATTGAAGTAACCAGAGTAATCGTGTATTCCATCAAGTGCCTCTAACTAAAAATGCCTGATTTGAGTATGTTAGTGATAATGTATGGCCCCAACCAATGTACCTTGAGTTTACTTGGATGGCACAAAAACTTAGAATCATAAAGGAGCACCATCTGTCCTATCTCCAAATTTTTATCCTTGATGTGCCTGTCATGCCATGCTTTCTACCTGGCCTTCTCTTGTTTTTGACTCTAACGTGTTATGGCTCATCGTTCATCCAATTGGATTAACTATTCAATACATTGTTCTAATGTTGAGCCAATTATTTCTTGATAGCAATGAGATCATTTGCCAACTTCTGCACTAACTAATCTAAGTTGGCTCTAGGAGAGGGAGAAGAAGATGCCTTAGACTTGGAAGGTTCTCTTTTCAATTTACCAGACATGATCAGGTCATCCTCAACACTGATAGATAACCATTGATCAACCTCCAGAGTTACAAGGTTAGCTCTCCTTAGTGCATAACTCACTTTAGGTAATCAGTAGGCATTGATGATCCAGAGGATCCTCACAGAGAAACACTGATCTAAGATCTTCTCAGAATAAGTTGCAGTCATTTTTAAAGCGTGGAGAAAAATTATACGATTCCGTTGATATCTTGTTTGCAGGAAACAGAGCTCGTTTGCAAAAGTTATAGCCCGCTGAAATTTTCAGGCAACTGGCAAAATTTGGAGTTTTGTGCAGGTTGGACGTGTGCACGCTCACCAAGTGTTTCAATTATATTGCAACACGTGGACAATTTGTGTGACAAACTAAAAGTGGTTTTTGGAATGCCGGTCTTGGACACTCGTTTTCGGACAAATGGACCCCATTTACTGGTTGGGGGCCCTTAGCCAGTTCGACACACTCGATTATGGAGGGGTGTCTTGGCCTCCTTCTCATTTAATCACTATACCAACTTGTGTATATATATGCTTGTAATTGCATTTGTGCTATGCATGTGGGACTATTTGATATGCCATTTTAAAGTATGCAATTACCATTTCCACGCATTTTTATTTAATTCCATATTCCACGCATTGCATTCAAATCCTTATTACCTATTCCACGCATTATACTTGGCATTATTCAAGGCACCTAAAAATACCATATCCATACTTATCCAAGCACCATCCTTATACAACCAACTAATGCGCCACTTCCCACGGCTAAGGTGGCTCTTAAGCCACTTAAACAATGCACCAACCAACCTTTTAAAACCTCCTCCAATATTTTCTGCGCCAAATGTGGGATATTGATCCCAAGGAGATAAGTCAAATGCATGGGGAGGAGAATGGAACCCGGGTGGGCCATGTAAAAGGATAAGTGCCCAGCCGGTATGCTAGGAGGCTTAGAAACAATATAAAAGGAGTGTTATTTTATTTGAATAGCATTCGGGTCTGTGCTAAAATATTGAAATGCTCATAACTTGAGCTAGGAGTGGAATTTTGAGGAGATGTAAAAAGCAACCCCTGTTATTTTTGATAGAGGAAGACTGTGAGAAGGTCAGAATTTTGTAGAATTATTTGTAAAGAATTATTTTCAAGATTTTAATAGATCGGTCCCATTCAACCGGACCGGAGACGTAGGCCTCAAGCGCCGAACTCCGTTATCAATTCTTGTGTCAAATTGTTGGTGAATTCTCTTCATTTCTTTAAATATTTGCATAGTACTTGCATTTTTATTCTTTTATTAAAAATACAAAAGGATATAATGCTCAATTTTTACATCGAAAATCAATACAAAGCAAAGAAATGTGTGTGCACAATTGCTAGTTAAATTTGATTTTCAGATCATTGGTATCAGAGCTGGTTTTGACTGATTTTTGGTTCAGATTAACTATTTTTGGATTACAAGTTGTGTGTTGGATGTTAACAAGGTCTCGATCTAAGAAGGGTGAAGGAGAGTTAGTTGAAGGAGATCCCAAAATTGGTACCAGATGATCTCGAAGTCCTATAATGGTGGATCGAGAGGAAGTGGAAGAAAAATTTCGTCAATCATTCCAACAGATGAAGGAAATGGTGGAAGAAATGTACCAAGATAGGCAAAGGGAAAAGGGAACTAGAGGAGGTAAGAAATAAGAAAGCTCTAGTTCTGATATTCCAAAAAGAGACTCTTTAAAATCTGATTTTCCTTCATTAAAGTTAGATATCAAGTTTGAATTGCCTATGTATCTTTGGAGAGCTAAATGCAGAGAAGTTGGATAACTGGGTCAAGCAGATAGAAGTATATTGCAGGGTTCAGAGAATTGTTGATGATGAAGCAAAGATTCATCTGGAAACTCTTCGGATGGGTGGCACAACACTCATTTGGTGGGAGAGTAAGCTTCAGGAAGTGGAAGAAAACAAAGGTATAGAAATCACTTCTTGGTCTGAATTTGTTTCAAATCTTAGGCAACAATTTTATCCTCTTGGTTATAAGCAACAAGCTATGATGGATTGGAAAACATTAAGACAAACTAAGGGACAAAGTGTTCAAGAATACACACAAGAATTTAGGAAAAGGGCTCTAATTCTGGGAATTTCCCTAAACACAGAAGAAACACTGCTCAAATATATTGGTGGATTGCATAGTTATCTAAGGCATATGATACTTGTTTTAGGTCCTACTAATCTTGATGCAGTATGTGTTCAAGCAACCCATTTGGAAGCATGAGGGAAAATGACAAAGGAGTCCTCTTTCTCTTCTTTTAATCAGAAGAACAAGCAATCTGAAGGAAAAGGTTCGAAAGAACAAGGAAAAGGAAAGGGTAAGCATAAAACAAACTCTACTGTTAAGAAGGAAGATGAAAAACCATTTTGTAATCATTGTAAAAAAAACCATGATGAGTCTAAATGTTGGAAATTACATCCCAAAAAAGAATCCTAAATGGATGGTTAAGAAAGGAAAAGAAAAGAAAACAAACACTGTAGTGCATGATCTTGGTTCTGATTCAGGTGATGAAACCAAAATCACAACTATGAGTTTTCAAGGTAAATCAACTCTTTCAATTTCCAACAATAGCACTACAAATGTTGCATCTTCTTCTAGTAAACAAACTATACATGATGATAAGAAAAGGAATGAGCTTTTCCACATTAGAGTAATTTCAAAGCATACAAAAATTGATACTCTTTTTGATAGTGGATCTCAAGCTAATCTAATTTCTGAGGAGGTTGTTAAGAAACTAGGACTCAAAACTAAACCACATCCTAAGCCTTATCCTTTGGGTTGGGTTTGTGATGATGCAAAACTACAGGTAACTAAAACTTGTACTTTTAGATTTTCCATTACAGACAAGTTTATTGATGAGGTTGAATTGGATGTAGTTCCTTTGGATATTTGTGGGGTGGTTTTGGGAAGTCCTTATTTGTATGATCGTAAAGCAATCTTCTATAGGGAAGAAAATAAATATTTGCTTGTAAAGGATGGAATTGAGTTTATTATTAGAGCTCACCGTGAAAAGAATAATCTATCCTTGGTAACTGCAGGTCAAATGAAAAGGCTTGTAAACTCAAGCAAAAGTTTTGTGCTCATGGTGGTCAAAGCCAAAGAAAAAGAACATGAGATGGCTTTTGAGACTTGCGATCTGAAACATAAGGATGAATTGGTAAAAATTGTTTCTCATTTTGATGATGTTTTTCAGGATCCACAGGTCTACCTCCCAAAAGAGGGGTTCAACATGAGATAAATTTTCTTCAGGATGCACCTCTTCCCAATATCGGAATGTACAGGTTGTCAGTAGTAGAGAATGAGGAAATCAAGAGACAGGTAATGGAACTTTTGGCTCAAGGTATAATTCATCCAAGTACATCCCCATGTGGTTCACCAATTATATTGGTTCCTAAGAAGGATGACACTTGGCGAATGTGTGTTGATTTCCGTGCTTTAAACAAGATTACTATAAAGAATCGTTACCCTCTTCCTAGAATAGATGATTTACTGGATCAATTAAAGAATGCAATTTATTTCACTAAGTTAGACTTAAGAAGTGGTTATCACCAAGTAAGAATTGCAGAAGGTGATGTTTGGAAAACTACTTTTAAAATGAAACAGGGATTGTTTGAATGGTTAGTGATGCCTTTTGGTTTGTGCAATGCACCGACAACATTCATGAGAGTTATGAATGAAATCTTTAGACCATTCATTGATAATTTCGTTATTGTCTACTTAGATGATATTCTTATTTTCAGTAAGTCATGGGATGAACATGTTAAACACATCCAAAAAGTCTTAGATGCACTAAGGAAAGAGAAATTATATTTAAAGATGTCAAAATGTGAATTTGGAAAAACATCTTTAATTTACTTGGGTTATATTGTAGGAAATGGAGAATTGAGAATTGATCCTGCAAAAATAGAGGTTATTGTGAAATGGCCTAGACCCACTAATGTGACGGAAGTTAGAAGTTTTCTAGGTGCAGTTCAGTACTGGAGAAAATTTATTGCTAACTTCTCATATATTGCATCTCCTTTGCATGCTTTGACAAGTATTAAACAAGTCTTTCAGTGGGGAGGAAAACAACAAAAGCCTTTGATACACTGAAAGAGAAGATAAGTACTACTCCGATCTTGGCACTTCCAGATTTACAACATTCATTTGAGATTGAGATAGATCTTTAGTGACTACGCTGATGGGGGTAGTTTTGATGCGAAAAAACCAGTGTGTTACCATTCAAAAACCTTTACAAGTGTGGTAAGAAACTATCCAATTTATGACTTTGGTTCAAAGTGTTAAAAAGTGGAAGCATTATTTAATGGGAAAAGAAACAATTATCTATACTGACCATCAACCACTTCAATACTTACAAACACAAACCAAATTGCAGCGATCTAGACATTTCGGTGGATGGGATTTTTGCAACAATTTCATCTTGTAATCAGGTATAAAAAAGGTATTCAAAACAAGGTTGCCGACATGTTATCTAGGCCACCAGTGGTAGTAACATCTATTCTTTTGCAGCATAGTTCTTTGGCTCATGTTAGTTATAAGGAACAATATGTAAATGATGTTGATTTTAGAGAAGTGTATGAGGATCTAGTAAGCGGGAAACAAGTAGGAGAAAAAGATTATCATTTGCATGAAGGATTGTTATATCATTTTGGAAAACTTTGTATTCCAGAAAATGAGCGTGTGCATATGATTAGGGAAGCACATAATTCTCTTATTTTAGGGCATTTTGGTATTAGTAAGACAGTTGCACATTTACAAAAATATTGTTATTGGCCTAGAATGCATGAACATGTAAACAAGTATATTAAGGGATGTGTTCTTTGTGCCACAAGCAAGCCAAGTAACAGGAAATTAGGACTTTACACTCCTCTTCCTATTCCAACAAGGCCTTGGGAAAGTGTTTCCATGGACTTTGTAGGAGGCTTTCCCATGACACGGAAGAAACATGATTACTTATATGTGGTAGTGGATAGATTTAGCAAAATGTGTGTGTTGGTTCCATGTACTAAACAAATAACTGGTGAGGGAACTGCACATTTGTTTTTTCAGTTTGTTTGGGTTCATTTTGGTTTACCTACTTCAATTATATCTGATCGGGATTCTAGATTTCTTGGGAATTTTGGTCAACATTGTGGGGGTTAATGGACACAAAACTGAAAAAGAGCATTGATTTTCATCCACAGATTGATGGTCAAATAGAGGTTGTAAACCTCACAGTGGTACAATTACTTAGGGGCTATAGTAACAAACATCCTAAATTATGGGATGGACATCTTTATTATGTGCAACATGCTTAAAATCGTGCCTTACATTCTTCTACTTTGAAGTCTCCATTTGAGACTTGTTATGGATATCTGCCTAATTCTCCATTGGATATATATTATGGACATAAAACTGATGTTAATGGTTTAAGTGATTCTGACAAGGCTAAAATATTTGTGCAGAGAATACAACAGGTTCATCAGTATGTCCATGAACAATTGGAGAAAAGTCAAGCCAAGTACAAAGTTAGGCATGATAAACATAGAACTGATCACAAGTTCAAAGTTGGTGATTCAGTTTGGCTTCACATCAGCAAGGAAAGACTAACAGGTGAAGGTAAAAAATTGAAACCTATACGGTATGGTCCATTCCAAATATTGGAAAAAATTGGTAAAAACACTTTCGATTGGATTTACCTCCATATATGCAAATCTACTCATTTGTAAATGTTGAGAATTTAAGATTGTATGAACCGCCTATGATTGTTGATCATGATGATTCTAACATAATGCCTTCCATTGATGATTTTTCTCCTGAGTATCTTGATGAGTTACGGAAAACATCATTTTGGACAGAAATTATGAACTTCACGAAGGGGTGATATTGAGTATCTTTGTGTTGGATTCAAATGCATGCATCCGAACAAGGCTAAATGGATGGAAACCTAGAAGGTGAGGAGAAATACCTTCACCTATTCACCAATTAAGTTGACTTTTGGGGTCCAAAAGTTTCTCAGTGGGGAGGAATGATCCAGAGGATCCTCACAGAGAAACACTGATCTAAGATCTTCTCAAAATAAGTTGCAGTCATTTTTAAAGCGTGGAGAAAAATTATACGATTCCGTTGATATCTTGTTTGCAGGAAATAGAGCTTGTTTGCAAAAGTTATAGCCCGCTGAAATTTTCGGGCAACTGCAAAATTTGGAGTTTTGTGCAGGTTGGACATGTGCACACTTGCCAAGTGTTTCAATTATATTGTGACACGTGGAAAATTTGTGTGATGAACTAAAAGTGGTTTTGGGAATGCCGGTCTTGGACACTCGTTTTCAGACAAATGGACCCCGCTATTTACTGGTTGGGGGCCCTCAGCCAGGTTCGACACACTCGATTATGGAGGGGTGTCTTGGCCTCCTTCTCATTTTATCACTATACCAACTTGTGTATATATATGCTTGTAATTACATTTGTGCTATGCATGTGGGACTATTTGATATGCCATTTTAAACTATGCAATTACCATTTCCACGCATTTTTATTTAATTCCATATTCCACGCATTGCATTCAAATCCTTATTACCTATTCCATGCATTATACTTGGCATTATTCAAGGTGCCTAAAAATACCATATCCATACTTATCCAAGCGCCATCCTTATACAACCAACTAATGCGCCACTTCCCACGGCTAAGGTGGCTCTTAAGCCACTTAAACAATGCACCAACCAACCTTTAAAACCTCCTCCAATATTTTCTGCGCCAAATGTGGGATATTGATCCCAAGGAGATAAGTCAAATGCATGGGGAGGAGAATGGAACCGGGTGGGCCATGTAAAGGATAAACTCCCAACCGGTATGCTAGGAGGCTTAGAAACAATATAAAAGGAGTGTTATTTTATTTGAATAGCATTTGGGTCTCATGCTAAAATATTGAAATGCTCATAACTTGAGCTAGGAGTGGAATTTTGAGGAGATGTAAAAAGCAACCCCTATTATTTTTGATAGAGGAAGACTGTGAGAAGGTCAGAATTTTGTAGAATTCTTTGTAAAGAATTATTTTCAAGATTTTAATAGATCGGTCCCATTCAACCGGACCCGAGACGTAGGCCTCAAGCGCCGAACTCCGTTATCAATTCTTGTGTCAAATTGCTGGTGAATTCTCTTCATTTCTTTAAATATTTGCATAGTACTTGTAGTTTTTATTCTTTTATTAAAAATACAAAAGGATATAATGCTCAATTTTTACATCGAAAATCAATACAAAGCAAAGAAATGTGTGTGCACCATTGCTAGTTAAATTTGATTTTCAGATCAATTGAGGAAGAAGCACTTTTGGATTTGATCCACTGGATGAGTGTTTTGTGGAATTTTATGAATTAGCTTGTTGAATTTGGCCACAAATTCTCTCATGGGCTTGAATGGTTCCTTCTTGATATGAGAGATTTGAGCTAACAGAGCATGCACATCTTTAGCAGGTTTGAAACGTTGCTCAAACTGAGTTGTCATGGTGTTCCAATTAGTGATTGACCTAGCAGGAAGATGATAAAACCAATCAGCAGCATTGTCCTGCAATGTCTCCACAAAAATCCGAGACATCTTCATGTTCAACCCCAAGAATCCCACATGCAACAATGAAGGCTGCAATGTGTTCATCTAGATGAACCTTCCCATCACCCCAAAATTTGGGAAAAAATTTCTTGTTACCCCTAGGTAACTCATGCAATGGATGAGGAAGAGCAAGAGGCCCAACCTATTGTCCCTAAGGCAAAGGGGCTGCCATCTTTGGAAAAATTGATGAAGGGGAACTGAAACACTAATAATTATCAAATCATGAAGATTAGGGTGAGTTGTTCTTGAGGAATGTTATTCTTAGAATTTCTTTCTTTAATCGGAGGTGTGCTTATAGAACAAGTTCTTCTGTTCCTTCTTACTAGAAGAAGAGAGGAGTTTTGTTATTCCAGAAGTTGAAAATGGGAATATTCTATTCCGAGAGCCTTTTTACCACGAGTATATCTTAGAGTTTCCAGATCGAAAATGATCTTGAAGTTGTTCTTTTAGAAAGGGATACGTTTGAAATGAAATCCCCAGTAGTCACCAAAAATTGTTGGGTTTTTAAATGGTACTTTAACAAACCACAGTTAGGGGACAACAAGTCCCTCCTCTTTAATGGGAGAGGTTCCCTTATTGAAAGCAAGAAACAAAACTTATATACAAATGTACAACTTTCAAAGTGTGGATTCCTGATACTTTGAAATGTTTTATGCCCAAAGATCATCAATACGAAAGAATGGAAGAACTAAGGAGATGAGAGAGGAAGAACATAACAATAATTTCAAGAAATATAGATAGCAGAGTATAACCTTATATGTATTGATCAAAGGAGATGCAGAATGGAATCATTTGCATTTATAATAGATATAATTTCACAGACACAAAGTTCCCGAAATCATATTAACAAGAACACAAAGTTTCTTATCATGCAAAGATGGATGATTCAAAAATTTGAACAAGGAAAGAAGGAATAGTAGAGGAAGAAAGGGAAAAACTTATGTATTGATTACTTTTGAATCTATTACATCTATAGAGTACTAGGATCCAACCCACATAATGACATGGAGAAGCCATTAAATAATCCTAAAAAATGGTTACATTTAGTTTCTTGGTTCTTGCAGAAGCGTTAATGGTGGCAAAAAATGATGCTCTATAATGCAATGCTTTTACTTGTTTTGTAACTTCAAATATGAGTCGTCCACATGGAAAAGATCTAAACTGAAGCGGCCTAAGGGCACCTTTTGTATTTTGTGACTTTGTAGAGATTTTGCATTTTTTACATTTTGGCCCGCCCATCCACTTTTGATATAGGCCTAAAACATGGATTTCGAGTGGCGACGAGTCGCGGCTCACTTTACAATTTTAACTCTTTCCAAAGAAAAGCTTAAAACTCAAAGTTATCCACCGACCCGCCTCTCCTTTGACTTTTCAACACGGATCAAGATCCCAGGAAGAGTTGTGGATCATTTTATAACTTTTAATTCTCTTTTTGGAAATAAAACCAAAATTCTCAAATTGCTCCGATGACCCACCTTCGTGCTTTGACTTTTCAATAGCGGAGTTGCGGCTTACTATATACTTTTTACTTTTTCAAACAAAGCCAAAATATTCAAATTACTCTGACGATCTACCTTCCTTCTTTGACTTTTTAATGTAGGCATGAACATGTGGCTTCACAGGGGGATCATCGCGGGGTTGTGCTACACTTTATAACTTTATGCCATTTTGGAAACAAAGGTAAAATTCCTAAAGTGTCCCGACAACCCGCCTCTCCACTTTTGACTTAAAAATGGCCACGTGTCCCTTTGTGGGCCTTAGGAATTCTTTTTACATTTTACGCCTTTCGCCATAATGCCTCAAAACACAAAAAGGACCTGCCTTTCCACCTTTGACCTTTCAAAGCATCAAAACACAAAAGGGGCCCACCTTTCCACCACTACTTGTTTCAGCCAATCAGGATCCTTCGGGCCACGGGGCTGATTTGTCACTTTACAAAAAATAACAAAAGTGACAAGTTTAAAAGATAAATCTGCCATGCCACATCCAATCAAATATGTCCACATGTCTGTGGATGTCGGGACAAAATTTAATACCCATCATTCATGACTGTGGAAAAATAAAAATGAAAGGGAAACCCCACCGTTTGCACTGAATTTCAAATTGTTTCTCCATGGAATGAGAAAGCTGCAAAAATACAAGACTCGACATGATCCACACCAAGAGAAGGATTGACAATGAAATTCGAATGAAGGAAAAGATTTTCAAACATCTAGGTGATGAAATAGAAAATACATCAAACTGCGAACACTAAGATTTTTCAAGAGAATGGGTGAGATTAAAACCAAGTACCCACAACTTCAAAGCATGAATTTCTTCAAGGCACCAACTCAAAATTCACAAAACTTGAATTCAAAAAGAGGGGGGATTTTGTGGGTGGCAATAACAAAATGGCTCTTTCTGGGGATGACTTGAAAGAGGAATGAGGTAAGAAAGAATCCAAGAAAAACTTTTTTAGAAGGTAGACCGGTGCCTTATCCATTGGGAAAATAGAGTCAAAGGCAACACAAAACAGAAGACAATACACACATAAAGGGAAACAAACCAAAACAGGGAAATCCAAAAACAAAACACTATACATAATATACAAAAGGATTGCCTAATCACCTAGGACTTGAAAAACTTCAAATACTACCCACTATAAGGAAGTGGGAGAGAATATCCATCCATATAATCCAAATAGAAAGAATTTTCTCCAAAGAAAGTGCTTGATTTTGAAAGGACCAAGCCAAAGAGAATCAAACTTACCATGGATTCCTTGAGGTTCATGTATTTTGTCCCACAACAGAACAATGTCTCCCACTTGAAAATCTCTGGGTCTATCCTTCTTATCAAACAAAGATTTCACCTTCAGTTGATGAGCTAAGATTCTATCAAAAACTTGCAACTTGTCTTCATCCAGCTTCTAGAGATACATGATCCTCTTGTCTAAGGAACTGATAAAGCTTGAATCTTCAATAGCCTTCATTAAATGCAAGGCTAGTAATTCCACTGATTCTTGGTAGCTAAGCTTCAACACCATACACCACTTGAAATGGAGACATCCCAATTGCTCTTTTGGGTGTAATCCTATCTACCTAGAGAGCACCATAGTTTCTTGTGCCAATTCCTTTGAGAGTCATTGACAAGCTTCCGAACGATGGTTACTAGATTCTTATTTGTTGATTCTGCTTGTCCATTCCCTTGAGGATAATAATCTGAAGAATGAGCAAGGGAAATTCCATAGCCATAGAAGAAATCCATCATCTCGAAAGAATAAAAATTGGAAGAATTATCAGTCACAATCTTGTTTGGTACCCCAAACCTTATCAAGATGTTCTCTTTAATGAAATTACACACCACCTCAGAAGTAGTGCTTTTGAATGGGATACCTCTATCCACTTTGTGAATTAATCATGTGTGATTAGCACGTGAGTATGTCAAGCTCGGAAGGTGAATTAAGAGTTCCAATGAAATCCAATCCCCACTGTTGAAAAGGATCATCAATCACTACTGGTTTTAGTGGTAAAGCAACCAACTTAGGTCTCCCAACAAAAGTCTGATAGGCTTCACACTTACCTACCCATTTTGATGCATCTCTGAACAATGTAGGCCAATAGTACCCTACACGAAGGATCTTATGGGCAGTGATAGTAGAAGAGAAATGCCCTCCACAAGCCTGATCATGAAAAGCTAAAAACAACTTCTTCTATTGCTCTTTGTCCACACATTTAAGGAATCTTCCATCTATGCCTCGCTTGAACAAAGCATTTTCCCATAATACATACTGTGTAGACCTTAGATTAATAGCTCTCTTTTCCTTGGCACTCAAGTGGGATGGACACTCTCCATAAGTAAGAAAATGTGCAATACCAACATACCATTCATCTTGTTGAATTGAGGAAGAGGACAACAGGAACATCAACTGCTTCTTTAGACAATTATGCATCAAGCTCCTTCGACAATAAGCTCACATAATCTTTTACCCCAGACTAGATTAGTTGGCTTAATATCAAGGTCATATGCTTGGAATTTTGCTACCTAATTTCCTCTCTTAGTTACAAACTCATGTTGTGTAAGAATAGACTTGATGGTTGTATCAGGTACAAGCACAACATAGTGAGAATTAAGAATATAAAAACGAAACTGCTTGACAACTTTGACCACTGCAAAATCATGTTTCTCCATCATAGTATATTTCAATTCATGAGATTTCATAACATAGCTCATGAATGCAATTGGAAGTTCATGATCCTCAGAATTTCTCTGAGTTAGCACAACAACCAAGGTACTCTCTCAGAACATAGTAATAGATGATAAAATCCTTGCTGAAATTAGGACATGCTAAGATGGGAGTCTTAGCAATGGCTTTCTTGATACCTTCAAATGATTATTTACCTTTGGAAGTCCAACCAAAGTTTTTCTTTCCTTTCATCATGTGAGCAATGCTCATAGTCAATTCTACAAAATCAAGAATGAATCTCCTCAGGAAGTTTATCTTACCAAAGAAAGAGTGAACACCCTTTTTGCTTGTGGGAAGAGGAATCTATTGGATTGCTTGAACTCTTTTTAGATCTATCTTGATTCCTTCTTTGGAGATAATATACCCTAGCAACTTGCCTTCAATAACACAAAAGATAGACTTCTTAGGATTGAGAGAAACTCCATGTTCTCTGCATTTCGAAGGACTGCTTCAAGATGCTAAAAGTGATTTTCCCTTGTTTTGGAGAAAACAGTCAAATCATCAAGGTACACAATAATACACTTTCCCTTTAGATTTCCAAAAGCCAAGTCCATTTCCCTTTGAAAGGTGGCACCAACATTGATAAGACCAAAAGGCATTCTCTTGTAGGAAAAGGTGCCCCAAGGAGTAGTAAAAGTAGTTTTGTGTTGATATGGGGTATTGAATTCCACTTGATTGTATCCAGAGAATCCATCAAGCATAGACAACATCTCAGAGCCTATGACAGCTTGCAAAACTTGATCCATCATGGGGAGAGGATAGTTGTCTTTTAGAGAGGCTTGATTCAAATTCCTAAAATCTACATAGATGTGAGATCTCACCATTCTTTTTCTGACAGGAACAATGTTGGCAATCCATGTTGAATGATGTATAGGGAAAATAATCTTTTCCTTTAGTAACTTCTGGATCTCTTGAAAAATAGTGCTAGCAACCTTGGGATTGTATTGCCTTTGTTTACTCGCTTGAAAGGTTTGATCCCAGGTTTCAGAGGGATAAAGTGTTGCATTTCCTTTGGTTAAAAATCCTTGAGATCATCATATGAATAAGCAAGAACATCAACATACCTTTTTAATAGATTTACTACTTTCTTCTTCTCTTCTTGAGTGCAACATTTTCCAATGTTCACCATCTTGGGTTCCTCATGACTTCCAATATTAACCTTTTCACACTCAACAGATTGTCGAGCACCTTGAGGAGCTTTAGATTTGATATACCTATCATGCTTATCAAACAGATCTTCCAAACTCACCAGCCCTTTAGGGATCTTGTTACCTTTCAATTTGATGTAGCCATCCTAATCCATCTCTTCCTTGATGTCATCTTCATTAGAGGGCACATACTCTCTAGGAAAAGCTTCACTTCCTTCAAAATACAATTGATCAAAATTACCCTTAAGCTCCAAGAAAGAGAGAAAATGTTGATCATCATTGAAAACCTACCAGTTGCTTGCATTATCTAGTACACTAGGCCTATGAATCATTTCAATGGTAAATTTCTCTTGAGAGAAATCTGGTGAGGAATCAACAAAGATCCTGAGACAACTAGAGAATCAACTCTAGTATTCTTCTCTCTTGGCACAACTTTAATGGAGAAAGCATCAAGAAACTCAATGGAATCCCAGACAAGATTTCTATAATGCTTCAATCTCCTGTTCTTCACTTGAAAAAGATCCCTGACTTGTTTCACAATCAACTCTACATCACCACGAGCACAAAGATTCTTCACTCCCATTTCTTTTTCCATGTTCAACCCAAGGATGAGAGCCTCATATTCAGCTATATTGTTTGTATTTTCAAAACAAATCTTGAATGAAAAAGGATGAATCTTCCCTTCTAGAGAGGTTAGCACCACACCAGCCCCAAAACTAGTTGAAGAGTAGCTTCCATCAAATTCCAAAGTCCAAATGCCATTGGGATCATGAATC
Source organism: Taxus wallichiana var. yunnanensis (assembly GCA_018340775.1). NCBI lineage: Eukaryota > Viridiplantae > Streptophyta > Pinopsida > Cupressales > Taxaceae > Taxus > Taxus wallichiana. Next base: position 252,845,699 of record CM031234.1, on the reverse strand, counting down.
ACTCCCTTAGGAAGTTTTTCCTCATCTTGTGACATGATCATGTAGTTACCATGCCCTATGTCTTCATAGAGTATTTGTGCTTTTGGATCATCGACTTTTGCACAATATACTCAGTCTGTTTCTCAGGTAGCAGCTTCTTCATTTTTCCATTGACCGGGATCAAAGCATGTGACCAATCCATCTGAATTTCACCTCCTACCTCCTTACAAAAATTTCTACTCAGCAACATCCCATATGAGGGAGGAATATCAACAACCAAAATAGTGGCTAAGACCCTTTTCTCTGGAAAAGTAGTGAAGGCTACTTGTGCATCTTTAATTCTTCCAACCAAAGGCACTTCTCTACTCTCCATGGAATAGCAGGAACCAAAGGTACATGTTAGAGTTAGGCCTAAAGCATGAGCTACTTTTGCAGGCATTACATTGTCTGATGCTCCTGATTTTATAACACAATTACTGAGTTTATGGCCAGCTATGAGGAGATTTACATAGAATGGTTGTATTTTCTCATCAGGAGAAGTGACTGCAGCCACAAGGCTTGGTTGAGGTGAGGAAGATGGAGTGGGTAAAAGACCTTTAGAAGTATTGGATGAAGCTTTGTATTTTAAATTGACAAAGTTTACCATTTTAGCAAAGGCTTTTGGATGGGTTTGGTAAAACTCTACCTCGAAATTTGGATTATGGTCTTTTGAGGTGATCAATGATATCAAAAGATCCACATGTTGATGGGGCATCACTACTAGGAAGAGGAGAAGCTTTTAATTTATCAACTTTAGGAATTTAAGGACAAGAATTTTTGATTTATCAACTTTATGATTAGCATTACTCACCTTTTTGTGTGGAGGCAGTGGGAATAGGAGCTCCTCTTCTTGCAACCACTAGAATAGTTATAGGAAACTCCTTGGATTTCTTAGCAGGATGCATCAATTTTTCTTTTTTGTTCATTTTCTCTCGAGTCATAACAACATATGACTCACTATTCATCTTTGCCACTCTTTCATCATATTCATCTTCGTCATCCATACCTTCAGTGGTGAGGAAATGAACTTGAGATCCACCAAGCTCCTCCAGTTCTTCATCAACCTCTTCTTCTGGCTCTTCATAAAGTTTATTAAACTTCTCATCATAAGGTTCTAAACTTCACAAGTTACATTACTAGAACCTTGATGGGTGGGCCTTAAATAGCTAATTTGTCGAGAAGGAGGCAAATGGTTCCTGGGTTGAAAATTCCTTAGACTATCTTGGTAGGTTGTTGAGACAATTTGTTTTTGATAGTTGACTTTGCCAACTTCGCATGATCGAGTCATCCTCAAGGGAGAAGATAGCCTAGACTTGTGATCAACGTTTACCAAACATGATTAGGTTATCTCTCAACGAGCTAACCATAACTCACTTTAGGTAACTAGCTCTCCTTGAGGCATTGAGGAAGAAGCAATTTTGATTCGATCCATTGCATGAGTTTTTGTGGAATTTTATGAATTAGCATGTTGAATTTGGCCACAAATTCTCTCATGGGCTCAAATGGTTCCTTCTTGATATGAGAGATTTGAGCTAACAGAGCATGCACATCTTTAGTAGGTTTGAAATGTAGATCAAACTGAGTTGTAATGGTGTTCCAATTAGTGATTGACCCAACATGAAAATGATAAAACCAATCAACAACATTGTCCTACAATGACTCATAAAAAGCTTGATAGAGACATATTCATATTTAATCCCAAGAATCCCACATGCAATAATGAAGGATGCAATGTGTTCATCTGGATGAACCTTCCCATCACCCCAGAATTTGGGAAATTTTTCTGTTACCCCTATGTAACTCATGCAATGGCTGAGGAAGAGCAAGAGGCCCAACCTATTGTCCCCAAGGCAAAGGGGCTGCCATCTTTGGAAAAATTGACTGAAGGGGAACTGAAACACCAACAAGTATCAAAGCACAAAGATTAGGACTGAGTTGTTCTTGAGGAATGCTATTATTATAATTTCTATCTTTAACAGGAGGTGTGCTTGTAGAATGAGTTCTTCTGTTCCTTCTTCTAGAAGAGGAGAATATTTTGGTTGTTCCAGAATTTGAAAATGGGAATCTTCTATTCCGAGAGCCTTTTTACCACAAGTATATCTTAGAGTCTCCAGATCAAAACTGATCTTGAAGTTGTTATTTTAGAAAGGCATAATCTGATGGAAAAGTGACAAGTGAGCATGGGAATCTACAAGTAACTCGTCCTCGAACCCGACCTCCCGAGGTCGTGCCGAGACAGCCGGTGGGTATGGAATATACATGGGGCGTAGAAAACTAGTTAGACAACCTTATATCTTCGACACATACTAAAGGAATCTATGAATCTAAGGAAAAGAAGGCCCTTCTAACCTGAACTGGCGTGATAGATCGGTCGGTGAGGATGAATGCTCGAAGGCTCCAATCAATATCGAGCTCTGGTGTGATTCGATCTATAGGTTGTGGGATACATGGAAAATGACCTGGGATTGTTTTGTGTATGTCTCTAGACAGGGTCATAAGATGGATGATGGATATATAGTGGATTCTATGGGTGATTCTCTAGTCTAGTCCAGAAATCCTTAGCTTGATTAGCTGCTATATCTAGTGAGGATAGTTGTGCGATGATGATTGGTGGAAGTGGAGATGATCTGAATACTAATGTGCATAAACCAAAGATCAACATCCGATTTGACCCGTGGGTCATTGGGTTACTGAGGGATCTGTGGATCACAACCATAGATTCATGTTTGTTGTGGACCTCCTATGGTCATGTGAAGAATCAATCCCTAATCCCTAGTATCTAGTAGTCGTATGCCTTTTCGGCCTCTATATTTAGAACTAAAAGTTGTGCAATCTTCTCAGAGTACCTTACAGGTGTTTTGGCAACTTGAATTCTTAAGCTAGTGTCTATGTCAATAAGGAGATCCCCTGTCATCTGGCTATGGGACCAAAGGATCACAACCAAACATTTTCTCTCTTTCAAGCCCTTCTACAGTCATGCGAATATCTATTTAGGGAATTCTGTATTTTGGCTGATTTGACCAAAACGTATGTGCTTTGTTGTCTTCTATGTTTAACCCTCTTAACTCTGAACTGATTTCTTGTAGGTTTGTTATCATTCGGAAGACTTGGATTCTAAGATTCTGATCTATATTAGTTATTGCTGTAACAAGATTGGATTGAGGCACGATTGGCTCGAATACGTATTCTCTGGGCTCCCTAGGTCCCGTGATTGTCATATGAAAGAAACAATATAAATCTAATTAAATTAAAGTAAACTAATTATACGAAGTATATCCACAGCATATATATAAATTCCCTATTTTTGTATTTTCGATAAACTATTGAATGAAATTGAAAGAGAAATTATTTAAAATATCTAGAAATTGACAACTAAACTAATAACGAAATTAAAACAAACAAGGTAGCCAAGTATAGCTACTTTCCTGTGTAGTTGTAAATCTATTCTAAATAACAAAATAAATGATCTAATCTATTTGAAAGACTCTCGATCCTACCTCAGAAGTGAGGAATGAATCATAGTTTCTCAGAAACTATCAATCCCCACAGCTTCCCCGGCAATATCGAAAGTGAGATTAACTAAAATGAAATGATTCACTACTCTATTTGATATGTTTTAACTAGAACTTTGATAAGCTTGAACCTGGATTTTGCAGACGGTGGCAAATTTGATTGTGTGTGGCTTTGTCCCCTAAGTGTGATCTCCTCATTCCTTCGTGCTCACGTGAATCCAAGAAAGCGTGTAATGCTAGCATCAATAGAAGTAGGTATTGGAACAATGGTAGTTTTGGATGTAGACTAAATACAATGCGAGTAGGAGATGGATAGCGCAAGAGAATAATGCTTGGCTTATGCAATTCCTAGCGGGATTTATTGCGAGTCATACAACACAAAATGTCCAGAACCTGAAACTATCCTTTTTGACGAAAAAAACCTGCAACTCTAATGGCTTTAGACTAGAAATAAAACTATCCTACCTTAATTGATTACATGAAACAATAACAACACTAGCACAAGAAGATCATGTGACTTCTAAATAGCAAAACAACAAAGAATTATGCATGTAACAAATGAAAACTATGAATTCCTAAGAACTGAAAGACCAAAATATTGAGATGAGAAAATGAGAGAAAAAATTTGAGGGCCATTTGCTTGAGCACAAACCAGCTATTTATAGAATTCCCATTTACCCAAAGGTGAAATCCAAATTGAACTCCTTTACAATAAACAATGGAAAAACACTATTCTAGGAACCAAAATCATAAATACAAGCAAAGGCGGTGAAAAAAGCTGGTAAACATTGAAATTTTACGTGAGTCGTGATAAGAGGAACATTTTAGAAAAATGCGTGAAGGACCGCCACCACGATCAGGCTGTGGTTATAGGACCGCCGCCATGTCTGGGTGGCGATCACAAGACCACCGCCTGTAGGGCGGTTGTTTCATTGCAAGACCAAAATGCAAAGGAAAAGAGGGGAAAAGAGAAAAACAAAGCACACGGAGGCTAAGCGAGGCATGTGGGATGTTAACACATACTTGGAGAGATTTTTTGGATCCCGAACACCTTGTGAGGAGACATGTATCATCATTGGGGCATGTGTAACATTGTTCGATGATGCAGTACCCTACAATTTTGGGTATGTACATATTGCCCCCTCGGAGAAGCATTTTAGCCATGAATAGGCGTAAAACGGTGGGTCCGAGTATGGCAGTCCCAAAATGGGAAGTTAGAAATTATACCTAACATGTCCGTGTGTCGAAATGATGTCATCCAAAATTCCTGCTACCTGCAAAATGAAAAGAGGACTCAAGTGCAGATAGATAAAATAAATTGAAAAATAAATACTAAAAGAATATGAAATGAGGACTTACCATTTGCGCGGGGATAAGAACTTACCTCCGTCGGCACTCCAAACTGTGAAAAGGGGCATTCAAAACAAGTCAAGATGCTTATATATGTAAAAATGGGCCCATTTTCCTATTCATTTGTGCGTGTCGATTTGATTGATTTTGAGCTCTGGGACCCATGGTGATGGTTTTTGACGAGAGTATAGTCAAAATGTTCGTGATGAGATAGTGATCATGCCTCTGCGAGCGGAACATCGACCCACGAGATCACAGGTTAGTTCTTCTTGATTTAGCGTTTTTACCCCCAAAATGTTAAAATGATGAAATTTTTGTCATGGGGGGATTATTTTTGAAAATGTCAGTGTTAATAGGGTCACTTAGGGGGCACCTAATGGGTAGGCTTTGTTTTAATCAAAATAGTCATTTTTTCATGTTTTTAGGCATTTTTAGGGCACGTGACCTGTTTGAAAATTCGGGACATGATCGCCGCCCTGAGTAGGGTAGCGGTTACAGGACCGTTGCCCTTTAAGGTGGTGGTTATAGAACTGCCACCCTGCTTAGGGCGGTGGTCCTTTCTGAGTAACACCAAAACTCAGTGTTTTGAGCCAAATTTTGCATTTTTAGTATTCTTATATGTTTTAATGATTTTTCCAATGTAATTTGAATACTAACTTACTCCGTTTGGTGTGTTTTTGGGTGTATGTAGGTGAAGGAGGAATATATCAGATGGAGCCGAGAGAGAGTGTGACTAGCTTCTAATGTTGTTGATGCACTTTCTCGGCCGAGAGCAAGATACTCTTCGAGGGGCATATTACTTATATCACGGGTTCCTCATGTTTGCACCTTCTAGTCACATACTTTGTGACTTGTTTTTGTATTGGGATGTTGATCGGAACACTTTCCGATTTCCAGGAGTCAGGGGTGAGTGGACTATTACCCTAGAGGATGTATACCACATTTTGGGAGTCCCGATCATTGGGAGATGACTCACACTTGAGATAAAGCGGGGTCACGGGCTTAGATAGCTCTGGGCTACATATATGGGAGATGCAGCTTATCTCCATTGGTTCGAAGAAGGGGGCGAGGGTCCGTTCTATTCCTAGCTTGCCTATCCCTTTGATTCATCGAGGATATTATGGGATCTTATGGATTGATTGGGGATAAGAGACACTTTACTTTACTACCGGTCCCCTATTATTACACTGATTGAGGCACATGGCTAGATTTATGCCTGGGAGCTAATATACTGGGACCACCTATCATGATTTGTACTAGGTGGTTCGATTCTGAGGACAATCTTTGAGTCATCCGACCCTGGTCATGAGCTGGGTTTATGAGCGTATCATCCCTTATGGGAGAGGCGTAGAGGTGGTGGATCCCAGAGCTGTGAGGGCAGCTAGATGGACAGATATGTCGGTGCTTAGAGCACCCCACCAGCTCAGTTACTTCCCTGACTACTGATGATATGGAGGCCACACCTTATCAGGCCATGGTAGGGTTATGGGGCGAGGAGACCCTCACTTTGATCTCTTGCTCTACCACAGGTAGCTTGTGGATAGGATGGGGAAGGTGGAGACACACCCCTTTGATTGAGTGCCTCAAAGAGGTTGGCCTTGCCTACGTTGGTATGCTTCCCCAGATGCCGGTATTTAGATCAATTCGGAGGCTAGGGGAGGTCCTAGAGGCTGGGTTGGACCATTGTTACTCCTGGTGTCCCTATTGCAGCTAGGTGGGTAGTATGTGCTTGAGGGAGAGCCGGTGCTCCTCAAGCACCCTTACTTTAGATTTCCACCAGTCCATCCACAACAGTGATGACCCCATTGATATAGACTCCGAGTCTGAGGAGTTCACAGGGGGAGAGACGGAGGAGGAGACCGAGGATGTGGAGGTTAGTGAGTCGGGTGGAGAGGAGGACAACGATCCCGAGTGGCATGACACTCAGGAGATCTTACAGCCGAGAGGGCAGAGTAGAGTGCGGAGAGGGTGACTCTAGTTTCAGAGGAGTTTCCCTCTCAGGACCTAGGTGGAGAGGATGAGTCCGTAGTAGGATGTTATGTTGCCTGAGGCACAAGAGGAGGATATCATCCGGTCAGCGACATATCTATGGCAGTGCTGATCCTAGGATCCCTCTTGGAGGCCCGAGAGATCCGAGTGAGTTATCACCCTTCTCTTAATATTTGTTTTTAGCTAGGATTGCCTTAGTTGCTATCTCTCCTTTTGTTTATTCTTGGGTCTTACCCTTTTGATCATTTCCTAATTTGCTTTTATCCTTTGTTTGCAGAGACTGTTGATGAGTGGCGAGACCTGATTTGCCAGGTATGTACTGATACCTTGATGATCCCCATGGAGAAGACCCGCCGAGCTATCTATGGATGCAGGGGAGCCTTCAATACAGCTGGTAGGCACAACGATGTCTTTTCCCCTATTTGGCATGTGGCCAAGATGGTGACTACCCTCCGTACCGAGTTGGCCGCCTATAGGATAGTAGAGCACATGATGAGGAGTCACTCTCATAACGAGGCAGCAAGCAGCTCCTCGGGATCGTGATCCCTCAGTGCATTCAGAGCGCCGGTGTAGCCGAGTCCTAGACATGGTCGTGCACCTTCAGAGGGGTCTCATAGGGGTTGAGAGGCCACTTGGCTCTCTTAGATTGTTTATACGATTCATTTTGTATTTCCCGAGGCTCATTGAGCATTTTGACCATGCCTAGCGCATGATGGCATTGTACATAAAACTTGATTATATATATATACCTCTTTTTGGATCAGACTCGTGGTGTCTAGGATTTTGTGATTCATTTCCACATGTAAATTATAATGTTGTTTTTATATGCTTTTCAGAATGTATGCGATGGAGAACAAATGACACAAATGCTTTCTTTCTTTTGTATTTCGTGATGCTGATATATGATAATGCAGACACAATGTGATCTTGAACTTTAGCTTTATAAGAAATTTTCCGGTACTTCATATAGTTTTGGTAACGTGTGATGACAAGCTGGCATGATGAGCGGATGAACTTGCCCCACTTCTAACTCCACACAACTAGTAAGATGTGAGGGCTCACCACCGAGAGCTAGAAAGGGCACAAGCTATGAAATTTGTTGAATGGTAGTGATGAGAGATAGACAAAGATTTGGTGGAACCAAATTAGGACGCCACAAACCTATCCAACTCGAAGTGACTCCATATTTTAGAATACAACTTGCTTTGTGGTTTATCTAGACTTAGATCCGTAGATGGCCACATGGTTGACAAGATCTGGTTTTCGGGTTTTGAAATCTTTTGGAGTTTTGGACATCTATTCATTTGTTTTTGACTCAAGACTTCAAAGGTTTATTTAAATGTTTGCTTATGACCTTCAATGTTATTGTCAAAGGACTCCCTACACCTTGCCCCATGCTACTAGTAGGAAGCATGGGCTTATCACCATGGACAAGGTATAGGCGAGTAAGGGCATTCCCATCCTTTCCCAACCCTATGACACTAGTAAGAGATGCAAGCTCAACACCAAAGGTTGGTAGGGCAAGGAAATGTGTAAAAATAAAATTTTCTGTTTAATCTATTTTTGACTTACTTATTCGAGCAAAATGTCAGCATGTTCTTATTTCCAAAGAGATATATATATATATATATATATATACGGATAGATGTGACACTATGAAGCTTCTAGAATAGACCATAGGCAAGACACCTATCCTAGGAAGAAACAAAAGTGGGAACAAACATGTAGGCCTTGGTATGGCTACCGTTAAGACTTTGTCATATCTAGCTTTAATTGATGAAATGATTCTGAAACAGGTGATGATGTTATGAAAATGAAGAAGTATGATTGGAATGCTTCTACCAATACCATCAAAAGTTTATAATGAATTGCTTGAGAATAAGTTCCTTGATCACAAAATTTTACGAAATGAGTGGAAAAATGAACCTAACTACATGAAGATGCAATGTAGATATAATTATACAAATAGTGCTGGTCACTTATGCATAGAATCATTTAAGATGCAAGGAATTGATTGTTTCGTTGAATTCCTCGCCTTCCAATGTACATAAGAGATATGCACCATTTCCATAGTCTTTCGTGACTTGGTATGGGCCCAACCATTTGGGCCAGAATTTCCTTCCTTCACGGTCTTTTTATCGATCCGATTGTCTAGTCTTAGAACTAGATCTCCTTCATATATTTCTCATTCATAGACCTTTTTGTTATACTACCGGCACATCCGGTCATAAAATCTATGCCATTGTTCAACATCTAATCTAGCCTCATCTAGGCTTTCTAGTTGGGAGAGATGTGCTTCTCTATAAGCTTCTTCATCTAGAATCCCTTGTAGTGAGATGCGAGACTGGGTATTTCAACCTCAAGTGGGAGAACTGCTTCTGCTCTGAATACCAATGAGAAAGGAGTTGCTCTTGTTGGTGTTCTTATTGAGGTTTGATGGGCCCACAAGGTGGATATAACTTTAAATTCCAATCTCATTTGTTTTCTTTTACCATTTTAAGGAGAATAGCTTTCAATGTCTTGTTTGTTGCTTCAGCCTACCCATTGGCTTGAGGGTAATACAGGGAGGCCATATGATGGTTTATTTTAAATTTACTGCATAGCTCACGGACCTCATCATTCTTAAAGGAAGTGCCATTATCTGAGATAATGATTTGTGGGACACCGTACCTACAAATGATCTGGTTCAAAATGAACTTGGTGATCACGACACTTGGTACAGTGGTAAGAGGCATAGCCTCTACCCATTTGGTAAAATACTTGGTGGTGTGATTATGAAGTTATGGCCATCTGTTGACGAGGGAGAGAATTTCCCTATCAAATCTAGGCCCCATGTAGAAAAGGGCCATGGAGTCGCGATTGGTTGTAGAGCTTGTGCCGACATGTGAATCTTGTGGGGAAATTCTTGACACTTATGGCACTTGCGTACAAACTCTCTCACGTAATGTTCTAGAGTGGGCCAGAAATAGCCCATCTGATGTATTTTGTGGGTAGTGGCATGACCTCCAAAATGGCTGCCACATATTCCACTGTGGGATTCGTAGAGAATCTTCTTGGATGCTTCTATGTCAACACACCTCAGAAGCATTCCATCGAAAGCCTTATGATAGAGCACTTGTTCTATAATAATGTATTTAGCTATGATAATGCGTAACCACCTTCTTTGTTGTGGTGTAACCCCTTCTGGCAGATACATATGGTCCATGATATAATTAACAATATCAGTATACCAATGACATTCAGAGATGGGAGGTTTGGTTTCAATGTAATATATGCATTCGTCAGGAAAATCTAGATCTACCAGATCGCCTCTATCTAACGGGTTATCGGATAACCAATCTCTAATGATTTGTCCCTTAATGGACTTTTGGTTTACAAAAGTTAATTCAAATTCTCCCATTAAGGTTATAAAGCATCTAGCCTTTTTAGACAAGGACCCTTGCGTGAGGAAAGTTCGTAAATGGTCTCTTTTCACAATAACCCTTGTTTCTTGATTTAGCATGTAATGTCTTTAGCGTTTGGTTATAAAGACTATGGCAAGGAATTCTCATTTTTCCTACGTATATCGTGTTTCATAATCGAGCAACGTTCGGCTAATAAAATAGATTACACATTCTTGTTTATCGTCATCTTCTTGAGCCAACATGCAGGCTAGCAAGACATTTGTAGCCCATGAATATAAGATCAAAGGATGATCTGGTCTAGGTGGCATTAATGTAGGAGGAGATAGTAAGAAGCATTTAACTGCTTTGAAGGCCTCATGGCATTCCTTTGTCCAAATAATGCAGCAATCCTTTTTCAACAAATTGTTGATCGGATGTACAACAAAACTTAAGTCCGAATGAATCTCTGGATTGCACCGAGCTTTCCAAGAAACGATCTAATGCCAAAGTCATCTGATGGTGGGATCATCTCAAGAATAACCTAGATTTTGGCTGGGTCTACATCGATCCCTCATGATGATATAATGTAACCTAGGAGTTTCCCTCCTGTCACACCAAACACACATTTTTCTAGGTTTAGTGTGACTCTGTATTCGATCAAACGTGAAAGAATGATGTGGAGCACTTTCAGGTGATCACAACACTTCTTGGCCTTGGCCAACAAGTCATCTACATAGGATTCCACAATTTTATGAATAAGATCATGAAATATGTATGTTCATTTCCTGTTGGTATGTAGCACCAGCGTTCTTGAGGCCGAATGGCATAACAACGTAGTAATAGGTTCCCCAAGGAGTTATAAACGTGGTTTTGGCTTGGTCTTGTTTGGATATTCTAATTTGATTGTATCTTGAGAATCCATCCATGAGAGACAAAATCTCAAATCCAGCTGTTGCATCAATGATGAGGTCAATGGATGGTAAAGGGAAGTCATCCTTAGGGCACACCTTGTTAATGTCTCGGAAGTCTATGCAGATGCGTATCTTCCCATTCTTTTTGAGAACGAGATGATATTAGATACCTACTGAGAATAATCAACTGGCTTGATGAATCCTACTTGGAGGAGTTTCATTACTTCTTCCTTCACCATGAGAGCTACCTTGGGTTTCATTGGTCTCGATTTTTGTTTAATTAGATTTGCATGTGATTTGGTGACGAGGTTATGTACTGCGATGTGTGGTGCAATTCCTGTCATTTCTTTATAAGTAAATGCAAAATCCTTTTGATGCTCTTTGAGGATTTGAGTGTGTATTTCTATTTCTTCTGGAGTTAACGAAGATCCTAGTTTCAAGATCTTTGGCTCTTCCTCCGTTTTGATGTTAATATCAATTGTTTCTTCGATTAAAGAAGCATTACCTTCTTCAAACTCAGGCGGGGCTAGAGGTAGTTCCATATCTTCTCCATTCTCTACCGCGTATATGTCGAGTTCCTTTTGTGGGGAAGCTCTGCATGGGATTTCTGAAGTAAGAAGATGAATGTGGGATTAAGGACAAATCTACCATGTGATGGGTGAGATGTAACTCTGCATAGGCATTTAGGTAATCAAGAGTGGCTCTATCACTATCAACGTGATCTAAGATAGTAGATTTATTCTCAGCTATGTGTATTAGAAGAGGGTTTGTTGACATTTTCTTTACTAATGGTTCAATACGAAGGGATACTATGAAACGGGTGTCTTCCAACTCACTATTTGGAGTGAAACGTGAAGCTAAGGTTGCTATTGAATCTACGAGAAGGTTTTGTTCTCGTGGGATTGCCTCAATGGATATGAAGTCAAATCCTTTACTCAAATCTAATACTACTGTTTTGTAGAGTCAGTAAGTGTTCAACTCTAGTCTCATACACCTCAGAGACTTGGTTTGCTACTAATTGTGAGTCTCCTAACACTCTGATGTTATTAACACCGATCCTTTTAGCTATGATGAGACCAAGGAGGAGGGCTTTGTACTTAGTGCCATTGTTTGTACATTTGAAATTTAATTTAAAGGCGAATGGTAGGATCTTTCCTTCGGGTGAAGTAAAGATCACACCTGCCCCAGCCCCATAATGACATCTAGCTCCATCGAAATGGAGAGTCCAATATTTAGTTGGGAAGATGGATGTTGGGACATTTGTTACGTCTATTTTCTTTTTCTTTGGTTACTTCTACCATGCAGAGTTCCTTTCTTTGGAAGAGAACCAATTCCTAGGGTATATCCCATACCTACATAATCAAATGACAGGAAAATTGGTAGATCCTGTTCTAGCAATTCGAAAATTTTTGTAGTAGTTCCTAATGATACTATTTCTACAACGTTAGCCTCATCCTTGAGGGCTGGGATATTCTTGATTAGGTTCATAACTTCTAACTCCATTGTAGGTATCAGATTTTCTTCTGGTTTTGTGTTGGTTGGTTTGTTAAGTTGGTTTGTTGGGAGTTCAAACTCAGAGTGAACACCTGGCCTTTTCTTCAAATCAGCAAGGTGTATATCGAATGGTTTTGGATCACCTTTTGCTATGAATATCTTTCCTAAGTGTAGAAATCTTATTTCTTGAAATAACGTAGAAGGGATTGCCTTCATACGGTGTATCCATGGTCGGCTGAGGATCATATTATAGTTGGTTTCTCGATCTATAATATAAAACTTAGTTAGGATTGTTTTGGGTCCTAAGGTGACTGGTAGTATTATAGTCCCAATTGAAGTGGCTTTAAAGCTATCATAGCCTCTTAGCGTATTCCGAGTTGTGGAGCAATTTGTCTCTCCATACCCTAGCTTTTGAAGGAAAGAGAAGGGGACTATGTTAACTGCTGCCCCATCATCAACCATTGCACGTTTAACATAGTTGTTATAAACCCACACTTGTAAATGTAAGGCTTTGGATCACCTCTATGTGTAATCTCAGCGTCTATTGGCATTTTTTTACGTCGAATATAAACTCGGTATCCCTATCTGGTTGCCCTGGAGGGTGAATATCGAAGTCTATATGGTTTACTTGTGTTTTAGGAGGTGGAGTGATGTTAATTAAATGACCTAAACCTAGTGCTTCTAAAAGAGCAGCCCTATGGGTAGGAGAGTTCTTCAACAAGTCCAAAAAGGAGATGTGAGAGAAGGTCTTTGTTAGGTCATTAATTAAATCATAGGCACCTATGGGTTTTACTAATGGTTGTTGAATGTTATCTATCTCTAGCGGGTAACTTGGATTTGGCTGAGAGGAATACTCTCGTGTCCTTGTTATGGCTTCCACATGTAGCTCAGTGTCTAACTCCACTAAACTGACTATCTTGGGTCGTAGCTGATTTCCTAATTGCGGTGTGACAGGTGGATTTAGCGAAGTCGAGGCTTCATGATCATTGTTTCCTATCATTGCACCCTTGTTCATCCCTTTTGGATTTAATTTATCATGATTTGGGAGCGGATCATTGAAGATCTTGAGGGGAGCATTTTGAGGGGAGACTACTCCCGTGAAAGTATTTGGCGTAGGTGATGCAGGATCTGCTAAGAACATATCTATGAAAAGTTGTCTTTGTTCTTCTAGTAGACGTTGCATGAACTTATTGTAATCGTGGCAAGTCCTAGTGTCATGGCCTCGAACTTTGTGGAAACCACAATACGAGTTGGGATTGTAATTCCTAGGTTGTTGGTTTGGCACGTATTGTGGTCCAAAACTCTGATTAAACCGTTGACTATTAAAGTTTTGCATTTGTTGTCTTTGGTTTTGGTTTTGGTTTTGATATCCAATTGAATTTTGACTTAGACCCTGTGTCTAGATTTGCCTTTGTTGTTGTTGTTGTGGATGATTAAAATCCACCGAGTTGATTATCGGGGTAAAGTTGTTGTTTCGTTGATTGTTAATCGGTGGTGGAGTATTTACAACATTTTTTTTTTAGCTTGGTCAGTTACTCCATCTGTGGTCACCCCGCGATTCTTGTTAAGGATTTTAGGTCCTTGATTGACATTTACTGTACTAGGATAGGTCATAGTATTTTGATTGGGGATGATTAACCTCCCGTTTGTTCCATATGTCTTGCGACCGCTATCTATTGCAGCTTGATCTATTCGGAGGGCGCTCTCAAGCACCTCATCATAAGTTCTTAGTGGGAACTTCTGGAATTCTTCCTTTACCTCTCTACTGAGAGAATGAAGGAATAAATCACATAGTTCCATCTGGTCCATGTTTGGAGCGCTTGTTGAAGAATAGAGGACTGTATGCCATCTTTGGATGAAATGAGCAACATATTCATTGTGTTCTTGTTTAATATGCAAGAATTCCTTGATTCCTGTTCTCAATAATTTGTTCATGTTGAATGCCTTGATGAACTCTAAAACGAGTTGTTTAAATGAATGTATTGAGGCTTCAGGTATTCTGTAATACCAATCGAGGGTGATACCCTCTAAGGTTTTGGGAAATATTTTAGCAACAACTCCATCCCAAGGGAGTAGTTCTCGAATGGCTGTGGCATAGGCCTTGATATGTGCATTCGGGTCTCCCTCCCCTTTGTATTTGGGCAAATCGGGAAGAGGTCTTGGAAGCATGATGCTTCGTATGGTGAAGTCTAAGGGTTCTTTCAAATATTCTAAATAAGTTCCTATCGCATAGGTTTCAACCATCGATGGTGCTTGTTGAGGGGGTGGAGGTGGAATGGGTTGTTGATATGGCGTAGCATATGCATTTGCGGGGCATAAGGAAATCCTGTGGTTGAGTGAACATGCCGGGAGAAGAGAACATATCTCCTTGTGGTGACTTGGAATACATGTTTAAGTATGAAGGAACATTGTTCAAAAATGGATTGTTCGGTACTAAACCGGCGGTATCATATTTTTCGCTGAGCGGAATTAGAGAACGTGGTTCTAGTTGGCATTTATTGTGAATACTAAGGAGGCATGCCCAACGTGCCTATTCCTATGAGGAGGTCTACTTGGCTAGGATGATGTGGAGGGTTGGGGATTCCTACTTGTCCAAAATGTGAATTTTGATTTTCTTGAGCAAGTTCCACCTTATAACCTTTTCAAAGAAAGGTGAAATGACCTCTATTAGTGAAGACACAATATTTTTCCTTACGAGCATTTGTTGAGGTTATATAGGCATATGGTACCCAACTATAAATTGATCGGTTCCCTACCAAGTTTTACCAAGGGCACTTCCTATAGGTGTAGGAATGGAGGTGTTTTCTTGAAAAGAGACCTCAGGTTGCGCTTGCAAACCTCCTATTGGTGGGTACATGCTTTGAGAGCGTTGTTCACTCCTAACATATCGCACTAAATGTTCATCATCTAAAAATAGATATGGATCTGATTGTCTACTGATTTGTGGTCTAAGCAATACCTGAGGAGATGAACCAGATTCTCCCATAAGCATCATGTTGTTTGAGCCTGAAGGCTCAGCTTGTTGTGTTTGAGTGAGCTGATTCAACTCCTCTATTTGGAAAGAAGAACTATATCTAGTTGTTTGAGGTGGAGTTTGTGTTGAAAACTGGTTAGTTGAATAGTTGTCACCCCATGCTGAGAGTGAGGGTGATGGTTGTCTATTTAGTTGATCGTAGTAAGCTTCAAGACCTAGGAGAGGTCTGCCATATGCGTCGAATCCCGACATATTTGGGGGTATATGAATACCCGTAGAATAATGGGAAAGAGCGAAGGTGGATGGAAGAAATAAAAAATAAAAGAGGAAGAACTGTTTGATTCACGTCGGGTTCACCAATTTTGTTGGTGAAGTTGATGTGAAGGCTAACGAGGTGGAAAAGATGAAAAGTATACTAATTGGAAGAACAAGTAGAAATATGACTCCGAACCAGAAAGTAGGAAGTTTCACGTCGGGTTCACCAATTTTTTGGTGAAGCTGATGTGAAGGCTAACGAGGTGGAAAAGATGAAAAGTATACTAATTGGAAGAACAAGTAGAAATATGACTCCAAACCAGAAAGTAGGAAGTTTCACGTCGGGTTCACCAATTTTGTATGATGGAAAAGTGACAAGCGAGCATGGGAATCTACAAGTAACTTGTCCTCAAACCCAACCTCCCAGGTCATGCCAAGACATCCGGTGGGTATGGAATATACGTGGGCGTAGACAAACTAGTTAGAAACCTTATATCTTCGACACGTACTAAAGGAATAATTGAATCTAAGGCAAAGAAGGCCCTTCTAACCTAAATTGGCATGATAGATCGGTCGATGAGGATGAATGCTCAAAGGCTCCAATCAATATCGAGCTCTGGCGTGATTCGATCTATAGGTTGTGGGATACGTGGAAAATGACCTGGGATTGTTTCGTGTATGTCTCTAGATAGGGTCATAAGATGGATGATGGATATATAGTGGATTCTATGGGTGATTCTCTAGTCTAGTCCAGAAATCCTTAGCTTGATTAGCTGCTATATCTAGCGAGGATAGTTGTGCGATAATGATTGGTGGAAGTGGAGATGATTTGAATACTAATGTGCGTAAACCAACATCAACATCTGATTGACCTGTGGGCTCATTGGGTTGTGGGATTTGTGGATCACAACCATAGATTTGTGTTTGTTGTGGACCTCCTATGGTCATGTGCAGAATCAATCCCTAATCCCTAGTATCCAGTAGTCATATGCCTTTTCGGCCTCTATATTTAGAACTAAAAGTTGTGCAATCTTCTCAGAGTACCTTACAGGCGTTTTGGCAACTTGAATTCTTAAGCTAGTGTCTATGTCGATAAGGATATCCCCTGCGGCTATGGGACCAAAGGATCACAACCGAATGTTTGCTCTCTTTCAAGCCCTTCTACAGTCATGCGAATATCTATTTAGGGAAATCTGTAGTTTGGCTGATTTGACCAAAACGTATGTGCTTTGTCGTCTTCTATGTTTAACCCTCTTAACTGTGAACTGATTTCTTGTAGGTTTGTTGTTATTCAGAAGACTTGGATTCTAAGATTCTGATCTATATTAGTTATTGCTGTAATAAGATTAGATTGAGGCATGATTGGCTCGAATACGTATTCTCTGGCTCCCTAGGTCCCGTGATTGTCATATGAAAGAAACAATATAAATCTAATTAAATTTAAAGTAAACTAATTATACGAAGTATATTCACAGCATATATATAAATTCCCTATTTTTGTATTTTTGATAAACTATTAAACAAAATTGAAAGAGAAATTATTTAAAATATATAGAAATTGACAACTAAACTAATAACGAAATTAAAACAAACAAGGTAGCCGAGTATAGCTACTTTCCTGTGCAGTTGTAAATCTATTCTAAATAACAAATAACTGATCTAATCTATTTGAAAGACTCTCAATCCTACCTCAGAAGTGAGGAATGAATCATAGTTTCTCAGAAACTATCAATCCCCACAGCTTCCCGGCAATATCAAAAGTGAGATTAACTAAATGAAATGATTCACTACTCTATTTGATATGTTTTAACTAGAACTTTGATAGCTTGAACCTAGATTTTGTAGAACAATGGTGAATCCGATTGTGTGTGGCTTTGTCCCCTCAGTGTGATCTCCTCATTCCTTCGTGCTCATGTGAATCCAAAAAAGCATGTAATGCTAGCATCAATAAAAGTAGGTATTGGAACAATGGTAGTTTTGGATGTAGACTGAATACAATGCGAGTAGGAGAGGGATAGCGCAAGAGAATAGAGCTTGGCTTATGCAATTCCTAGCGGGATTTATTGCGAGTCATACAACACAAAACGTCTAGAACACGAAACTATCCTTTTGATGAACAAAACCCTGTAATTCTAATGGCTTTAGATTGGAAATAAAACTATCCTACCTTAATTGATTGCATGAAACAAACAAGAATAACACTAGCACAAGAAGATCATGTGACTTCTAAACAACAAAACACCACTAACTATGCATGCAACAAATGAAAACTATGAATTCCTAAGAACCGAAAGACCAAACTATTGAGATGAGAAAATGAGAGACAAAATTTGAGGGGCCATTTGCTTGAAGAAACCAACCAACTATTTATAGAATTCCCATTTACCCAAAGGTGAAATCCAAATTGAACTCCTTTACAATAAACAATGAAAAACACTATTCTAGGGAACCAAAATCATAAATACAAGCAAAGGCGTGAAAAAGTTGGTAAACATTGAAATTTTACATGATCGGCGATAAAAGGAACATTATAGAAAAACGCGTGAAGGACCGCCACCCAGAGTGGCGGTTATAAGACCGCCGCCCTTTTGGGCGGTAATCACGAACCGCCATCTAGACAGGCGGTGGTTTCAATGAAGACCAAAATGCAAAGGAAAAGAGGGGAAAAGAGCAAAACAAAGCACGCGGAGGCTAAGTAGGGCATGTGGGATGTTAATGCATACTTGGAGAGCTTTTCCGGATCCCGAACACCTTACGAGGAGACCTGTATCATCATTGGGGCACTTGTAAAATTGTTCTGGCGGTGTAGTATCCTACATTTTTGGGTACGTATAGATACGTTTGAAATGAATCCCAACGAGTCACCAAAAACTGTTTGGTTTTTAAATGGTACTTTAACAAACCATAGTCATGGGATATCAAGTCCCTCCTCTTTAATGCAAGAGGTTCCCTTATTGAAAGCAAGCTAAAAAATTATATACAAATGTACAACTTTCAAAGTGTGGATTCTTGATACTTTAAATGTTTTATTCCCAAAGATCATCAATACGAAAGAAGGAAAACCTAAAGACATGAGAGAGGAAGAACATAACAATAATTTTAGGAAATATAGATAGCAAAGTATAACCTTATACGTATTGATCAAAGGAGATGCAAAATGGAATCATTCACATTTATAATAGATATAATTTCATAGACACAAAGTTCCCAAAATCATATTAATAAGAACACAAAGTTTCTTATCATGCAAAGATGGATGATTCACAAATTTGAACAAGGAAAGAAGGAATAATAGAGGAAGAAAGGGAAAAACTATATGTATTGATTACTTTCAAATCTATTACATCTACAGAGTACCAGGATCCAACCCATATAATGACATGGAGAAGCCATTAAATAATCCTAAAAATAGTTACATTCGGTTTCTTGGTTCTTGCAGAAGCGTTAATGGTGGCAAAAATGATGCTCTATAATGCAGCCGTTAAACCTGTTTTGTAACTTCAAATATGAGCCGTCCACGTGGAAAAGATCTAAACTGAAGTGGGCCTAAGGGCACCTTTTGTATTTTGTGACTTTGTAGAGATTTTGCATTTTTTAATTTTGGCCCACCCATCCACTTTTGATATAGGCCTGACACGTGGCTTCACTTGAGTGGCGACGAGTCGCGACTCACTTTTACAATTTTAACTCTTTTTAAAGAAAAGCTCAAAAACTCAAAGTTCTCCACCGACCTGCCTCTCACTTTGACTTTTCAATGTGGGCTCAAGAACCCAGAGTCATGGATCATTTTATAACTTTTAACTCTCTTTTTGAAATAAAACCAAAATTCCCAAATTACTCCCGCGGCCCGCCTTTGCTCTTTGACTTTTCAACGGCGGAGTTGTGACTTACTCTATACTTTTTACTTTTTCAAACAAAGTTGAAATCTTCAAATTGCTCTGATGATCCACCTTCCCACTTTGAATTTTCAACATAGGCATCAACATGTGGCTTCACCTAGGCGTCAGCGGGGTTGCGCTTCACTTTATAACTTTACGCCCTTTTGGAAACAAAGGTAAAATTCCTAAAGTGTCCCGACAACCCACCTCTCCACTTTTGACTTAAAAATGGCCATGTGTCCCTTTGTGGGCCTTAGGAATTATTTTTACATTTTAAGCCTTTCGCCATAATGCCTCAAAACACAAAAAGGACCCACCTTTCTGCCTTTGACCTTTCAAAGCATCAAAACACAAAAAGGGCCCGCCTTTCCGCCACCGCTTGTTTCAGCCAATTAGGATCCTTCAGGCCATGGGCCAATTTGACACTTTTGCAAAAAATAACAAAAGTGACAAGTTTAAAAGATAAACCCACCATGCCGCATCCAATCAAAGATGTCCACGTATCTGCAGACATCGAGATAGAATTTGACGCCTGTTATTCACGAATGTGGAAAAATAAAAATGAAAGGGAAAACCCCACCGTTTGCACCCGAATTTCAAATTGTTTCTCAATGGAATGAGAAATTACAAATAATACCAAGATCGACGTGATCCACAACCAAAGAGAAGGATTGACAATGAAATTCGAATAAAGGAAAATATTTTCAAGCATCTAGATGGGGAAATAGAAAATACTTCAAACTGCGAAGACTGAAGAATTTTCAAGTGAAAGGAGAGATTAAAACCGAGCACCCATGACTTCAAAGCACAAATTTCTCCAAGGCACCAACTCAAAATTCACAAAACTTGACTTCAAAAAGAGGGGAATTTTGAGGGTGACAACATGAATTTCAATGCTTCTTCCACTGGAGGCTTTGTAGAGAAGAATTCAAACATCTAGGTCATTCTTGTAATTAAATCCTACCAATTTCTAGTCTCTTTATGGATTTCTACATATACATACCAAGCATGCATGCATCATTGTAAAGTGGAATAAAACTTGTGCACCCATAGCGAAGGTGGTAAAGCTTCCTACCCTTTTGTCCAGAGTCTCTCACACTTCTGAACGTGGTGCTGAATAGGTTGATTACCATGATAAGTATAGATTTTAGTAGGTGCATTACTCTTGAAGAACCTAGCGGTAAGGGCAATCTAATTTCATTCCATCCTACAAGATTATCCTTATGGGCCATCCACCAATGTGTTGTTGTCCCACGTAGTGTATATGCTAGCATATTTCTTCTTTCTAATGGGTCTATCCACTATTCTTCCATGGCACATAGGAATACCATAGGATCTCCTTCTCCGGTGTAACAAGGTATCGAGTTATTACCTATTCTCCTGACATAATGTGGTTTTCTGCCTCTAGGAAATATGCTCTTTACTTTGCACCCTACCAACTAATAAGTGTTATGAGCCTAATCATCATAGGAAACACTTATAGTATCGCTAATAGACTGTGCATCCTCCCATTGAATTATTCCTTCTTTAGTTGGATCAAGCATCTCTGGGTCTTGGATGGCATGTACATAAATCCTATTCAGACCGTCTTCACTTAAGGGCTAAATATAGGGTGCAAATTTTCCATATGTTAAAGGGATAATAACTCTTTCCTCCTTATTTTTGAAACTGATATAGCCCTTGTTGAACCAAAGATAAAAATTATTTACATAGTACCAAGGATGCCCCAATAGAGTTGGGAATCTATTTGACTCTACCAACACTAAAACCTCAAAGTCTCTAGTGAACTTGGCTCCTTGTATAGTAATGGATGCATCTTTCAAAACTCCAATGGGAGTGGCTTTAGTCTGATTAGCCATAAACAATACATTAGAGGATGACTGCAATGGGGGTATTCCCATTTGTACCCATGCATCTAAGGTAAGAACAGTTGACTTCAACGCTTGTATTAGTCGGATATTACTCAATAGCCACCCATCCACAACACCATTAAGAGTGTTTTCCTTTTCATAATCTAGGCTATGAGGGGGAAGATTCGCATGCAGGGTCTACCATCCATTCTCAATACTTACACATGGAGTATTTCCCTTTAACCAATCCCCTAACAATGGAATGATATTTTCCAGGTGCAACATTTTACACACTTCCCTTAAGTCATCTATATCAGTTTGACCATCTTTGATACTTTCTTTTGCTCCATCTTCCGTGATTGCTCTTTTAAGTACATATCACTCACGAAGATTCCTAAGAAATTCAAAGGTTTCTTGATAAATCTCCTTTTGATGGGCAAGATCTAGGTACCGTGCATGTAGAACCTCCTCCTTAGTAATGGTAGGCTTCACTGCAATGCTTCTCGGGCGCATGCCACCTCAGCGTGGGTCGTGATCTTCACTTGCAACACCTTAGACTTTACTTCCAACTTAGGCATCCCTTAATTTTCCATAGTGCAATGTATCCTAACCATTCCCACACCTTTGTTTTCTTGTTTATGTTGCTTACTAAGATGTTCATACAAGTCCGGCACTCCTCATAGCTATGGTTCTTTCCATAAAAAGAACATGTAATATTCTAAGGACATTCACGCCTATAGTGGTCAGGAGATCCACATGTATAACATGTTCTGCGAGGGAACTCACTTCTTCCACTACCATGGCCTCATCCTCCAAATCCACCATGGTATCCTCGACCTCTACCACGACCACCTTCAAAACACCCTTCATTCCGATCATAACACACCTGATTATGATCTTAATCCTGATGCCCGTTCTTTCCCTTATAGTTATCTAAAACTCTTGTCTATTGTACACCAATATCTATAGCGTCATGGATATGAATAATCAACTAGAAGTCTTCCATGTCATGAGTCGTGGACCTGTAGATCTTACAATAGCTTGAAACGTTATTCCTTATTGCGCGTTGTAATAATGGGCAATGGCTAACATCATGGTTTAAATGGCATATCTCACAATCCAACAACAATGAGCGTACTGATCTGCGAGGACAACTATCCTTTGTGTGACCTTCTACTTCACAATCTGTACACCAAATCCCTGTGCGTGTCTCATGTGCTGAATTTGCTGATAGTTTCTCCAACTGTTTTCCATAGTTGTAATCTATGCTTCTAAAAATGGGCTCACCCCGTATCTATACTTTCAACTACCTCAACACGTAAGGCTGCTTCAAGTGCTTTCGCGAGATCAATGTATGTTTATGTGATAATACCCTTTTAAAAGGGGTAATTAGGCCCCCAACGAACCACTTTGTGCATGTTGGCTTGCATGTATATCATAAGAAAGCTTAGATAACATTGTTTTAAAATGGGCATCATACTCTCTAACACTCTTAGTAGTGCCTTGATTAATATCCTTGAGTGCACTTATACTCTTCTGCTCAAACTCAGGGATGTGAAACTCTTTAAGGAATACATCTTTTAAAGTTGTATAGTCTACGCAAGTCTGATCAGGGTCAAAATTTATGTACCATCTGTGTGCACCCTTGTAACGTAGTAGCAAATTAAATTTCCATATTCTCGAAGTTTTGATTCCTTTTATGTGCCACAATATTTCACACATATGCACATGTTCAACATCATCTTCTATGCCCCTATAGTCTAGAAGATGAAGAGACATCTCCATGTAAATATTCTGAGGGTTAGTGCAGACCTTGCCCACCTGATCCAAAACCTCCTATGTTTCCCCTTCCCCCAAAACCACTAGATCTGCTGGAACTAGAGCTACCCATGCCTCCTGATCCCAAACTCATGAATGTGCCGACTAGAAGATGTACTTCCCGTGTCCCAACAATAAATTGAACTGCACTCAATAGTCGTGAAGCATTAACACTCCTAGAAGTTAGTCCAAAAATTGGTGTGCTTATATTCTACGCTGATGATACACCTAAAAAAGTACTCCCATATAATAATGAAGTCAAGCTTTTTGCACTACCATTACTATGCCTTTCATAAGAATCACTCCTACTCTCCCACTACTTGAATTAGCTTGTTGACTACTTGTTATACTAGATGCTGGAAAACCATGTGTAAGGGAAAGGTTTCGTGTGGATTCAAATGCGTGCACGTGGCCCAAGTTGTGCTGTGTTGGTGCACTTCTACGTGAGGCCGAGGAGGGTTCCCTATCATGTTTTCCCAAATGGGGGAGTTCTTGAGGCTCGGGTTCCACGTCTTTTGCGTGAAATTCAACTCCTTCCCAAACTATCTTTCTCCACAACGCCATTTACTCTACAACCTCCCTACTTTTTGTACCTCCCTCTCGCATGCCTCATTATACTTAAGCTACCTTTCCTCTCTCTACCTTTCTGCCACTAGGTCTACCATCTTTCACCAAACCTTCTCCTACCCCCGCGTATGGTGGGGTTTAGTTAGCCATTGGTTTACTCTCCAAATTCAAAGTTACCATCAGGATCTTGATTTCTAATGGAATACCTTGCAGGTAAGTTCCTTTGGATATTATAAAAATTGGAATTCAGCTACCTCTAGACATGAATAAGTGGAAATTGAGTACTCCAAGATATAACTATTCAAAATGCCATGGAACCACGTATCCACAACTCGAGTCCAAATAAAATCAACATCATAAAGGGCCTGAAATTCTTCCTGTGTCCAGACAAGTGCGTGATACCTCCAATTCCACTTAGATGCATACGCAATCAACAAATGTACAATTCTACTAAAAGATAGTGAATAAAATATCATACGGGTTTTGTTCCACCCACATGCGTGCGTTAAACTCATATCCAGTGCTAAACAACCATGTGTATTCTTCTTCCGAGATCATGTATCCACTCCTCACACTTGCTAATGTCAAATGATATGTATTCATTGTGAACCATCCTAAAAAACTTCTAAAAAGGTCCTAGAAATGGAACCAATAATACAACCTAGAATTCAACAATACAAGCCCAGGTGTGCTAACACATCACTCAACCTAGACTGAGCACTCACCCAAAGTGCAAAAGGTACTAGGACCCTCTTTAGGGTTCATGTTGTAGGATGTTAGCATGATGAATACTTTAATCATTCAGATCTATAGCTAATATATCTTTCAAATAGTGCATATTTAGACCTAGATCTAGAACATAATAGACTTAACAAATAACCATAATGGAATCAAGCATGCAATACTAAATTATAACCATGAGAACACCTTGTTTTCAGTCCATAATCTCCATTATATTAATTGCAGTAAATACACAAAATCTTCCTTATAATCACAGTAGTATACACTCATGCACGTAACAAATTTGACAACATAATCTCACTATAACCTAGTTCTCACACGTATATCTATATTTCCTTTCTACTACACAGTTCAATACATATTTATAAGGGTGGGGACTTGCCCTTCACCGCTTATCTAATCCCAAAATAGGTCACATGCTATTATTAGCCACACACCATTACAAAAATAGGCTTACATGTAAGAGTGTTAACAATAGATCTCCCTTAGTCAACTATCAGTCCACCATTCTATCTTTAGCCTGCATCCATGCAAAGTGCTTCATAGCTGATCATCCAAAAATAGCCAATGTGTGACATACAAGTCTCCAATCGGTTTGAGTGCTCCGCATGTTATCTCCAAAAATAAATCCTCATCATGAAAATGGCTAAGTCCCAAATTTGTCTCTGTTCTACGCGTGATCCTCTCCGATGCTTCCATGCCTTTGAATGTGCTCTGTTCTCCTGTGTGAACCTTATGTATTTTCTCCACTAAGTGCTAGAGTCTGAATGATCAACAATTATCTTCCTCCATTTGATCTTGAATTATTTATTTCCACTTCTTCGTAGATATGTCCTGATCGCAAGGTAAAAATTATTTCTCCTTTAGACCTTGTCACTGTCATACAAATCACAAGAACAAATACCACAGTCCTAGATAATTATCAGCTTTGATACCAAAATGATCTATAAACCTCAAGCTTTGGAAATTTACAAGACCACACAAAATATTGTTCTACTTTCAATTTGAAAATGATAGAACATGAAGTTAGTGACTGATTCTTTGGTGCTTAGAATTATTTGTAGAGAGAGATAAAGAATTCAAAACCAAGGCAACACAGATAATTTTTTTCCTGGAAACCCCCAATTTGAGGGAAAACTAGTCAGGAAGGGCAATTGCTCTTTCTTCCCACTTATGTATTGGCCAATTTAAATAATAAGATACATATTACAATAAGATGAAGGGAAATCAACAATGTCAACACTTCCCTTTTGTACTTGCTTGCTTTGTTCTCACACACACCTTGCTCCTACAATCCAATTCTAGCACTGAAGACTTCTTGCTCACTTCTCCCATGAATCGATATCTAACTCCACTTGCTCTCCATGTATTTATAGCTACTTCTCATGTCCTCTCGTGCATTGGAGAATGAGAAGGGTCATATAGAGAAAGATACATAATCCGATGCTCCAAATCTGTGACTATTCGTGGCTCTTTTATTTTTCCATCCATTAGTGACATGACTACCGGTGTCTGTAGACCGGTGGTTAAGCAACCACCATTATGTGCAGGGGTGGTTGCGTAACCATCGAGTGGTTATCTGCAACCGCCTCTCTCGCACATAGGGGTTGTTCTATAACTCTATAGTCTGCTCTTCATTCTTCTAACTTTTCCTTCTGGTAGTAATTGTTTTAATGAAGTAGTGTTCTTTTAGATCCCTATGGATCATATAAGTTACATACTAGTCATTTGTAGAGGTTCTGGGAGTTATAAATCCCCATTTACAGTATAGAAACAATTGTCCAATGGGATAAAACCACCAAACACTTTGGTCATAGGAAAAATGGTTTCGTCCTTGTGTATAATGTAACTCCAGAGTTAGAGATAAAGCATCTATAGGATCTTTCCAAGAAATTCATAACACCCAAATCAATTTTTAGACTAGTCAAAAGTTAAGTACACCTTTGTTCATCTATCTATATTTGGCACATTTTCTGGTTTATCTCTTAGTTTATCTCTCTCTCAATATATATATATATATATATGTGTGTGTTCAAATTACGTAAATTACGATTAATTATGTCTAGAGGTATTTCTAAAATGACATCTAGGGGAGTGGTAAAATGTTGTAATGTTGTGAGGGTGTTCACTTTTGATGGCCGACATAAAAAATAAATAAAATAAAATAATATGAAATAAAACTAACTAAATGTATGAAAAAAATTAAACATATAAATATAAATAAAATAACAAATGAAATCAAATAAATACAAACAAAAAGGAAAAAATGAAGTGAAAAAAGTAAAGAGGAAGAAATGTTGAAAACTAAGAAATGCTTAAAAAAGGGTAAGAACAAAAACCCTAATTTTGGTAAATTCTCATTACCATAAAATTAAAATCCCAAGACTTTGAAATTAGATAAATAGGTTAGATATATTGTATTTCACTATTTAAATGAATATACCATAAGTAGATTAATCAAATAGATCTTCGAATATTATACTAAGAGAGAATTTTGTTCATTTTATTTGATAGGACATGGATAATAAAAGACAAGAAAAAAACATTATTATTTTTTACTTTCTCATTAACATAAACTAGATAACTCTTTATTTTGTTCGATAACATAGAGATAGTAAGATGTAAGAGTGAAATAAATCTATTCTAAAAATAAAATAACCATAAAATAAAAAGCCTAAGACTTTTATATCGGATGAATAGGTTAATTATACTGGATTTCAATAGATAAATGAATATGTACTTCCCACATCAATTTTATTTGTCTTCTTATAAATTTAAAAATGAGTGTAAAGATTATATATTATGGGATTTAAGAGTCTTGAGATTGATATCTCTTGACATTTTTCAAATAGATGTATTTAAGATATTTATACTAACATTAATTTTTAGCCACCTGATACTATTGACGATTGATTTAATGAAATTTAAATTTAAGATAAGGACACTACTAATCGATAAATATAACAAAGATTCAAGCAAGATCAAGCAAAGGAAATACAAGAAAGAGAGATAGTTAGGGTTTGTAAAATGACTTAGCTTGCCACCATAGGTCTGGACTGATTTTGGGCCAATGAATGATCTCGAACATGCGTATTCTATTTTGTTTAAGATTTTGATTTTGAAACTCGACATGCGTAAATCTCGTGGACAGGAGTTCCCGGGAGAGGACATGGTCGCATGGGTGTTAGTGTGTGATTTAGTCATTGGTGTTTACAAAGTAGCTCATGATCTGGTTCTTTCTGTGTCATTCAAATGTGTCACTCCTTATTTGTTGTAGGTAACATTAGATTTGATTTGTCACATTTTACCTATAAAATAAACCCTAGATACCTATAAACACTCAAGCACACATTAGATGAATAAATAATGCATATGCTTGAGTTGAACTAATCTCGGTGGTCACCCCAATGTGATTGTCACCAAGCACTACACTACATTTCAAACTCTATGTAGTTCTAGTGTGTGTGATTGAAATAGTGTCCCTTGAGCTAAGATGCCCTAGTTTCGGATGCATAAAGAGATACTTTGGCATATAACTACTTTCTCCCAAATGTAAATGTGTGGTATGAAATTCAGAATAAACCCTCCTATGCAGTGAAGTATGCATAGTCCCAAAATGTAGTCCTTGGTGTAGTAGATAGAAAATATTAGCTCCTTGTAATAGTATGTGCCTCTTGAATGCTTCCCCCCTTAATGAGGTTAAATAAGACATGTATATATATGATTCCTTGCTTAAGTTTCGTCATTAACAAGTGAAAGGCTAACCAAGAGTGATAAAATAAGACAAGAAAAAAGTAACATTTGAAAGATCAAAAAAGGTAAGGAGGACATAGGCGCTAAAGGGGACAATAGCACCCAGGTGCTCTTATCCCTAATGGGTGGTCCTATGTAGGTTGCTCAAAAGACCGTACAATGAAATTAGAGCCGAGTATGATGTTGGATAGAATGCAAAACTATAAGTTGTCAATCAAAAGTAAGAAACAATAAAGATGAAAAGGATAAAAATAATGTCAAAGAAAAGTAAAGAGGGTTGTTAATGACTAGTTATCTTGCTTAGGAATCATGCATATAAATGAATTATTTAGAGGCTATATGTACATAGTAAGTGTGTGATTTAGTGACTATATTCACCCCCACTTTATGTTGGTGAATAAGGATTTAGTAGCATAAAGTAGAACAAAAAATATATCTTGGATAAGTTGAATTAAAATTGTATCCAATAACGCACCGAATGAGTGTTATAGTGTGCCAAATGGAATATTGTAAGATGTGTAGTGTGAGTTTCAAGGAGAGGGAAGGATAAGGATCCTAAGGGTGAAATTTTTGCATTCATGGAGTGATAATGATGTGTGTGTAGCTTCTTAGAATGTCACCTTTTCTAGACTTTACTTGAGATATTTTTCATGGTTGCTTGTGTGCTTTTCCTTCGTTGGGATATGATAGGACCTACAAAAGAAAAAAAGTGTAGTCAATTCTCTAGGTAAATACAATTGAACTTTAACTTAGAAAATATGTAAAAAGAAAAATACGTATTGGAAAATCTAAACCAAGGGGTTAGAGTACACCTAGAGTGTTGAAAGAGAAAGGGATATAAATTTGTTCCTACTTGTAGACCCGATGCTTAGGAGCTAGTTGGAATAACATGAAGGATTTGGGCATCATGTTTCCAAACTAGGGATTTGAGCATCCCGATGCTAAAATTTGGATTTATGCATCCTATCACCACTAAGGGAAAGTGTATTGGGAGAGCGTTATATTTTTTCCTCCAACTGTTAATGCTTCCCTACGGATAAGTGCCATTGCAGATGATCACAAAACTGATTTGTAACTTACCTCGAGTGACACAAAGGATTTAGGCATATCATTGTCCTACATATGCCCTAGGTGTCATTCCCTTATTTAGTTCTTGCTTTGGTTCTAGAATTAGTAGTTTGTTCCTGTTAGTAACTGATTGCAATCTAAAATTGGCCATGTAACCATTGAAATTGGAGAAAAATATGATTGTGCAGATTGGTAAAACTATTTGTAACTATTTTTACCCCCAGGACAAGATTACCCATGTGGGACACTAGTACCCAGTTGATCTTGTCTTTTTAGGTGCTTCTGTCCATATTGAGTTTTGTGGCCAAGTCTATTTTTGGCCCTATTTTGTAATTGATTTCTATTCTATTCCTATTGTATGTGTTTCTTTAACTAATTTTTGTGACTATTGCGAGGGTAAAAGGTTCACCCAATGTTTTCCCCACTTGTTTTGGGTACGTGAGATGAATAAATGTGAACGAAGCCCAATGAAAAAGACCAAAGCTGATGTGCACATCTTATATAGGAATCCTACAAGGGGAATATGGATTACACATGGTATTTACCATGACATAAATAAAATAAGGGAAAATGCTAGCATATAATTATTAGTGACAAACAAAGAATGCAAACTGAAATAAAAAATAGTAAAGTCATATAGGAAAATGGCAAAAAAGGACACATCAAGTAGTTGGTTGCATACATGAGACACCGCTTAGAATGTCACAAGACAATCAAAGCTGTTCAAGGATTGTGCAAACAAGGAAACAAGTAAACATAGGGTATAGCCCACAAACAATGAAAAATAAGGTATAAGAAAACCAAAAACCTTGATTGGAAGGAGTCCTATAAGGAAAATGTTACACATGAAGCACCCATTAGCATGTTATAAAAGGTAAATAGTATGTGAAAATGTAATATCTGAATATATGACTAACAATTGTGAAATATTGCAACAATAAAAATTGATAGGAAGTAGGAAAAAGGTAAATGCCCCAGGAGCCTTAGTGGGAATTGTAATGGACATGGCCAAACATAACACATTGTGTAATCGTGTTCATATATAAATTTGCATGCTAAAAAAAAGCTAACACCTAGTAGCTTCAAAGCATAATCAAATTTTATAGAACCATGAGATAAGAGCTTAAAGGAAAATAACTTCTACCATGCATAAACAAAGATAAATCCATTAAATGCTCAAGCCATTCCTACTCTTTGAGATTGCTACCTAATGAATGAACCTAATTAGATCACCTAGAAATCAAATTGGTCTTGTTTTCTCAAGGATTGAAGATGAGATCTCACCAAGAAATGGATATAAGGCCATTTTTGGATCTTCCCATGCTCTTCAATTTGAGAGAATGGATGCAAGATGGAGAAGCTATTTCCAAGCAATGGAGAATGGCTCAAATCAAATTGCCTATAGTTTATACTAATGCAAATGAAGGTGTAAGAAGAAAGGGTAGGAGGGGGTTCTTTATATAACCCTCTGGTTTGAGAGAGCTTAGCATCTTAGTGCATGTGGGATAAGGGTAAAGTAAGATTAGGAATGGATAAGGTTTCTTTAGAAAAGGTAACCTTGATTTAGAAGAGTTTAATTTATCATTAGTGACTCATGGGAGTTGAGGGATGTTTTAATTAATCAAGTGTGATTAATTAATAGGTATATGTAAGCTTATATAAGCCTATCTAGGGGCATTTAGAGGAAAATTATCCTGATACTGGGGATGTAAGAGAGGAATTTGATCTAATAAACGATGATTTATTGATTTAGAGGAGCAAGTGTAATTAATTAACCCAAGTAGAAGTGAAAACTAATTAATGAAAGGTTGTTAATCGACATCCTGAGTGATAGGAAGGCTAATTAATTAGCGAAATGTAATTAATTAATGAGAATAGAGGGAAAATGGTGGTTTATTGATGAAGTGTCGTCAATTGTCGGGAAAGAAGATAGTGTAATTTAAGTACTAAAATCTGCGTAAGTGGATTTTAGGTGTCTACATTTTCCCCTCTTTAGGGTGGCATAAGTAATGCCACTTCAAAGATAGTAGACAATTACATACAAGTAAATTTTGAAGGGATAGAAGAAAAATTAGTAGAATGAAGGATGCCCCCTCGAGTGTCGATGGGGTGATGGAAGAGGTCGATCGACGATCAAAAAGATGAAGGAAACAGATAGAAGAAATGTGAGGGGGGAGGGGATAAAAGGTGATCCTTATTGCCCCAAGTGATTGAAAGAATAGTGTCGATAGAAGAAAAGGATGATGAAGAAGAATGAAGATGAAAGGAGATGGAAATAGCTTGCATCTAACTGATGGAAAACAATTTTATGTCATCACTTTGCTTGGTGATCTATATCATCGGTCCTTATTAAAATATACGCATACAACAAAAGTGTACCATAACATGAAAAACTATAATACTTACTCTTTCTCATCATGCTAACACTAACTCAATGCAACATACAGAATGTAATGCAATACAAAAAGTACACAAGCTAACCTAAAAGAGAAACAAGTGTAAACACACATACTCAAACAAAAAAATGTTTGAGATAGTTGTACTCAATGTTTTTATTATCAAGGTTTAATTCCAATCATGAATGAATGACAAGGGTTAATAATGGCACCCCAAGCAAGGATACATGTGATTTGAATAAAAAAAGGACATAGAAGTCCCATGAAAAAAATAGTGTGCTATGAAACTACCCCAAATGACACGTTCATGTAAGGGAAGAAAGATATAGCAAGAAAACCAACTTTTGTTAATGGAGGGTAGATCTAAATGATCCACGAGTCACACACAAGAACATGTGAGAATCAAAGAAAGATGTTTTGTAGGAAAATTTTGATGTTTGAGTACAATGCATTTGACACATGCTTCAACTACGTGCATGCTTGTTACCAATTTTGGAAATTTTTAAATTTTACAAAAAAATTTGATTTTGTGATGATTTTACTATTTTTTTGGATTTTTAAATGATTTTACCAATTTTTAGGATTTTGATGTTTTTCCAATGTTTTGGATTTTTAATGGTTTTTGTGTTTTTTTGAAAAAAATTACCGATGTCTTTTGGATTTTGAAGGTTTTCTCAATTTTTAGGGTTTTCTGAAAGTTTCCCAAAGCTATGTATAAGAAAATGAAGATGTAAAGATGCCCCCAACGAGAGGTGATACTTTACAAGGGTAAATATCACACATATATGTAAGAACAAGATGGGTCAGATCAAGGCCAAGATATTAATGTTCAACATGATGATGAACACAAATAAATGAAGTGCTAGGAAGGAGCAAGCGTGACCCCACTGTAAGATGGCCAAGAAATAGATGATAGATAGAAGTGGAAGATTGTTTATTGAAATAAGGGACAATCTCTCTCAAACATGGTAAAAATGTAATCTTATAAACATGGATGTTCGAACAAAGAAGAAGAACAATGAATGTTATGGAAGGATATGGAAAATGTGGTTAGAAGATAGGTGATGAAAAGGTGATTAGCCTAAGGAACAAATTGTGAGACAAGATACAAACTAAATAAAGAGTATGAACAAGGTATAAACAAAACCTAGTAACATAATAATCCTACTTTCTCATTGAGATCTAGTCCATGCATGTGGTAATGAATTACTTCTCGAAGTGAAGATTTAATAGGTAGTAAGTGAGGACAAATGAGCCAATGTGTATGAATGATTTATTTTGATAGGTGATTTGTGAATGGAGGGAGGAAGGAGAGCCATACATTTCTCGGCATGCCAACCAAACATCCATAGCCCCCATGGAGATGTATTTGACTCTAGTCACATCATTGTTCTATTGCTAGCCATCTTCCATAGCCCCAATAGAGATACTGGAAATACCCTAAGAGAGAGTTATATTTGGTTTGGTTTTGATTTTTTGTTTTTTTGATCGATTTTTGTGATTTTGCTTCTGAAAACTATTTCAACTCTCTCGATTTGTTTCGATGAGGGGTTAAAACCATTGATGGCTTGATGGAAGGATGTGGAAGTGATCATGATGACGACATTGGATAATGTCAAAAATACATCTAGAAGTTCTTCACAACAAGTTTATTAGATGTAGATAGTGATAGGATCTCTAAGAGGCCAATCGTTCTTTAATTTACCAAGGTGATAAAAGACCAAGATCAAACCGATACTATAAAGATAAATTTCCCACAATGAGTGTGAATAGAATGACCAAAAGATCACCAAAGGGATGAAAAATGGTGGGTGACTTGCAGAGGAATGGAAATAAAGGAAGAAATAACACCCATGTGTATGCAATACCTAATTGCAATGTTCTGTCTATGTACCTTTGATTTTTTGGTAATATTTTAATGTTTTCTCATTTTTTGTATTTTTGAATTGGGATCAAAGATGTCACTCATCATGATAACATCCAATAACAATGTTTTCAATTTCCTTGATAAGGGAGACTAGGTGTGTTTACTTATCAAGAGCCATATTATCTCCGATCTCAATGATCGTGGTTAGTTCATACTCAACAAATGATCGTGATTTATCATAAAACATGGATTTTTATGTGGGATCTTGAATTACCTATCCATAGGTTTCTACACTTTGCTCCATACTTGATGGTTACTGTTATCCAATTTTGCATACATGGCAAAATTGGACAATGAGGTCATGTTGAATTTTAGGTCTTGAAAAAGAACTTGGGGCCTACGTAAATTTTTTTGTGCTTCTAGAAGGTTTGTTGTGTTCTAGGATGATTCAGATCATTTTGAACTATTCTCTCATTTCCCGGTTCTGAGGACCAAGGTTTTCTCATGGCAAGGATATTGGCACTTGCAGCCATTCTCCAACCGACCCGGACATAGATAATCAGAGTCAAATCACACCTAAAAAGGCTCTATTTTTTTATAATATTCATGGTTCAAGGGGATGGTGGAAATTTAGAAATTTTGAGAGTAAGTGTGAAATTTCCCAGGAGGGGAGCTTCAAGCTCAAATGGCTCACCGAGCTAAAGGATGAGTTGTAAGTTTTCAAGATACGGTGATAGCTTGGTTTGAGCTCACGGTTTATAACATGATACCGAGGTAGGCATTAAAACAAATAATTACCGAGCTCGAGAACAAGGTAGGCTGAGTTGATTTGAGCTTTCAGAGTTTTATTTTGAAAAATATTTTTAGATAATTCTGTTTTAGAATTTTAGATATTTTGGGGTCAAAAACGTTGAACAATTCAAATATTTTTAAAGCCAAAACTCCAAATTTTAGAGTTTCGTGTTTTCGTGATTCAAAGATTATATCTTTTGGGGTCCGGAGATTGTGGTGTTTGTAGTTTGGGGATATTGGTTTCTGAGATCCGAGTTGGTCGACGAGTCATGCGAGTCTAAGTTGGTTGCCAATTCACTAGGTGAGTCGTCAGAGCGTCAAGGCAATGGACTCGCGAAAGGTGCCATGTGTCAGTTTGACGCAATTATAAAAGGCACATCAAAATAGAGACCCCAAATATGCATAGAACCTCCATGTGTCAAAAGTCTCAAAAAGTTGCAATGATCGTAGCAAAAGTCAAAGGACTCGCGAAAGGTGCCACATGTCATCTCGACACAACTTGAAAAGAAGAATCAAGAGTGGGTTCCCAAATGAGCGTGGGCTCACCACATGGTCAGAGTAAAAAAGGGGATAGATATGGACATTGAATCGCTAAGTATAGAAGGGCTAGCAGATGGGGCCACATGTGTCATCAGTGCATCTCCAAAGGTCAAGCCCAAAAGGTGGTCCCCAACAAGCGTCAGCTTGCCACGTAGTCATGGTCTAAAAGGGGGTCTCATCGGCCGTTGAAAAGTCACAAACCCATGGAGGGTGCCACATGTCACCTCCACGTAGCTTCAGAATTGAGACACAAGGGACATTCCATAAATCAAAGCAAGCTTTCCACGTGTTCTCGAGTCGACATAAAGCCTTCGTTAAACATAAAGGACTTGGGAAGAACATGAGGAAGGTATAGCAGAGCCATAGAATGTGCCACCTATCTCAATAGTGCAACATCAAAGGTGTGACAGAGGAGGAGTCCCCAAATGAGTGTAGGCTCGCCATGTGGCCAAAGTCTGAAAAGGTGACATCGGTTGTTGAAAAGTCCAAAATCCT
The DNA here is from genome assembly GCA_018340775.1 of Taxus wallichiana var. yunnanensis. NCBI lineage: Eukaryota > Viridiplantae > Streptophyta > Pinopsida > Cupressales > Taxaceae > Taxus > Taxus wallichiana. Next base: position 252,810,048 of record CM031234.1, on the reverse strand, counting down.
GTGGAGGCCTCCATGTGTCTCATCGACGCACCCTTAAGGGTCGAATCCAAAGGAGGTCCCCAAATGAGTGTTAGCTTGCCATGTAGTTAGGGACCTAGAAAGGGAGCAGATCGAATCGGCTAAGTACAAAAAGGTTAGTGGAAGCCTCCATGTGTCTCATCGGCATAATTTCAAAGGTGCGGCCCAAAGAGAGACCATGAACTAGTGCTAATCCTCCACGTGTCCCAGGTCTAAAAATGGGACACCGGCTGCATTGAAAATTCTAAGCTCAAGATAGGCTGAAGGAAGCCTCCATACGTCGATCAACACATCTCTAAAGGTCAAGCCTAAAAGGTGGTCCCTAACAAGCACAAAGCTTGCCATATGGCCAAAAGTAAAAAAGGGGTAGAACCGGCCGTTGAATTGGCTAAGGAAAGGAAAATAAGTGGAAAACCCAACGTGTCCCTTCAGTGCTCTTTCAGGGGGTGAATCTAAAAGTAGGTCTCAACGTGTGCTAACCCTCCACGTGTCTCGGGTCAAGGCAGAACATCTCTGCCAACAAGAGGGGATAACTTGGGTGGAGTCGAGTTTAGGTTAAGCTATTCAATGAACATGCATTTTCAATAAGAGATGCCGTAGATGATTCCACGTTGGTTGTGGCGAGTCTATCAGTGTTTGGAAGAGAGCTCGACATCATGAACAAAAGGAAAACAGCTTGATGGAGGAACTTGGTCAATGCAATGAACGATGGAGCTCGGACCCAACTCGGTGAGTTGGCTCGGTGAGCCAACCACCAAGTTGGACTTATTTTTAGTCTTTTCTTCATGGACCCCTCCCTCCTCACCAAAACTCAAGTCAACATGGGGCCCACCAATAATTTAATTAAATTAATATTTTTCTTTAAGTATTTTAAATAATAATATTTATTATTATCATTTAAATATTTTATTTAAATATTATTTTAATTTTGAGAAGACTATGTCAACATGCATTAATGATGCATGATGGAACCTTTTCAAGTGGTTCAACTGACTGTAATAAGTGATACATCATGTGCCTTCCATTTAGGGAGGGAATTTATGACTCCTTCTCTCCTCTCTCTCAATTTCTTCTATAAATGTAAGTTGGAGACTCATTCTAAGGGGTTCCAACAAGTGAGTTCTGACAGTCATACAAGTTGGACAAGTTAGACACTTTCCAAGCTTCCCCTCTCTTCACAAGCTGAGATGTTGTGATTTGTAGGCTTTCAAGCCTTTCTTCTCAAATTATAATGGAAACCTATGCCTTTTTCACTGATGTAATGGAACTGTACAAGTGTTTGAAGTAATGAGAATTGTGCTTTGTGAGTAGTTACATGTCCTTTTCATGACTTGTTGATTCTATCCGCCTCTCTCATATTTTTAGGTGAACAAAGGCAACTGTGGTTTCTTTTGAAAGTTTTGAGGTCATTGTACTTATCAATGAGTGAAGTACTGTATGTAAAAGTGGGTTTGTAATGCATGTCATTCTTTCTCATGATCATCTCTCTTCCTCGGTAGGTCAAAATTTGTCTAGCAACACCCTTTCTTGGTGCATCACCACTTATAGTATAGGTTTTATTTCCTTGCAAATCTCTCTCCCTAATCCCTTGAAATGTTTTTTTTGATTGATAAATGCTTTTGACTAGAGCTATGAACTGGAGGGGTTAGGGCCCCTACCCTACAACAAAGAAGAAGTGAAAAGTAGGTACGAAGAGAGGAAAGAGGAGGATAGCGAGGAGAAGAAAGAAGTAATGTAGAACTAAGAAATGAATGCCAAAAGGGAGCAAGACAATAGCTAAACCGAGAGGTAGTAGAAGACTAAGTCAAGCTAGCCTGTGGAGGAACCTACATGTGAGTTGGCTTCCAAAGTAGTAGCTCGAAGGCGGCACCAAAATGCAGTCCTTTAGTTCATTAAGGTGATTGTCGGGAAGAGTGCCACATCGATGTCTACCATAGGGAGAAAGCGTTGATCCAAAGAAGGATGGAAATTTTGTGCGAAGGTCACCAAATCCCTGTACTACCCACATAACCACTGGATGCCACGTCTAGAGCCAAGGGCGAGCTCGTCAACTTCCTCCACCCACAGAAGGGGATCTAAGAGAGAGAAGTTGACCATTTGGTCGTGTAAACTGACCTGATGGACAACATAAATTTGGTCCATAGCCATGAGTTCAACTTCCGTAGAATCCAAATGGAGAAGAAGGTAGAAAGAGATGAACGTGGAAGCAATGTCAGAGTCTGTTCTTGGACGTCGGGTCGAAAATGAAAGGAATCACCAAGAATAGTTTCGATTGCTTCAGCCTCCTCTTGCATGGAATATTTGAATATCATAGATAGGCGTCGGTGATCAATGGCAGAGGAATCAACCAATTCCCTGAATTGGCCGCAGAGGGCGACGAAAGGAAAACCAATGAAAGACATGGAGACAGAGATTGCCGAGCCAGGAAAGGAGCTAGATAGGAGATGACATAGGAAGATGGAAAACAATAATTAAAGAGCACTGTCCACATGAAAATAAGGGGAAAACATCCCTGGAAGGAATGAAAGAAGTAGAGGTCAGTGAAGAGATGTTGAAGATAGGAGCAAAGGTGTGAAAAATCACCTACAGAAGTGGAAAGAAGATCCACCGTCAAGAAAAAGGGGGAAAGGATCTCCCACACAAAGAAGAACGCAACACACGTGAGAGGCCACTGCCCAACTAGGACGAGCTGGCCTGATCATGGGAAAGGATGTTTAATAGTCCATTCCAATCATGAGCTGAACCGGAAGTGATGCTGGTGGTTGGGTGATCGATGGCATAATTTGCAAGGAAGTCTGCCGCATGATTTGTTTCTCGAAAGTTGTGGGATATGTTCCAAGATCGGATTTTGGCAAGCCAAAAGAGAATTTGGGGGATGAAAAGGTTGATTTTCCATGATGGGGATAAGCCTCTAGAAACCACGAAAATGATAATTTGGGAGTCCCCTTCGATGGATAAAAGAGGACAACCAAACTGTGCAACCATCTTGACCCCTTCCAGGAGAGCATGGGCTTCGGCGGAATTACATACCATCTTTGAGTGGGAAGGAGCCAACTCTAATGAGATTACCACGATCATCCCTGAGAATACAACCTGCACCAGATTTACCTGGATTACCTCTGAGGCACCATCAAAATTGAGTTTCCAATGACCCTGTGGGGGGGACGCCACCTAGCTCTTTTCCTTCGAATGGATTTTTCAACTTGTGAAAGCCCTTTTTTACAATTGAGCCTGGTCTGGGGAGCTTAATGAGTGGCCAAGAATGCATAATCGAGAAATCCCTGAAGAGAAGGTTGAGAGGGATATGTAATTAGCGCTAACGCACTCTGAGATGGCCACTTCCAACTTGTTGAGAAAGGTGGGAAGCTCAGCCAATTGTTCCCTGAAAAGATGAAGATTGCGTTCCCACCATATGTGCCAGAGAAGGAAGTACGGGCCGATGCACCATATAGAGCTGAGGGAACTATTGGAATTGAATGATGGCCAAGAGGAAAGAGTCACAACAATGTTATTACATGGAGCCCAGGCTAAATTTAATTTGTTCAGAAGCCAATCCCAGCAGTAAGATACAAATGGGAAAAATAAAAAGAGGTGATCCAAATCTTCCTCCGTGGCACCACACAATAAACACTTGGAGGGGCTAGAATAACCCCAAGATCACCACTTGACTTGGGTAAGAACCTTCTTTTTCAAAACTAACCAACCAAAAGGTGACCTTTGGGGTGATACTGGGATGCCAACAACCAAAGGAACATGGAGACCCTTGACCAGAATGTGAAATGAGAGTATTATAACCAACTTTCACCGTGTAAGAGCCCGAAGCATCCCCAAGCCAAATTAAACAATCATCTTTGTTGAGAAAAGAGCATTTCTGTCCCGAATGGCATCCTTGAAGAGGATGGACTCTTGTGCATTAGCCCCGATGGAGGAGATATCTTTCTAGAGCTAAGACAATAGCCGTCGAGTGGTGCTTCTGGCAGCCATAATTAGAAACCATAGGACCCCAGGACTACTTAGCCATATTCATTACGCCATTAAGAGCAGTCGAAAGATTAAGTGGGGGGAACCATTCCAACTTTCATCCCAGAAAGAAGCGAGCTGACCGTTGTTGATGTTCCAGGAGACCGCCTCAGCAATTAGGGATCTTGATTTACAAAAAAATTCTAGATGTGTGAGCCTTTTGGGAGCTCGGAACTAGATAACAAAAGCTCGGATGACGCCCACCGAGATACTTATGAGAAAGAACTTGGAAGGCCTGCCTTTTAACGTTAGAAATGAAATTCCAAACAAGCTTTGCACCAAGGGCAGTGTTCGGAGAGCAAGATCTAGAATACCCATGCCGCCTAGGCATTTGGGAAGCTTGACCAAATCCCAATTAGCAAGGTGAAATTTGTGCTCATCATGTTACCTTGCCATAAGAAGGTTCTCACCACTTTTTCAATTTTGAGTAGAACAGATTTTGGAATCTGTAGAACAGATAACATGTAGATAGGAATTGCAAGGAGCACAAAATTGATTAAAAGAGCGCGACCGGCCAAAGAAAGCCATTTTCCTTTCCAAGAGAGAAGTCTGGAAGATAAAGAGTTTAAGAGCCCATTCCAAAGATGAGCTCTGCCAATGCCATGAAAGAGTGGAATGCCCAAATATTTGTGTGGGAGAGCTCCCACAGAGAAGCCTAGAATTGCTTTGATCCTGCATTGTAGTCTAGGGGCAACATTAAAGAAGAAAATAACAGATTTATGAAAGTTTATCACCTGACCAATGACATAAGAATAAGAATCAAGAATGGATGAAATCCGCTTAGCTTCTGGATAGTCCCTTGACCAAAAAGAAAGGTGTCATCTGTGAATTGTTGATGAGAGAGGGATGGAAGGTTGGAGGTGATGTGAATACCTTTTAGGGAACCATCCTGGATAGTGGATTTGATGCTGCGACTGAGAGCCTCCGCAACCAAAATGAAGAGGAAAGAGGAAAGAGGATCACCTTGTCTTAATCCCCGACTGCTCTGGAAGAAGCCTTCCACTGATCCATTAACCAAAATAGAGAAACAGGAGAGGCAATGCAACTAAAGATCCAATTACAAAAATGCCCACAGAAGCCCATGGCTTGAAGAGATTTGAGGAGGAACCTCCAATTGACACGATCATAGGCTTTGCTGAAGTCCAGTTTCAGCATCATGCCCGCTCAGGAGGAGGCATGTAGAGTATGAATCAATTCATGGGAAATAATGATCCCATCGGTGATAGACCTACGGGAATGAAACCACTTTGTTCTTGAGCAACCAATTTGGATAGCAAAGGGACTCAATCTATTTGCAATAGCTTTGGAAATGATTTTGTAAGTTGTGTTGCAGAGAGAAATAGGTCTGAAATCATCCATTGACTCGGTAGGAGATTTTTTAGGAAACATGCAAATGAGGGTATGGTTGAGAGTTCCTAAAATTTTCCCATAAGCCTTGATTCCTCTACTACTTTCCATACTGAAAACCCAACAACATCCCAAAAATCTTGGAAGAAAGAGGCGGGGAAACCATCAGGACTAGGTGCTTTATCTCTCTTCATAGAGAAAATAATTTTTCGAACCTCATCCATGGAGAAAGGGGAGAGAAGCGGTCATTATCAGCAGCAGTGACAGAAGCAGGGATCTGATGAAAGAAGGGGGATTGTGCTCTATGGGAGTAGCCGAATCATTCAAGAGCTTATTGAAAAAAGACACTGCTTGATTTTGATCTGGGATTGAGAGGACGCTATAGATAAATCATCCAACTTGAGAGAAGAAATGTAGTTGAAATTTCTTCTGGCTTTGACAGAAGCAAAAAAGAACTTTGTATTTTTGTCATTGCATCAGCCATATTTCCTGGATTTTTGATGCCAGTAAGTTTCCTCTTTTAGAAGGAGATCACCCAATTCCTTAAGAAGATATTTTTCTTTGAGGAAATCTACCTGAAACATCCCTTGAGTGAGAATAGAATCATTCAGATTACGGAGTTCCTGCTCAACTCTTAGTTTTTCCTGAAAAATGTTTTTAAAACTCGTAAAATTCCAGCTTTGAAGTTTGTCTTTCAACAAAGAAAGCTTTTTGGATAGTTGGAACATCCAAGTCCCTTTGACGGTGAAGGAAGCCCACCAGAGATTAACTAAAGGCTTAAGTGAGGGATCATGTAACCACATATTTTTGAATTTGAATGGTGAATGATGGGGTGGCAAGTCAAAGGATAGATCAAGAGAAATAGGGAAGTGATCGAGCCGGAGAGTGGAAGAACAAAGCTTTTAATGAGGAAGTTATTTTGCAGCCAAAATTCTGAAACAAGGAATCTATCGAGATACACTACCAAGGAACTGAAACCAGGCCTCCTATTATTCCACGTGAACCAGCCCTTACTAGGTTCCACATCAACCAATTGAGAGGAAGAAACAAAAGAGGTAAAGTCAACCTGAGAGCAGGGCTGCCATTGAATACCTCCTCGCTTATCACAATCAGAGAGAGTAGCATTAAAATCACCAGCTACGATGATCTTGGAGTTGGCAGCCGAATCAAGGACCAAATGAAGTTTAGTCCAAAGATCTCTTTTTCTGATCGATTAGAGGGACCATAGACATTGCAAATGAAAAAGGACTCATCAGAATGTTTAATCTGAACTTTACACCAGATAAAGTTTGATTCAACGAGAATGGGCTCAATAGCGCAACAACAAGATTTCCACATTATTCCAAGACCACCCGAGGCACCAATAGAATTAGAGAAACAACCTTCCCAACCTTTCCATCTTTGAAACCAACCATTTTGCAGCCATCCTTAGACATCTTGGTTTCTGAAGTAGGAAAATATCAACCACAACATCTGTAGCATAACATCTTAATAGATGCTGTTTGTTAGGGGCATTGAGGCCCCTAACATTCCAAGAAAAGAGGATCATTTGGTCTTCAGAGAGGACTCACCTCTCCTACTTGTTGAAGGGAAGAAGGAACGAAGTTGAAGTTGCTTCCCAGCGGTAACCTCATTTTGAGAGAGTTTACTCTTATTAGGGTGGCCCAGAATACTTTTCGGACCAAGATCCATGTTGAGAAGGGGGTGTTGGGAGAATCGGACAAAGCAACAAATTATCGGAAGATTGATTCTCGTGAGCAGCCTCCATGGATCAATGGGGTCACCATTATTTGACTGAAGAAGTTTGTCCTTATCATTAACCCATTTTTCCAAAGAGGAAGCATTCCCTCCCATGCCGATGGAGATACCTTCATGGAAAAGGGACAAAATCCTAGTAGAGTCCTTAACAACTACATGCCATTTCTTTAACAAGAGAGATAGTATCGGGATCCAGAGAAAGGGATTCACGAGCAGGGGGTCAGAAGAAACCAAGCAAGTGGAATGAGGAGTAAATGCAAGAGAGGGTGGAAGGTGAGGAGGCATGGGGGGAGGGATTTTTTCCTCCATTCCTGTTTGCTAGAAGAGGTGGGATTTTTACAGAATTTACAGATATGGCCAGGTTTTTTACACTTAAAGCAGTTGTTGGAGACACCTTCATACTCCACCTTTTGCTCCCAAAGCCCGGAGGGGGTAGAGATGAGAATGAAATCTTGGAGCTTTTGATTGTGATCAATAGAAATGTAAATTCTAGCAAAAGAGGAAAGGGTACCTTCCAAGGAGACAGGGTCGATGTGAATGACGCGTCCCAGACTAGAACATATTTTAGTGAGGATTGGAGCAGACCAAAACTCACTAGGTAGAGAATAAAGTTTGACCCAAACATGAAACCCTTCGTATCAGCTCTGTTACAGTTGAAATGTGGTTCCCAGTCACGAATCACCAAACCAGAGTAAAAAAGAAGATAGTATTTCCTCACCATGGTGTCGTCCTTCTAAGCAGCGCTCTCGAAATAAAACTAGGAAAAATCCCTTTTCAAGGAATCGAATACACAGGCCGCTACCCCACTGCGCTTCACACCAATTTTGAATGCCTGATATCACAATCTTCTAGCGACAAATTTTGCAAAAATTGCTCTAGAATAGAGATGCTTTATTTGGGCTGCAAAGATGACATCATCCTCCAGGGACATAGAAATGGAGGTGTGCTGGTCCACGGGAGGATGGAGTAGACTAGGACCATGTTTTTCATGGCCTTCCTACACACTATCCGACACAGGGCGATGGGGACCTAGCCACTTCTGCAAGGCTTCCGGACAGCCCAGGCCCGTGTGGGGCACCATCACCGCATCATGGGGAGGTGAAGCCATGTGATCGTTAAAGGGGCTGGAATTTAAAAATTGGGACCGTTCTATATCGTGGGGTTTCTGCTTTCCTTTCACCATTCGATACCCTCAAAATCATATACTTCTAAAGGTCTAATCCTTTGAAATGTTAGCATATGACTAGTTAGCCATTTTTCCTGCATTAGAGGTAGTGTTGTGTTTAGTTTAGGAAGAGGAATCCAGCCTTCTCAAGAGGTTCACCTCGAGCCCAAGTCCCATAGCTTGAGAGGTGATCCCATGTGTCCCAATCATACTAATTTCGTGGTTCACTTTCAGGCCATTCGAGGGCTGCAATGATTTGTAGACAACAATTTTTGGCATGCCCGGTGGGACAATAGGTGAAATTTCTACATTTCATAGTTATCCTATTGTAATATCTTAGCCACATTTTTCAATAGGTATGTGTTTTATGTTCATTTCATTTCATTAAGTTGTTCTCCTCTTACTGGAATTCCAGCCTTAGGAAGTATACCCAAGCACAACTGACAACTCCATTAGTCTAAGTACCCTACTCTCTATGCTGCAGACTTTCATTTTACCCATTTTTCCATTTAGTTTTCTTCCATATCTTTCCATTTTCTCTCATTCATGAAGTTGTGTAATCATGGCTTCATTTCCATAGTGGGACTCCCACTTGTAATAGCGGTGGTTCTTTCCATCTTCAGGCTATTACAATTCACCTCCAAACCAATTTCATGATGAATATTAGTTTGAGCATGCATGTTCACATAAGCAAGATGCAAGTCAATTTGGTTATCCACCAAACATGGGGGTTACTGAAGAACAATGGCATGTAGATTTTGGAATCTATTCCACACCTGAAGAGGATCACTTGCAGAAGAAGGTTCGAGAGTTGGAGCATAACATGGTATGAATAAGGATCAATGAAATAATGAAGGCAACCTAGATTGGCTTCAGAATTCCATACCCATGGACTGGCCATATACCATGTGAGCTTAGCCCTCAACAAAAGCTTCAATTCATAATCAAGATGATGACTCAAGTTGGAGAATGGATCAAGAAAAGGGACATTTATGAATGTAGTGTTAGTCAATCTTATCAATGGGAGGCCCTTGCATTACCACCTTATAACCCTCTTCCTGTGTTTCCATCTATGTAGTTTCAACTTGAACCCCATAGTCCTAATCTTCCAGTTTCTACCCCTACTGAGAATTCCTTTCCTTCACTTCCTATTCCTCCATTTCATCATGAATCTTCCATGCCTCATCCTTCTAAAGTTCCCTCTTTTCTACAAGGGCCATCAAGACAAGATAATGAATCTCTTCCTCAAACAGTGAGGGAATCAGTTAAATCCCAACCCAACCCTCCTCTTGTAGTCCTAAATCCATTTTGGGAGGAGCAATGTCAAGAAATGAAAAATAAGAGGAGTATATGGTTGAAGAGAATAAAAAAGGAGAGCATGTAGATAATCTAAAGAAATGGGCTATAAAATTTAACATCAAGCAAACTTCGTTCCTGAGTAAACCTATAAAATTTGAGACTCAAGAACAAGTGGAACAAACTAGTTTTGTACAAAACAAATCTAGAGTTGAACAAGGAGGACCAATAGTCTACTTATTCAAAATGTAGTATTCATATTGGCTCAATTCCATTAGAGGAGTTTGAATCACCAAAGGTGGTAGAGTCTATTGGAGAAGAGAATGTGCAAGCTGAAGAAGAAAGACTCTCAAGTGTACAAGTTGATTCTTATGAGTGTAATGATCCTACCTATCAAGCATGTCAAGAAATTACATCACTTTTGGAGCATTGTAGTAAATTTCCAACATCATCATTGAATACAACAACTGATCATAGTGGGATTCTTTCCATGATGGACTCAAAAGTTTCAAGTATAGATTATACCATGCAAGAAGTTTCAGATTCTTCCCCTTCTTCATCTTTTCAAAACTCTATTTTCTTAGATGAATTTGATCTTGAAAATTTTATGTTTGAAGATGAGGAAGGTCATGGGGAATTAGTTTCTAATTCAGGAAACACCATAAGGGAGGTTGAACCCTTTGCACATTCAGAGAACAAAGAAGAAATTTTCTATCAGATTTGGAGGAGTATTTGGATGTAGAAGAGCCTATAGAAATACCCACTTTTGGAACACCTGTAGTTTCAAGTTATCTCCTTGAATGGGAAGACTTGGATCATCTACAATATTCATTGAATGAAGAAAGAGAGGAGCATGTGGGAGAAACTAAGTCAACTTTGAAGGTTTTGGGTGAAGATGATATTATTGAGAGTTTCTTACTCTCAATTGTGGGGCCATATTTGTTTGATGAACAAGTGATGGTGGAAGAAAACCAAGGAAGTTGTGCTTCCCTTAATTGTCCCAAAAAAATAATGTGAAAGGATTTGATCTTGCAGGTTTCATGTGGGATGAAGAGGTTAGAGTTGCTTTGAACAAATTTGCCTGTAGATGAAAGTGGAACTCCTATATGATCAGTATGCTTCGAACACTTGTAGTGACTTTCCAATAACTTCATTTGAGGTTGTAAGTGGTCCAAAGTAGTTGCATGTCATGGAGGAACTCCTTGTTGTCAAAGAAGGAAAAATAAATGGAGAGGACATCACCTTCATACCATTCACACAGGTGAAAGATAAGATATTTGTAAATGAGAAACAAGAGGGAAATCAGGTCGTGGATAACCATATTTTTTGAGAATGTCTTCAAAGAAAATTTTGTTAAAATTGAAGTACAGACAAGTAGGAATATTCAATGGATTAGACCATGTCCTATCAGTACCTGGCTTCATTGAAGCTAGAAGAGAAGCCAAAACCAGTCACATTCATTTCAGAATGTGAGGATGAGTTTCAAAATTATGAGGATCAGTTGCAATGTCTCTACGAAACAAATGCAAAGCAACTAAAAGAAGGATACTTGCTCTTTACAATTGATGCCTTGGAAAGTTAGGTGGAAAGTTGGATTTATGTCAGTATTTCACTATTAATTCCAGCCATCACATCATCTTCATGGCAATCCATTATGAGAAAAGGGAGCTATTTTGCACAACCAGTTGCAGGGTTTGTTTAGCTCACCTTGCTCCCGGTTAGTGTAGGGTAGTATAGGTTTTTTTAGTAGAATAAGTGCAATGCACACCCTGCATGTTCCACTTGGGGTATGTATGGTTTTTAGTTGTTCGTGTGTTTTCTTTTCCATTGTCGGTCTTGTGCTATTTTTCATACTATTACATCATTGAAGGTGTCAACGAGAAAGAGGGTTCAAGATTCCATAAGAGTTCATGAGATACTTTATTCAAATTCTATTGTGTTCCATGGATTTCCAAGTCTTAATCAGATTTAGTGTATCTCATGCTTAGCATTCTAGGATGTATCATAAAGGATCAAATCATTTCCAAGATTCCAAAATTGACTCCATGCCCAATGAATGACTTAAGGCTATTGGACTTGTGCTTGGTAGGAAATCATCCCCGAGAGGTCACAAAAAGTGTTATCTAATTTTACACGCATGGAAAAATTGGACAACGGGGTCTTATTGAATTTTAGGTCTTTAGAAAAGAACTTGGGGCCTACAGAAAAAGTTTTGTGCTTCTAGAAGGTTTGTGGTGTTCTAGGATGGTTCAAGATCATTTTTAACTATTCTCTCATTTCCCTAGTTCTGGAGGCCCAAGGTTTTCTCATGGCAAGGAGATTGGCACTTGTAGGCCCATCTCCAACCGACCCAAGCATAGATAATTAGAGTCAAATCACACCTAAAAAGGCCCTATTTTTTCATAATCTTCACGGTTTAAGGGAATGGTGGAAATTCAGAAATTTTGAGAGTAAGTGTGAAATTTCCTAGGAGGGGAGCTTTGAGCTCAAATGGCTCGCCAACTGAGCTAAAGGATGAGTTGTAAGTTTTCAAGATACGTTGGTAGCTTGGTTTGAGCTCACGGTTTATAACATGATACCAAGGTAGGCATTGAAACAAATACTTAGGAAGATAGAGAACGAGTAGGCTGAGTTGAGTTGAGCTTTTGGAGTTTTATTTCAGAAAATATTTTTAGACAAATGTGTTTTGGAATTTTAGAGATTTCGTGGTCGAACATTGAATGAGTCAAATATTTTTGAAGCCGAAACTCAAATTTCAGATTTTGGGTTTCGAGATTCGAGAGATTATCTTTCAGGGTTCAGAGATTGTGGTGTTTGGAGTTCGGGGATAGTGGTTTCTGAGATCCGAGTTGGTCGGTGAGTCATGAGGAGTCCAAGTTGGTTGCCGATTCACTAGGTGAGTCATCAGGAGCATTAAGGCAATGGACTTTCAAAAGATTCCATTTGTCAGTTTGACACAATTTGAAAAGGCACATCAAAATGGAGACCCCAAAGATGTGCATAACCTCCATGTGTCCAAAGTCTCAAAAATTTACAATGAATGTAGAAAAATTTAAAGGACTTGTGGAAGGTGCCACATGTTAGCTCGAATGTAACTTCAAAAGAAGAATCAAGAGTGGGTTCCCAAATGAGTGCGGGCTCACCACGTGGTCAGAATAAAAAGGGGACATAGCCGATGAAGCCGTTGAGTTGGCTAAGTATAGAAGGGCTGAGGATGACACCACGTGTCCCTGTATGGAGGCCCAAGGTTTTTATCATGGCAAGAGATTGGCACTTACATGCCCATCTCCAACCAACCTGGCATAGATAATCGAGTCAAATCAAACCTAAAAAGGCCCTATTTTTTCATAATCTTCATGGATCAAGGAATGGTGGAAATTAAGAAATTTAGAGAGTAAGTGTGAAATTTCCCGGAGGGGAGCTTTGAGCTCAAATGGCTTATCGAGCTAAAGGACGAGTTGTAAGTTTTCAAGATACGTTGATAGCTTGGTTAGAGCTCATGGTTTATAACATGATACTGAGTTAGGGATTGAAACAAATACTTAGTGAGCTTGGGAACGAGGTAGGCCAAGTTGAGTTGAGCTTTCAGAGTTTTATTTCGGAAAATCTTTTCAGACAATTCCATTTTGGAATTTCAGAGATTTTGGGGTCAGAAACGTTGAATGAGTCAAATATTTCCCAAGCTGAAACTCCTAATTTCAGAGTTTCGATTTTCTAAATTTAGAGATTTGTCTTTTGGGGTTCAGATATTGTGGTGTTTGGAGTTTGGGGATAGTGGTTTTGAGATCCAAGTTGGTCCACAAGTCATGAAGAGTCTAAGTTGGTTTTTATTCACTAGGCGAGTCCTCGGGATTGTTAAGGCAATTGACTCATGGAAGGCACCATGTGTCACCAAAAAGTGTAATTCCAAAAGCACATCAAATTGAAGATCCCCAAATATGTTCTTAGACCCTCCACGTGTTTGAAGTCTCGAAAAAGTTACAACAGACCATAGTGAAAGTTAAAGGACTCACGTAAGGCACCACATGTCACTTGGCATAACTTCAAAAGAAGAATCAAGAGTGGGTTCCCAAATGAGCGTGGGCTTGCGCACATGGTCGAGTAAAAAGGGGACATATCCGGCCATTGAATCGGCTAAGTATAGAAGGTCCAGCGGATGGGGCCACATGTCTCATCGGTGCATCTCCAAAGGTCAAGCCCAAAAGGTGGTCCCCAACAAGCGCCAGCCTACCACATAGTCATGGTCTAAAGGGGGGTCTCATCAACCATTGAAAAGTCACAGACCCATGAAGGGTGCCACATGTCACCTCGGCGCAACTTCAGAAGTGAGACATAAGGGACAATCCCTAAATGAGTGTAAGCTTTCCATGTGTTCCGAGTTAGACATAAAGCCTTTGTTAATAAAAAGGACTTGGGAAGAACATGAGGAAGGTATAAGTAGAGCCACATAAGGTGCCACATGTCTCAATGGCGTAACATCAAAGGTGCGATAGAGGAGGAGTCCCCAAATGAGCGCAGGCTCACCACATGGCCAGAGTTTGAAAAGGTGACACCGGCTGTTGAAAATTCCAAAAGCTTGTGGAGGCCTCCATGTGTCTCATCAACGTACCCTCAAGGGTCGAATCCAAATGCACGTCCCCCAAATGAGCACCAACGCCTTCCACGTAGTTAGGGACCGAGAAAGGGAGCAAGTCCGAATCGGCTAAGTATGAAAAGGTCTGCAAAATCCTCCATGTGTCTCATCGGTGCAATTTCAAAGGTGCGGCCCAAAGAGACCCTAAACTAGTGTCCACCCTCCACGTGTCTTAGGTCCAAAAGTGCACACCGATTATTGAAAATTCCAAGCTCGTCGGGTAAGGAGCTTGGGATAGGCCTAAGGAAGCCTCCATGTGTCGTTGGTGCATCTCCAAAGGTCAAGCCAAAAAGGCGGTCCCCAACAAGTGTAGGCTCACCACGTGGAAAAAACAAAAAAGGGCGAATCGACCATTGAATTGGCTAAGGAAAGGAAAACCAGTGGAAAACCCCATGTGTCCCTTCGGTGCTCTTTCAGGGGGTGAATCTAAAACCAGGTCCCAAATGTACGCTAGCCCTCCACGTGTCTCGAGTCAGGCAAACATCTCCGCCAACAAGAGGGGTTAACTTGGGTGGAGTCGAGTTTAGGTTAAGCTATTCAATGAACATGCATTTTCGAATTAGAGATGCCGTAGATGATTCCACGTTGGTTGTGGCGAGTCTATCATTGTTTGGAAGAGAGCTCGACATCATGAAAAAAAGGAAAATAGTGATGGAGGAGCCTGTTTTTGAAGAGAACTCGGTCAATGCAATGAATGATGGAGCTCGGACCCAACTTGGTGAGTTAGCTTGGCAAGCCAACCATGAGTTGGACTTATTTTTAGTCTTTTCTTCATGGACCCCTCCCTCCTCACCACAAACTGGTCAACATGGGGCCCACCAGTAATTTAATTAAATTAATATTTTTCTTTAAGTATTTTAAATAATAATATTTATTATTATTATTTAAATATTTTATTTAAATATTATTTTAATTTTGAGAAGACTATGTCAACAGGCATTAATGATGCATGATGGAACCTTTTCAAGTGGTTCAACCAAATGTAATAAGTGATACATCATGTGCCTTCCATTTAGGGAGGGAATTTATGACTCCTCTCCTCTCTCTCAATTTCTTCTATAAATGTAAGTTGGAGACTCATTCCAAGGGGTTCCAACAAGTAAGTTCCGACAGGTCATACAAGTTGGACAAGTTAGACACTTTCCAAGCTTCCCCTCTCTTCACAAGCTGAGATGCTATGATTTGTAGGCTTTCAAGCCTTTCTTCTCAAATTGTAATGGCAGCCTATGCCTTTTTCACTGATGTAATGACACTGTGCAAGTGTTTGAAGTAATGATAATTGTGCTTTGTGATCAGTTATATGTCCTTTTCATGATTTGTTGCTTCTATCTACCTCTCTCATGTTTTCAGGTGAACTGTGCAACCAGGTTTCCTTTACAAGTTTTGGAGGTCATTGTGCTTATCAAGGAGTGAAGTACTATATGTAAAAGTGGGTTTGTAATGCATGTCATTCTTTCTCATGATCATCTCTCTTCCTCGACATGCCATAAAGTTTCTAGAAACACCCTTTCTTGGTGCATCACCACTTCTAGTATAAATTTTATTTTCTTGTAAATCTCTTTCCCTAATCCCTTGAAAGTGTTAGCATAAGACTAGTTAGCCATTTTTCCCGCATTAGAGTTGTTGTTGTATTTAGTTTAGGAAGAGGAAGTTGAATTTCTCTGGAGGTTCACCTCGAGCCCAAGTCCCACATCTTGAGAGGTGATCCCATGTGTCCCAATCACACCGATTGTAGTGATTCACTTTCATGCCATTCGGGGGTGTAGTGATTTGGAGACAATAATTTCGTTAGTGTGTATTCTTAAATTACATTTGATTTTTAACTTTATGACTGGTGGATTTGGTGGGATCTCTAAAGATCTTTAGATTTTGATTTTAACTTGAGGAAGACATCATTTGTGTTTCATACTAGCCAATGCATAATCTATCTAATCCATAGAAGTGGAGAATAAGACAAATGTTTAGGAGAGATGATATGATTGGTAGAAATGATAGTGGGATTACCATGGTGTTTGATAAAAGGATGATAATGATGGATGAAGAGGATAATGTCCAAGAATTGAAGAAGATGGGTTACTTGGGAGGTGACTATAGATAAAAGATGAAAGGCTATAAGGAAGTGGCCTAAGGATGGAAGAGAATGGACTACTAGGAGGTGAGCCATAGATAAATTATAAAGGGCTACTAGGATGTGGCCCAAGAATAGAGGAGAGCGAGCTACTTGAGGGTGACCTTGAAATAAAAGATGAAGGGCTACAAGGTGTGGAGCATATCTATAAGAAGATGATGGGCTCCCAAAGGTGATCATTATCCATTTTCACCCCGTGCCAAATATTGGATCGACTACGATCTTGCATAATAGAAAATAGAGTCAAAAGATGGACAGAAAAGGCTTCAAAATTGGCTAAGTATAAAGGCCAAAGTGGAGAATGCCAAGTGTCAGTCTGGTGTTGTTTAAAGGGGTAAAAGTTACAAAATGGTCAGCAACTCCGCCAAGGAAAAAATCAACATCTGGGCCCAAGTCAAAGCCAAAGTGGGAATCGGAAGAAAGGGGCAAAAGATAAATTGCAGACCCATAGGCCCGATTTTTGTTCCAATCTGGTTGCCACATGTCCCATATCAAAAGGGGACCCATTTTTCAAGCTGTTTTCCCGCCCTCCTGTATGGACTGATACAAACTTTGAAGGGGCATATCTTTCGACTCAGGGCTCAAAATATTGCAAATATGATGCCATTGAAAAGATCTCGGCCTCACCCACACCATGGAGGTCTGAGACTTTATTTTTGAGGAGGTTAGGTAAAGAAAAATGGAGAAAACATCTTGAGATTTCAATGCGGATCTTCTCGCCTCAACAACTAGATCAAATTTGATCTGTTTCACCGTTTCCTCTTCCTTCAAGGCACTCGAATCAAGGTTTGATGCAGTAAAGATGGATTTGGTGGGTAGATTTTATCAGAATCATTAACAATAGTGGTTGAGTTCGACCTACTTTTCCCGCTTCTCTCTCTCTCTCTTTCTTCTCTTTGATCGAATCTATAAAAATAGGGGAAGGATTCATTGTAAAGGGTTGGAAATTATTTATTTTGTAGGCTCCCTTCTCCTCTTAGCAAAAGAATTTGTGGGGTTTAGGCCTTCCATCAAAAATTTTCAATACATTTATACTTCTTGGCTACTTTGTAATGGACTATATCAATCTACGAGCAATAAAAAACACTCGTGATTGATTTTAGATCCTCTCTTGTCTCTTTTACTTTTGTCTTGTCTCCCATTATATATCTAGCTATATGTGCTTGTTTATTGTATACATTTTTTGGTTTGTGTCTATTAGCAAAAAAATGTTCATCATTCCTTTGGTACATCACCTCGTAGTTTAACTTTGTTTTAATTTATGTATTCCTTCTATCCCCGTCTCCTTGGTAAATTTTATATTAGGATTAAGAACAAATCCTTTGCAAGTTTCTACGTATGCACCTAAATAGAGGAATAAGGAACCAACCTTCAATCTAGAGAGCTTTCCCATTTTTAAGGTCCCACACCTTGGGGAAAGTTCAATGTTACATAATCACACCAAATGACTCTCCGCTTTAGTCAAGCTGCTCAACTCTTCATTCAAAGGGAAAGATTCACAATGGTTCAGGAGTCTTGAAGCAGGCTCTATCCAGAACTAGAACTAGTTGTGCACAACCCTTCATAATCAGTTTGGGGAAAAAGGTGATAACTTGTCTTTGTTGGAGCAACTAACAACAATCAAGAGAGCCTTGAGCAGTAGACGTAATTCAACCTCAGATTCTAGTGGACCTGGGATAGGATTCCAATAGTAGTAAAGCCCACTAATGAAGGTGCCTTCTTATACTTTCTTAGGGCTTTAAATTCTGATATTTCTCTGATGATTCAGTCAATGGGGGGCACTACATTACCTACAGCCTATAGCCTTTCCATAGGGGCTAAGAACCATTTGATTCAAGCTAGAAAAATCACTCCTAGGCCATCCATGCCTCTGTACCTTAAGTTAGGAAGCCTAAATACTAGCCAAGCACCTACATTAGCTCCTATACCCACCCCCAAGAGTCAAAGCTCAGCTGAAGCTTCCACTTCATCATCTAATACCTCTAAAGAGTTTCAAGAAGCGGTGATGAAGTAATTTTAGAACTTTTGGAATGAGGTAGTGACCATAAAAAGACAAAAAGCTCAGAGTTCCAAGCCATACCAGCCCCAGGCTCAATATCAAGCCAGACCCTAGTATCAGCAGAATAAGCCACCACCTCAGATTGTAAACCAGATCTAGAACCAAGGACATCCCCAAGCTGCTAGACCTTTTCGAGCCATATGATCCTAACATAGCTTCAACATCAAGGGAATTGGTTCCTGCATAGAACAATATGGCACAAGAATATGATTGGTGTTTTCCATGCAGTTAGCCACATAACCAATCAACATGCTTTAATGGTGCTCTAAATTAGGCCTTGATGGTGCAAACCAATATGGTGCCACAAGAACCTAGCCAAGAGGAAGATCAACAACAAGGAGCTCAACAAGGTGGCCCCCCAAATGAGACTATGCTTGTCAACTGGCAGGTGAAGACTTTTGTGGGATGAATCAGTTCCCTTCTCAAAGTGTAGTTGCCAATACATGGTCCAAAAAGAGAAGTATTGGAGAGGGTGCCACTGAATTCAGGTGACCCTCAATATTCCATCACTCCATAAGGTCTTAATGTTCCAAGTGTAACTCCAAACATACATAACCAATCCAAGCCACCTCCTAAACCTAGTCAAGCACTGGTTGTAATAGCCCATGTGCAAGAAAGAAATGTGTCTAGGAAGGGGCAGCAAAAAGGACAACACATTCAATATTATTGAGTAGATGAAAAATACAAGTGTGAACATTTCACTATGGGAGTCACTAGCCATTCCAGGTAGAGGATATTTTGCGAGATCGCCATGTAGAATTGGTCAAGTTTAAATCACCCCCGACCAGTAAGAGAAAGTGCTTGCCAATGTAGTTCACTGGGAGGAACCATGGAGAACAACAAGGTAAAAACATGAGACCTCCTCCCTTTTATGTCTCATTAATTATTGGAGACAAATTAGTACATAATTGTATGATTGATTTTGGGGCTAGTAGTTCTATGATGCCCAAACAAATAGCTGATCAGTTGGGTCTCCAATATGAGGTCATCTCTAGAGGAGTAGTCCAATTAGATGGGACAACAGTGACTATTGTGGGAATCATCAAGGATCTGAGTCTCACTCTACACGCTTGCCCTAATGTGACTATTTTGCAAAATGTGTCAATCATAGACTTGCCACCACATTTTGCTTTGTGTCTGTCCAGGGACTTCACTGCCAAAATTAGAGGCTACCTATCTGTTGATTGGTCACATATGCTCTTTAGGACAAGGTATGGAGTGAAGGCCACAATCAGATCTGAACCTATTGTTGATTATCATATTGAATCCTATGTGCCTAGCCCAATCAATGCCAACTACTCAGCTTTTGATCAAGAAGACCTCCTAAACACTAATGAAATAGATACCAAGGTGGGATGTATCCTAGACTTGACCCTAGATGAGTGGGCCAACAAAAACATGCTTTTGACCCCTATAAGGAGATGGAGGAATCTAAACTAGGTGTCTACTATCTACATGAAGAGAATCAACCTCTTCCTGACCTAATCAAGCTAGAATACAAGGATGAAAATGAGGTATGACAATTGTTCTTTGATGGCTCAAGGAGTAGACAAGGAGCTGGAGGAGGAGCCATGATTGTGTCCCCCAGAGGTATGAGATATTATTCAGCCTTCAAATTCTAGTTCTCTTGCTCAAATAACACTGCTGAATATGAGGCTTTAGTCTAAGGTCTTCATTGGGCAAGGAAGTTGGGAATCAAGAACTTGCAAGTATTCGGTGACAGTGAACTGGTTTCCAATCAGGTCAGAGGACTTAATGCTATCAAAAATGACCTACTCAAAAACTACAAGAGTAGGATATGGGATCTCATGGAGGATTTCAAGGCCTTCAGTATTGTGTCCATACCCAGGAAGGAGAATGAAGCTACTGATAGACTTGCAGCAGTTGGAGCAACGTTTGATGTGGTTGACAACATCAAGAGGGACAAAGAACAGCCGCATATCCATGTGGTTGTGCGGCCAACAGTGATAGATAATAATACATACTGGTAGGTGTTTAAGAATGATCAATAGATCATTAACTTTCTACAAGAAGAAGATAAATTCTCAGCTATAAACCAGAGCAGACTAGAGCAACAATACGAGAATTAGATAGTACAACTGCATACAAACAAACTTCCTAAAGGCTTAGTGACACTGGAATCTATTTTCAATCCTAATGATCAGTTCAGAAAAGAGAAGGCTAACATGCAGATCAAAGGAGAAGATTCAGAGTCAATCCCAGTTGGAGAAGAAAAAACACTTCAAATTGGCAAAGTGGCCACCAAACAAGAAAGGTATGAATTCATACAACTTTTCCAAGAATTCCCTGATGTGTTTGCTTAGAGTTATGAGGACCTAAGAGGGTTCAATCCAAAACTAGCACAACACACAATCAAACTGGATCCAGCTACTCAACCCATCAGGTAGAAACAGAGACCAGTCAACCCACATATAGAGCCTCTGATGAAGGAGCTTGAACAAGCTGATAGAGGCAAGCATCATATTTCCAATCAAACACTCAAGCTGGGTTGTGAATTTGGTCCCAGTCAGGAAGAAAAATGGAGAAATCAGGTTGTGTGTTGACTTCAGGGATTTGAATAGATCCTCCCTCAAAGACCACTACCCACTCCCTTCAATGGAGCAGATCTTGCAAGTAGTGTCTGGGTCAGAAAGGTTCTCCCTCCTAGATGGCTACTCAGGGTACAACCAAATCATGGTGAAAGAAGATGATCAATTCAAAACAACTTTCACTACCAAATGGGGCACCTATGCCTACAGGAAAATGCCATTTGGATTATCCAATGTCGAGCCACTTTTAAAAGGGAAATGGATATGGAATTCAAGGGCTGATAAAAAAGTAGTGTTGATCTATCTAGATGACATTACAATGTTTTCCAAAAATGCAGCAAATCATCTCTTCCACCTAAGGCAGGTGTTCCAATGATGCAGGAGTTTTGGGGTGTCATTGAACCCCAAAATTGCATATTCTTGGCCCATGAAGGCAAACTTCTAGGCCATATCGTATCAAAGGAAGGATTGGAAATTGACCTAGAAAGAGTTCAAGCAATAAGAGCATTGCCATTCATTGAGTCATAAGAGGGATCTTCAAAGCTTCTTGGGAAAAATCAATTTTGTTTGTAGGTTTGTTCCAAAATTCTTACTGCCTCTTATTAAGCCAATAATGTTGATGTTGAAGAATAGCTTAACATTCAGGTGGACAACTGAGGGAAAAGTAAGTTTTGAGGCTATAAAAGAAGCCATATCACAAGCCCCAACTCTTATGAACCCATATTTTTCCAAAGATTTCATATTGTATGCCTTTGGTGGCAGTGACACAATTTCTACAATCTTGGTGCAGTAGAACAAAGAAAGTATAGAATAACCAATTGCTTTCTTTAGTAAGAGTTTGGAAGATTATGAGGTGAGGTACTCCTTCATTAAGAGGCAGTCCTGGTGATGATCAGAGGATTGAAGAAGTTTAAGCATTTGGTTTTAAACAACAAAATCCAACTATTGGTCTCCCATGCGGGAGTTAAAGAATTCCTTCTCAGCAAGGACCTGAATGAAAAGCATGTAGGATGGATCACTCATGTCATGGAATATGACATTGAGATCAAGGTCACCAAGCTGGTCTGTGGGAAGGGGTTATGTGAACAACTAGCCTCAGGTCAACAAGATTAAACAAACAAAGTGAAAAGAGGATGTTTTTGTTCTACAAGATGATCAAGAAGAAGGGAGAGATGATGTACCTGCTCTTTGTTGGACCGAAGACATGATGCACTTTCTTCGGATAGGCATTTGTCCTCATGGGATGAGTAAAGAAAAAAAAGTCATTTTAGGCTACATGTGATCTCATATGTTCTTATTGATGGTGTCTTGTTTAAGAGGGACATTAATGACATTCTGCTTGAGATGTATTGAGATAGATCGTGTGGAGAGAGTGCTATAAGAATTCCATGTTGAAAAAAGCTGGAGGAAATTTTACTCAAGGGTGAAAATACTCAAAATCATGAAAGCAAGATATTATTAGCCCAAAATGTTTAGTGATCGCTACACATGGATCAAAAGGTGCAAGAATTATGAATTCTTCAAAGGAAAGGAAAGGCTAGCAAACACTTCCATTGCATCCAATCTTATTCAACCAACCTTTCATGTAATGGGGATTGGAATTCATTGGAGTCATCAATCCAAACTCAAGCCAATGTCACAAATGGATCCTGACAGTGACATATTATTTCACCAAATGGACTGAGGCAGTGGCACTCAAGGAAGCAAATGAGTCTAGTATCCTAGGATTTATATGAAGGGATAGAGACCAGATTTGGAGTACCAACCACCATCATATTAGACAATGCATTAGCATTCATAGGTTCCAAGATCATAGGATGGGCTGTTAAGAATGTGACTTATTTGAGTAATTCATCAAACTATTACCTTTAAGGTAATGGCCAGGCTGAGTCCACAAACAAGAACCTACTAAAGATCATCAGAAGAACTCTTGATGAGAATTAGAGGACCTGGTACACAAAGCTCAAAATGGCCTTATGGGCTGATAGAATAACACCTAAGAGATCTACAGATGCAACTCTCCATTCAAGCTTGTCTATGGGAAAGAGGTAGTGTTGCCTATATCACTTGAGTTACCAACATTGGAGCTTGTGAAGCAACTAGAGATGTCTGAATTTAGACCAATGGAGGCCAGGTATGTAGAGATGATAGAATTAGAAGAAACTAGAGAGCATGCTCTCCAAGCAATAGAGAAGAATCAAGATTCAATCAAGAAATGATTTGACAAGAAGACAAAATCAAGGACCTTCTAGGAAGGAGACTTGGTTTTGAAATGGGATGCAGATCGAGAAAACCATGAAGGCATTCAAAATTTGACGCCATATGGAGTGGCCCCTATATGATCACAAGATGAAAAAGTAACAACACTTTCCAATTGTCTACATTGGAGGGTGAAGAGTTATAAATTCCAGTAAATGGGATCTATCTTAAGCACTACTACTAAAAGGGGAGTTCTCACCCTGTACATATTAGTTTAGTTTTCTCTTTCCTCTAAGTGCTTATGCACATTGTCTTGCTGTAGTGTAGATTGCTTTTCTCCTAAGTGCTTTGCACGCTCTGCATGTTCCATTTGGAGCATGTA
Organism: Taxus wallichiana var. yunnanensis; assembly: GCA_018340775.1. Lineage (NCBI taxonomy): Eukaryota > Viridiplantae > Streptophyta > Pinopsida > Cupressales > Taxaceae > Taxus > Taxus wallichiana. Next base: position 252,786,494 of record CM031234.1, on the reverse strand, counting down.
TGATTTCAAATTTTGTATATAGTGTGGTGTTGTTTTGTTTCTCTCATGCAGTGTTTGGACTTGGCATTTGGTCAAGATTAGTTTCAGTTCTAATGGGTTTCAAGGCCCAGGGTTAGTTTTCAAAGTTTAGATCAGTAGTAGGCTATCACTCATGACTCCATGCCCAATGGATATGACAAGGAAATTGGTCTTTTCATCTAGCAGTAGATACCCCTGTGAGTCACCAAATTGTTATCCATATTTCACCCTGTGCCAAATATTGGATTGACCATGATCCCTTTAATAGAAAATAGAGTCAAAAGATGGATAAAAGGCTTCAAAATTGGCTAAGTATAAAGGCCAAAGTGGAGAATGCCAAGTGTCAGTCTAGCACTGTTAAAGGGGTAAAAGTTGTAAAATGGCCCTTAACTCCACCCAAGGAAAAGTTTAGAATCGGGCCCAGTCAAAGCCAAAGTGGGAATCGGAAGAAAGGGGAAAAAGATAAATTGTGGACCCATAGGCCCGATTTTTGTTCCAATCTAGCTACCATGTGTCCCATATCAAAAGGGACCCATTTTTCAAGCTATTTTCCTACCCTCCTGTACGGACCCGATACAAACTTTGAAGGGGAATATATTTTGACTCAGGGCTAAAAATATTGCAAATCTGATGCCATTGAAAATATCTCATCCTCGTCCATGCCATGGAGGTCTGAGACTTTATTTTTAAGGAGGTTAGGTGAAGAAAAATGGGGAAACCATCTTCGGGATTTCAATGCAAGATCTTATTGCCTCAACAACCAGATCAGATTTGATCTATTTCACCGTTTCCTCTTCCTTCAAGGCACCGAATCAAGGTTTGATGTAGTAAAGACAAATTTGGGGGCTAGATTTTATCGAAGCATTAACAACAAAGGGTTGAGTTTGACCTACTTTTCCCCACTTCTCTCTCTCTCTCTTCTTCTTCTCTATGATCGAATCTATAAAAATGGGGGCAGGATTCATTGTAAAGGGTTGGACATTATTTGTTTTGCAGGCTCCCTTCTCCTCTTAGCAAAAGGATTTGTGGGGTTCAGGCCTTTCATGAAAAATTTGCAATATGTTTCTACCTCTTGGCTACTTTGTAATGGACTGTATCAATCTATAGAGAAATAAAACATGTCTGTGATTGATTTTAGATCCTCTCTTGTCTCTTTTGCTTTCATCTGGTCTCCCATTATATATCTGGCTATCTGTGTTTGTTTATTGTATACATTTTTTTGGTTTGTGTCTATTAGAAAAATAAGTGTTCATCATTCCTTTGGTGCATCACCTCGTAGTTTAGCTTTGTTTTAATTTCTATATTCCTTCTATCCCTATGTCCTTGGTAAATTTTAGATTAGGATTAAGAATAGATCCTTTCAAGTTTCTATGTATGCACCTAAAAAAGGAATAAGGAACCAACCTTCAACTGGAGTTCTTTCCCATTTTTCAAGGTCCCACACCTGGGAAAGTTCAATGTTACATAATCACACCAAATGAATCATTAGAAAAGTAGATATGTAGAAATCATTTGGGGGTGCTATGATTTCATGTTAACAGTGATCCAAGAAGATATTTTGATTGAGGAATCATTATATTTAAAGAATGATGAGGTGACGATAGTGAAGAGAAGGATCGATAATAGACTTATTCATTCCATCATGTAATAAAGATGGGAGAGCAATATAAGGATCAAGTGTGATGGTATTAGGATCTTCTTTTGATTTTTTATTTGAAGGACTCAAATTATTCCCCACAAAATTCAAATGCATTGAGGTTAAAAGAGAATCCTTGCTCATGGTCTTCTAGAGGGATATCATCATGTAGCCCCATGAATTATCAGATTGCTTCTCCATGCTAAAAGAAATAGATCGATATGGGTTGTTGTTATTTGATGATGTTAGGTTGATTGGAATAAAGGGGTCCAATAAGTGTGGAATATTTAGAATATGTTTGATGATGTAGACAAGGAGAAGGTTTGACCTTATTTTTCCATCGACAAATTGGATAGTGATTCGAAAAGATATCTTATCACATCACTTCTTGTGAATTGTTTTCTATGTGACGTAAACATTGGTCTTTAGAATATTGATAAGGATATGGTAATATATAGTTGAAAGGGATTAAGGACCAAAGAAAGATTGAATTTTGATTGATAGAAGAAGTTGACTCAAGATCCGAAGTATATTTTTATTGGGATGTCTCACGAGTGGAAGAAGATGTGGATTTGGAGAAGGTTGGTATATGTTGTCCTAGAAGATGACATAGTGCAAGTAGATAAAGAAGATCACATAGCCAATTAATGGTTTGAGATGTATGGGTTGACTTGGATTATTGATAAAAGGGACGTTGACTCACGTAGATATTCAAAATAAGAAGAAGAAACCATTAGGGTGACTAATAAAGGTTATCCTTTAAAAGAAAGTCAGTTAGATGAAGCTCAGAAGATTGAGAATAATCCAAAAGATAGTTTGGATTAGAATATTTAGGAGATTGGGAACAATAAAAATAGTAGTTTGGATCGAAGCATCGAATCATACCACCGATTATGAGATGAAGGTGGGGAAATGGGTAGCTGAATGGATTTTAAGCATGAAGAACAAAATGATGTTTAGTATTGATGGGCATATTTTGATGTGAATACCTAAACCTAGGTTCCTTATTCTCATATGTATAAGGAACCTTGCGATAATTAGTCATGTTTGGCTCCGTTGCATATAAATTTCTAGATCATGTTTGATACTTCCCCTTTAAGTAGGGGGTCTAAAATAGTATGGAGGAAAGGACAAAACCTTAATCTCGTAGATGCCATTCTTGTGATAGGAGTTATGATGGGAAACATTTTTACTAAGTTTTGATAGATGTAGTCAAACACGACAATGAACATAGGAAAACAAAATTAATAAAACAAGCTACGGAGGTCTGCCTAAATCCCAAAAAGTGGAAGTTACAAATGCGAGCAACGTAACAATAACACTTAAATACATTAATCAAGATTTGCAGAAAATCAAGATATTAATATCAAAATAATATTCACACGACGCGAAAAATGTAACAAAATAATTTTCAAGGTTGAGGCAATGTTTGGAAAGAAACAAGGTCAAAGTATACCAAGGAGTTGTTAAAGTGTGAGCAACGTAATGGTACAATCTAGACACTTAAATCAAGTTTATGAGAAACAAGATGTAAGTATCAAAATTGTATCAAGATAATGCGAAAAGTAACACCTCAAGGGAAGATTAATGATGAAGCAATCCTAACTACGATGAAATATCTTGATGTGGGTATCAAGACAATGGCTATCAAGATATGAAGATATACCAACACACTTTCAACGCTTACTATCATAGTCACAACAAGGAAGGATGTAAGTAGGTGAAAAAGTGGTGGACACAATATTTAATAGTACTACGTATGATGCTCCTCTTTTGATCAAAAATATCAACAAGAGAGCAAAGGAGTAGACCAAGTGGTGATGAAAAAAACTAAGCGTAACTTTGGCAGAGTTTCACCTTGCCTTAGGCAAGTGAAAAACTAAGAAAAGTAACACATCATAAGCCTCGTGATGAAAAATACCAGGCTCAAACTTCAATGGGCTCTCCCTTGTTCGACTAACAAGGTTTTGACTCCGAAAAGTTCTTTCTTCATAAGAGCTCTTTGAAACACGATTGTTTTTGGTAAAGTTGGCTCCTATGCAAAATGGCTTCCTATTAGTTCACTCTCTAGGTGTCACAAATTACCTCTATGAGCATGGTTTGCCAAGGAATTTACACTGAATAAACCAAGGAGTATCCCATATTTACTTTACTCCTTCGATACAATGAGCAAAAAATGACGTTCAGTTATATCTCACTGGGGCCACATGAAGATAATTTTGACTCTAATATCACAAAGGTGTACTAGTCAAGTGGTAAGTGGAGCACTTCCCATTTCATTCACTAGTTACCTTAAGGTGTGAACTACTTTGGGGTTCATGGGGGCATCCTTATGGGTTATATGGCTTATGCTAAGGCACTTCCCCCAGTTCAAAGTGAATGATCCATAACTCTTAACCGAAACCTGCAAATATAGTGTTTTGAATGTGGTGTTTTTAATCTTGTATCTTATTGTGGTTTTGTACACCATTGGAAACCTACAAAAAACTGTATTAGTATTGGTTTAGATCCCGATTCTTTGAAAAGTGAATTAGGTCATACCCGTGAAAGATTAGTAGTTCTCCAAAAGATCAAATCATCACAAAAGAGGATTTAAGTGTTGTTTTTATTCCCAAGATCACCTAAAAGGTGTGAGGGAAGAGCATACACAACAAAAAAACCCAACTATAATGAAAATGGAGAATACTTGCAAAGTAAAAGTATGAGGTAACTCATTTTATCTAATTGTTGTTCATTCCCTTAACCAAGAATTTTAATGAAGTATTTTAAAACAAATTGAAACAATACTTAGAGCTATTTATGATTCCCAAGATCACCTAAAAGGTGCAAGGGAAGAGCATACATAACTCTTAAACTATCAAGTGAAAGGAAAACCTTTAAATTCATTAAACAAGTAAACAAAGAAATGATTAAAATCACCCTGCAAACATAGGTTAGCACTGAAAACCTACAAAAGATGTTAGAAATATTCAAGATCAAATCATGCAAGCTTTAAAAACATAGCCAAATTTTAATTGATTACACTTGCATGGACACTCGACAATAATAAATATGTGGCCTTGACAACACATACGCGGCCATAACAATGGATACGCAGTGTCCGCCAACACATATGTGGCTATGAGAAGAACCAATAGACAATGTAACACTTATGCGACCAAAGAAGCACCTATGCGGCCCTTATGACACGTAAATGATCACAACACATATATGTGGCTTTGAGAGGAAATATAGACAAACAACACAAAGATTCACCTACACAGGAAGAGAAGCATACACGTGGACCTAATGACACATACGCGGACTGACAATAGAACATGAGACAACCGAAGGGTAGTGTAATGAATACCTAGCTAGGAAAAAAATGGTAGGGGGTCACACCAAAGCATGACAGGAGGCGAGAGAGGAAACCAACACAACATATACATGACCTTATCAACACATACATGGCCCTATCAATACTCAAATGGATCTCTCAACACCTATACGGGTACCTAGAATGATGTCACGAGACATAAGAATTTGACATCAACAAACTTAAAAAGTTTAAATTTTTTCTATCTTAGCTCAAAGATATTACAACCCATCTATTTCAAACAAACAAATGTAAAGTTATAAAAATACCTCAAGAAATTCAAGTTATTTAACATGTGCATAATAAGGGTTAGCCAAAATTGAGATAAAACTAACAAAACTTGACATCAAATGCTAATGACAATGGAGTATGTCCCACCATGTGTGCCATATGTGTTCATATATAAATTTTCATGCTAATAAAAGGAAGCTAACACCTAGTAGCTTCAAAGCATAATCAAACCCCTATAGAACCATGAGATAAGAGCTTAAAGGAAAACAACTTCTACCATGCATAAACAAAGATAAATCCATTAAATGCTTAAGCCATTCCTACTCTTTGAGATTGCTACCTAATGAATGAACCTAATTAGATCACCTAACAATCAAATTGGTCTTGTTTTCTCAAGGATTGAAGATGAGATCTCACCAAGAAATGGCTACAAGGCCATTTTTGGATCTTCCCATGCTCTTCAATTTGAGAGAATGGATGCAAGATGGAGAAGCTATTTCCAAGCAATGGAGAATGACTTAAATCAAATTGCCTATAGTTTATACTGAAAGCACCCTAAACTCTACAAAGAAAATAACATGAATAATTAAGGGAGGCTAACACCATTGCCATCTATAGCCAAGGATTTAAGTCTAGGAATGTAACACTAAAGATAAAATCTTAATGGAATGTTAACTAACATGAATATAATTCAAAATCTAGCTAATCATGCCTATTAATATATTGAATTGCTAAACTAACAAAGACCTAAATAGATCTAAGAGGGCAATAAAATTGGTATGGTTTCTAATCCAAACAAGGTGAAATGGCCTCTCCAAATGACTACATGGTCATTTTGGATATCCATCTACTAACTCCATTGAAGACTTTAGGCAAGGATTGAACTTGGTTATAAATCATATTTCTTATATGAGATGCAAATCAAAGCATGGTGTAAAGTTGGAAGGTAGTACTTAGTCTTATTTATAGTTTTCCATTTGGGGAAAAATTGAATCTTGGTGCATGTGGGACTAAAAGTACAAAGAAGATTTAGAATTTTAATCATGATTAAGCCTTGCTAATCACAATTAGTGAAATATCAAGTGATTAAGATGTGAGGAGCCTTAATCAACCGCTTAGGGTCAACTAGGAGGCTCAAATAAGATTTTGAAGCTTGTTAAAATGTTGTGGAGAGAAGTGGGGTGATTTTTAGTGGTTGGAAGAGGGGTTTGATTCAATAATAGGGTATATTGATCAAAACATGAGAAAAATAGGCTTAATTAGCTAATAAACGCTAATTTCCTATTTTGAAGAGGATTTTGAATTACGATTCATCGTAAAGTGGCATCCTGAATGTGAAAGAGGTTAGGTAATCAAAATGTGCTGTTAATTGGCCAAAGTGGTAAGAAACATTAGTTAATTAGCAAAAATCACTAATTATAACAAAATTGGAAAGAATGAGAGTGATTTGTGTGCATTTGGAAATAAGATTACAAAAGTGGAATATATATGTCTACATTTTCCCCTATTTGAGGTGAAGTAAGTGGCTTTACTTCAAATATAGTAGACAAGCATAAACAAGTAAATTTTTGAAGAAAATTAGGAGAATGAAGGATGCCCCCTCAAGTGTTTATGGGGTGATAGAAAAGTCAATCAATGATCAAAAATACGATTGAAATAGACAGAGGAAATAAGATAAGACAAATGAGAAATATTTTGTTATTTAGAAGGAAAAATGATAGGGATAAACATGGTTGTTTATTGCCCCAGGTGATTTGGAAGAAAAATTAGTAGTGATAATAAATGATAATGGAGAATATAGGACAAGCCCAATCTTTGCATCCAATCTTTCAATAAGCAACTTTTTTATCATTTTTCCCCTAGATCTACCTCATTGACCTTTATTGAAATAAACAAAAAGTGTAAGATAACATGAAAAGCTAAATTACCAACATGTTCATTGCTACAAATACATAACTTCATGAAACATACATAACATAATGCAATACAAGAAAGTAAAACAATTCTTAACTCCATGCAACATACATAATGCAATGCAATACGAGAAAGTAAACCAACTAACCTAACAGAGAAACTAGTATAATCACACATACTCAAACAAACAACATTTAAGACAATTGCACCAATATTTTTGTTATCAAGTTGCAGTTCTCGAATGTTCGTGTTGTAATGACAAGGGTTAAAAATGGTGCCCCAAGCAAGGATACATGTGAGGGGAATAACAAAGGACACAAGTAGTCCCATGGAAAATTTCATGCACTATGACATAGTCCTCGACAACTCATTGTTGCATGGGAGTAATAACATAGTAAACAACCTAGCTTTTGTTAATGGAAGTAGATCATGATGATCCACAAGTTGTTTGAGACCAGAAAAAGAAAGAACCTTAGAAATATGTTTTTGTAGGAAAAATTTCAATGTTTGAGGATAATGCATTTGATACAGGCTTTACCTGCATGCATGCCGTTTACCAATTTTTGAATTTTTACAATTTTTTAGATTTTTAATGATTATTTGGATGTTTTGATATTTTCGACTAACATATTTGAATTTTTTTATTTTTGAAACATATTTGAATGTTTTTTATTTTTAGAATTTTTCTAAAGCTATGTATAAAAATGAAGAAATGTGGGTGCCCCAGTGATAGATGGGATGTCCAAGGGAAGAATGCCACGTGTATGCACAAGAAAGTGAAGATGTGAAACTTCCCCCAATGTTAGATGGGAATATTCAAAGATAAAATTTTCATGATGCAAAAGTTAGATGAGGGCCAATATAGATAGGTTCAACATGATGATGAACGTAACCCGATGACATGCTAGGAAGGAGAAAATATGCCCCAGCATAATCTGGCCAGAATCATAGGATAGAATGAAGTGGAAAATTATTTTTGTGAAGGGGAAAAAGGTGTCTACAAACATGGTAAAAAGGAAATCTTATACACATGGATTTTCTGAACAAAGAAGAAGAATAGTGAATGTGAATGAATGTAGCTTAGAAGCCTCACAATGAAGAAGCGTTTAGCCAAAGACATGAATTGTTAGAAAAATACATAATAGAGTAATAATTTGAACAAGGTCCAAAAAAAGAGATACTTGGTAAAATACTAATCCTATTTTCCCATAAAGATCCAACGTGTGCATGTGGAATTTATTACCTCTTGGAGGAAATATTTGATAGAAAACAAGTGAATACACCCTAGCCAATGTGTAGGAATTATTTATTTTTCAAAGTTGATTTTTTTTTTTTTTTTAATGGATTATGGAAGGAGAGTAGTACATTGCTCTATTTCCAGCTAGGCATCCATGGCCCTGATGGAGATGCATTTGATTCTAATCACAAAATTTCTCTACTACGCTACCAAGTGTTCATATCCCTAGTAGAAATTAATGGAAATACCCCAAGAGAGAGTTATACATAAATTTTCTTTTTCTTTTAGCTTTGGATTTTGATTTGATTGATTTGTTTTGCTTTGTAAAACTTATTTCAGCTCTCTTGTTTAACAAGGGTTAATAACCATTGATGGCTTGATGAAAGGAGGCGGAAGTGATTATGATGACGACATTGGCTAGTGTCAACAAATATGTCCAAAAGTTATTTCAACAAGTTTATTAGATGTAAATTTTAATAGGATATCTATGAGGTCGGTCATTCTTTAATTTACCAAGGTGATAAAAGACCAAGGCCAAATGGATACCATAGAGATAAATGTCACAAAATGCATGTGAATTGGCTAACCAAAATATCATCAAAGGGATGAAAATGGTGGGTGATTTGTAGAGGAAGATGAAAAGAAAGGAAAGAACATCCATGCATATGCAATACTTGACTAATGTTTGATCATTGTACCTTTGATTTTTTTTTGAAATGTTTTCTCATTTTTTTATATGTTTGAAATGTTATCTTTTTTTTTTTTTTTTGGTATTTTGTATTTTTTGAAAGGTGGGACTAACAAGGTCACTTGACGTGATAAGATCCAACAACAATGTTAGCGATTTCCTTGATAAGGAAGACTAGGCATGTTTGCTTATCAAGAGTCATATTATCCCCGATCTCAATGATCATGGTGAGCTCATACTCAATAGATGAATGCATTTTATCATGAAACATGGATTTTGTAAGTGGGAGATTGAGTTCCCTATCTAGAGGTTTATGCACTTTGTGCCATACTTGATGGGTTCATGTACATTTTTGAATCATGTTTGATTCTGAACTTTAAGATCATTTGAATTATTGGGAGCTTTGGAGCTCTTGGAATTTTTGATCTTAGTCTAATGAAGAAACTATTTGGGTTTCTTATAAGCTAATACATGACCTGTTTGATCCCAAGAAGTGGGAGAAGAAAGTGGATGAATAGAATTGATGTGAGGAATGATGGTGGGCTTGCCACAATCATTGATAAAAGGACAATGTGATGGATGCAAAGGGTATGGTCCAAGAATTAAAGAGGATGGGGTATCGAAGGTGTCCCATAGATTAAAGATAAAGGACTACTTGGATGCGGCCTTAAGATTGATAATTAAGGACTACCTAGTGGTGTCCCATATATAGAAGAATATGTGATACTAGGTGTTGGGCCCTTGAAATATTGGCTAAATGTAAAAAGGTGCATAGGTGCGCAAGGCCTAGTTGAAGAAAGGCACGCAAGGAGAAGGTGTGTAGGGTAGGGTTTAAGGAAACCCATGGTGCATGCACAAAAAAAGCCAATGTTTCAGGACTTAGCCATATTGGGCATTTTGAGCAGGATATGAGAAAAGCTTGACTAGACCGCGCATGTGGAGTGGATAAGGTGCCACCTAGTGACAAGTTAGCCTCAGAAGGAATATGCCCTACATTAGAGGCTTCTAGAAGGACATCATGACAAGGAGTGGTGAGCTTAGGCCTGGAAAAGCATGTGCTCATGGAGGACCACATTCAAACACTTAGAGACATATCTGAGGCCGCAGAAGAATGAGTTGGCAGTTCAAAAGGCTATATATACAAGTGCCTGCAGAAGTAATAGATATATAGAGAAAGGGCGGAGCTCTGTAGAAATACTGCAAGGACTCTGTTAACTTGGGTAAATAAGGGTAGGAAGGATGTATCAAGGGTTTGGGGAGTTATAAATTTTCTTTTGAGGGCCTAGTTATATGAATCCAGTTATAATGCATGACTATGGTCTACCTTTCTGTGACATTCTGTAATGGGCCTAATGAATGTAATGAGGTTACCAGTTTATATGAATATGAGCATTAATGGTTCTGATGCATACATCCTTCTTCATAGTTCTTTTTCATTTATGTTTATGAACTAAGTATGAATGCTTGTATGACTTCCTTTCTATTTTGGTGTAAGTTCTATAACTGTTAAGCACTTTATGTCTGGAATGACTGCAAGGATCTAGAAGTCATTATGAGCTCTATGGTGATTGTATGTCTTATTTCCTTTCAAATCTCTTAAACTCAGATCATAGATGATGTTTCCCACTAAACTCACATAAAAGAGAGACTCGGCGCCCACGCGTGCCTTGGGTGAGTGCCTAGCACCCGTTGGGTGATAGGTCGATGTGCATGGGATTTCTTTCCTTTGTGATGGGGGTAAAAATGACTACATCTTGGTTCCGTTGTCGGACCTCTTTTCAAAGTTATAGTGGGAAATGGCATACATCATGATCTGGGTAATGAGTAATGACAGAAATTTTAACTTTAGAAAGTGTTGAATCATGATTTAAGAGTATGGAGGATGAATTTTCTTAGAGATTCAGCACTGGACCTGAGTTTGATGCACATAGGTGGGTAGAAGAGAACCTCTACCATGATTTATATGAAACATTTTCTATTTCTTCCCAGTAGAATTGTATGAATGGTTCTCAACATATGTGTCTAGATCAAGCTAGTATTATAAATCACGCACGTGGACCCAAGAAGAATACCAGAGGCTGTAGGATGCAGATCTGACATGGAATCGTCTTATGGATCATCGGTGAAAAGAGGATCATTTTTTTGTGCTATCCCTTTGGCAATGAAGATCTTGATTGTTACTTTGAGTTTAGAGGAATTTCTAATGGCTAGCTAAACCATTCGAGTGTTGGGCGAGGAAGCTAGGGTGGAGGAAGATGGTAGATATTACGATGGAGAAAGAAAGGGAGGAGAGATGACTTAAGTGAAGTGTGTGAAAGGGAGATTGATAGACAACATGAGGTTGTAAGTGTGATGGATCTATGGAGGTAGATGTTGTGGGGAGGAGTTGAGGTTCACACAGAGGACATGAAACATGAGCAAATCTATGTTACCCCATCTTGGCAAGCATGTAAGAGAGACCCCTTCACTTGTGATGAGATTCATCACCCGAAGAGAGAAGAGTCATTGGAACGTATATTAACCCACCTAGTGACCAAACCCCGATGCTTGGTTTTATAGATCAAAGAAGGAGTATTGTTAACTCAATTGGTATTAGTGGAAGTGACATATCTCGCACCCAAGAGATACAATTTTTCAGTTCCCACTTCAATGGTCATGCATATTCCAGTATTTAGGGGATTCTTTGGATAAGGATCAGGTACACAAGCCTTTGGTCTCGTGTCTGGGAGTGGCATGGGGTACATTAGTCGTAGTGGGGCATTATCACAGTTGTCAATGCACAGTTTAGTGGAACCTTGGGGACACTTGGCATGACCACTACAAGACCTGGTAATTCTAGTGGGTCGGAGGAATAGGACCTGTGGTGGTTTTGGTGGATATGGTGGCTTGGGAGGCACAATACCTAGTGGACTTGGTGGATCTAGAGGAGGAGGAAACACTGGAGGGAACCAAGGTTCTGGCTTAGGAGGACAAGGGCCCTAACCACCCCCTCAAGTCTTATTTGAGATGTCTTTACATTTTCCAGATCACAAAGTTATCGAAGATGCTACAAAACATGTTCACAACTATGAGCTACTATGGCATGCAAAGGGGATCACAACCTCCAGTGGAAGGCTAGTCACTTACAATGATGTTGCAGGGGGTGTGCACATAGCTGGTATAGAAATATGAACCTCATCAAATAGTGGTGGATTATACTAATTTAAAGAATGTGTTCTTGGAAAAATTCCACATCCCCGAGTTTGAATAGAAGAGCATCATCACTCCGAAAGAGATTCAACAGGAATAGAGGAGAGTGTGCGGGAGTATGATGTGTGCTTTAAAATTTTTTTCTAAGTTATCATATGATATTCACCCTTCACAACATGCTCAGTGGTTTGTTAGAGGGTTGATCACACCTTTTAGAAGGGCCTTATCTCATAAAAATTTCATAGATCTGCGCGAGGCGTTAGAAGCTGCTTTGCGCGTCGAGGTTGTTGGAAGTGTTTATACTGGTATTAGCCTTTTTTTGGAGGCTCAGATTATTGCTATGGCTAAGTAGCTAGAAAATTTGTCTACGAACTCACCATGAGACTCATAGTGGTTTATGGTGTACAAATTGTGAAGTAGAGGGGCATGTCAAGGATAGTTTCCCTTGAGGACAATATGCGCCGTGATAGTAGACTGTGAGATTTGTCATGGGGACCATGATGCAAGTAGATGCCCCTTGTTACAACATGTAATTTGGAAGAATGTGTCTTACTACTGTAAGATATGCACCTCTACAACCCATGATACTAAGGATTGTAGGCTTATTGACTAGATCTATGAGGCCATTGATCATGGGGTGCACTAGACCAGCATTTCCAATAGTTATAAAAGTGATGCTCTCCGTTATGAGCGCGTAGATGGAGGTGTGCATAGAAGGGGATTTCATAGAGGATTTCATGGTCATGGTAACCGTGGAGAAGAAGTGAGTTCCCACGTGGAACTTGTTTTAATTGTGGGTCTATAGAGCATTACAAACGAGAGTGCCCAGACCTATTGCAATGCTCATGGTGCAGGAAGAAACACAAGTATGAGGAGTGCCTTGAGTTATTTGAGCACATGAATCAGTAGTAATAAAAAGACAAGGGTGCTGCAATGGTAAGCATTAAGAAGATGGACACACAATGGATGCCATGGGTAACACATGATGTAAGCTTAGAACCTGTTTTAGTAACAACAAGAGTAGAGGCCACACATGTAAAGGAAATACCAAGGCAGAGGACTCTAGTTTCAAGAGAAGAAGTGGTACATGGAAAGTACCTAGATCCTACTCATCAGAAGGAGGTATATCAAGATACCATGGATGTCATTCAAAGTTTACAAGGAGAAATCCACTGTCTAAAGGAGTAGTCTAGGAGGGAGGAGAAAAGGAGGATAAATTGAAAGTCATGATGCTCATAGCTGAATACAACAAGGTCCTTGCTGATGTAAAGATTACCTCCTAGAATGCCGAGGCCACGTGCACGACAACCGCATGGACAGAGAAAAAGTAATGAGCATGCTAGTCATAAATGATGAAGTGGAACTTAAAGATTTCCAGGAGAAGAACACGGGGAATAGAGCGGAGTGAGAAAATATCCTAGGCCGAGGTCGAAAGAAAATCGAGGCCATTGAAAACCGTAATGGGTTCAATCAAAAACCATTAAAGGAACTATACCCATGATTACAAAGGATGGATGTGCTAGAGGATATAGGCAAGGACTTAGATAGAGAAGATTGTTGATGACATGAGTGTACAAGGGGATGGGTTGGGTTTTGATTAGGTGATCATATTAGTAGGTGCTCTTTTCCAGAGAGCACAAAATGAAGTTAATGCCTGAACAAATTAGAGGCCAACTTGCAAAAATATTTCCCTAGCTTATTGCAGTAATGCCATCACTATCCCATTCTTTCTTCTTTCCCAAATTATTCATCCCTTTATTATTTTTCCAAGGTGTAAGTCTACTATGATTCCTTATTCATTTAAGAAGTGTTCCCATGGATAGAGAACATGCATAGTGTGGGGTGATGTTGGGCCCCTGAAATATTGGCTAAGTGTAAAAGGCACGTAGGCGCACAAGGCCTAGTTGAAGAAAGGCACGCAAGGAAAAGGTGTGAAGGAAAGGTTTTAAGGAAACCCGTGACATGCATGCGAACAAATCCAAGGTTTCAATACTTATCCATATTGGGCATTTTGAGCAGGATACGAGAAAAGTGTGACCTGACTACGCATGCGAGTCGATAAGGTGCCACTTAACGAAAGGTTGGTCCGAGAAGGAATATGCCTTGCATTAGAGGATTCTAGAAGGAAATCATGACAAGGAGTGGTGAGCTCAGGCCTAAAGGAGCATGCACTCATGGAGGACCACATTCAAACACTTGGTGACAGATTTGAGGCCGCAAGAGAATGAGTTAGCAGTTCAAAAAGGCTATATATACAAGTTCTTACATAAGTAATATATATACAGAGAGAAGGGAAGAGCTCTGTAGAAATACTAAAAAGAATCTGTTAACTTGGGTAAATAAGGGTAGGAAAGGATGTATCAAGGGTTGGAAGTTATACATTCTCTTTTGAGGGCCTAGTTATATGAGTCCAGTTATAATGCATGACTACGATCTGCCTTTCTGTAACATTCTGTAATGGGCCTAATGAATGTAATAAGGTTATCAGTTTATATGAATATGAGCATTAATGGTTCTGATGCATACATCCTTCTTCATAGTTCTTTTTAATTTATGTTTATGAACTAAGTATGAATGCTTGTATGACTTCCTTTCTATTTTGGTGTAAGTTCTATAATCTATTAAGCACTTTATGTCTGGAATGACTGCAAGGATCTAGAAGCCGTTCTGAGCTCTATGGTGCTTGTATGTCTTATTTCCTTTCAAATATCTTAAACTCGGATCATAGATGATGTTTCCCACTAAAATCACATAAAAGAGAGACTCGGTGCCCGCGTGTGCCTCAGGTGAGCGCCCAGCGTCCTGCTGGGTGATAGGCCGACGCGCATGGGATTTCTTTCCTTTGTGATGGGGGTAAAAATGACTACACTAAGATGTGGCCCAATAATCGAAAATGAGGGATTTATGGGATGTAACCCCAAAGTATAGATGCAAAGGGGATACCTAGAGGTGTGCCACCTACAAAATAAAATAGGTTACTAGTAGGAAAGCCATATAAAGATGATGAAGGGATTCTTGGAGGTGGCCCAAGGATAAGAGGATGGGATACGAAGAGGTGTCCCATATGTAAAATATGATGAGATACTAGGATGTGGTATAAGAATCAAATACGATGGGATACTGGAGGTGAACCACATATAGATGATGTGGGGATACTTGGAGGGGGCCCACTTATAGAAGAAGACGATGGGCTACCAGGTGGTGACCCAAGGTAAGATTGTGATGAAAAATCCTAATAGATAAAGAATGATTGGGTAAGGAGAAGATAAGAGATGGATCAATGCTAGACCCAGGCCTTCCATCACCCAATGAAGAATGTGAAGATGGAAGAACAAGAGGAGGATCGAGTTCAATGATCCTAGGGTCTTCCTCTATTTTCTGACAAAAGGAATCAATTTCTTCCTCCCCATGTGCGAGCGCATCGAAGTCAAAATTGAATATTTTCTCATTATCCCCTAGAGGAGTGTCATCATGTAACCTCATGAATTCATTGATCACTTCCTCATCCTAAAAGAAATCAACTAGAATGGGTATTTTTCTTTGACCATGGGAGGTTGACTAGAAGAAATGGGTCCAACTGGTGTGGAAGATTGAGAAGATGATGAATCAAAAGATGAAGTATATTTGGATCTAGATGTCTCGTGAGTAGAAGAAGATGTAGATTTAGAACTAATTAGTATTGATTTCCTAGAAGACAACATATTGTTGGGAAACAACACGATCGTGTAGAAAATCAGCATATGATTGCAACATAGGAGTCGTCTAAGGTGTTTGCGAATGTATGCATCAACTTAGATGATTGTGACATGGGATTCGACTTAGAATATTGTGACATAGGTGTCAAATTTGATGATTGTGACATGGGAATCGACTTGGAAGATGGTTACGAGATGGGAGTCGACTTAGAAGATTGATACATATGTGTTAAATTTGATGATTGTGACATGGGAGTCAACTTGGAAGATGATTGTAACATGGGAGTCAACTTAGAAGGATTTGGATTTACCCAGATCTTCAACGGAGGAAGAGGTTTCGAGGTGATGAATAAGGGAGGTCCCACAAAGCAAGGGAGGACTATAACTCAAGAACCAAATTGCATATTTGATTGATGGATCTTGGAGCCGCACATTTCTTTAAAGTAAGATGCCATTTAGGTGACTGATAAGGGGAGTCCTATGAAGAGAGGGAGGACTGCAACTCAAGAGTCGAATGAGGTGAATAACTCTGATGAGAATTTACCATCGAAAGTACCCTAAACTCAGTACAAAGAAAATAACATGACTAATTAAGGGAGGCTAACACCATTGCCATCTATAGCCAAGGCTTTAAGTCTAGGAATGTAACACTAAAGATAAAAGCTTAATGGAATGTTAACTAACATGAATATAATTCAAAATCTAGCTAATCATGCCTACTAATATATTGAATTGCTAAACTAACAAAGACCTAAATAGATCTAAGAGGGAAATCAAATTGGTATGGTTGCTACTCCAAACAAGGTGAAATGGCCTCTCCAAATGACTACATGGTCATTTTGGATATCCATCTACTAACCCCATTGAAGACTTTAGGCAAGGATTGAGCTTGGCTATAAATCATATTTCTTATATGAGATGCAAATCAAAGCATGGTGTAAAGTTGGAAGGTAGTACTTAGTATTATTTATAGTTTTCCATTTGGGGAAAACTTGCATCTTGGTGCATGTGGGACTAAAAGTACAAAGAATATTTATAATTACTAATCATGATTAAGCCTTTTTAAACACAATTAGTTAATTATCAAGTGATTAAGATGTGAGGAGCCTTAATACATTGCTTAGGGTCAACTAAGAGGCTAGGATAAGATTTTGAATCTTGTTGAGACGATGTGGAGAATTAGGTGATTTTGAGTGGTTGGAAGAGGGGTTTGAGTCAATAATAGGGTATATTGATCAAAACATGAGCAAAATAGGCTTAATTAGCTAATAAATACTAATTGCCTATTTTGAAGAGGATTTTGACTTACGATTCATCGTAAAGTGGCATCCTGAATGTGAAAGAGGTTAGGTAATCAACAATGTGTTGTTAATTGGCCAAAGTGGTAAGAAACATTAGTTAATTAGTGAAAATCACTAATTATAATGGAATTGGCAAGAATGAGAGTGATTTGTGTGCGTTTAGCAATAAGATTGCAAAAGCGGAATATAGGTGTCTACATATACCAATGCAAATGAAGGTGTAAGAAGCAAGGGTAGGAGGAGGGTTCTTTGTATAACCCTCTAGTTTGAGAGAGCTTAACATCTTAGTGCATGTGGGATAAGGGTAAAGTAATATTAGGAATGGATAAGGTTTCTTTAGAAAAGGTAACCTTGATTTAGAAGAGTTTAATTTATCATTAGTGACTCATGGGAGTTGAGGGGTGTTTAAATTAATTAATAGGTAGATGTAAGCTTATATAAGCCTATTTAGGGGGTATTTAGAGGAAAATTACCCTGATATGGGGGATTAAGAGATGAATTTGATCCAATAAATAGTGATTTATTGATTTAGAGGAGCAAGCGTAATTAATTAATAATAATTAATTAACCAAGTAGAAGCGAACACTAATTAATGAAAGGTGGGTAATTAGAATCTTGAGTGGCGTAAAGGCTAATTAATTAGTGAAATGTAATTAATTAACGTGAATAGAGGGAAAATGGTGGTTTATCGACAAGTGTTATCAATTGTTAAGAAAAAGATAGTGCAATTTAAGTACTAAAATTGCTAAGAAAATTTTAGGTGTCTACATTTTCCCTCTTTGGGGTGGCGTATGTAATGCCACTTCAAAGATACTAGAAAATTACAAACAATTAAATTTTGAAGGGATAGAAAAAAATTAATAGAATGAAGGATGCCCTCGAGTGTCGATGGGGTGATGGAAGAGGTCGATCAAAGATCAAAAAGATGAAGGAAACATATGGAAGAAATGTGAGGGAGGAAGGGGATAAAAGGTGATCCCTTTTGCCCCAAGAAATTGGGAAGAATAATGTCGATAGAAGAAAAGGATGATGAAGAAGAATGAATATGAAAGGGTATGGAAATAACTCGCATCGTCGATGGAAAATAATTTTATGTCATCACTTTGTTTAGTGATCTATATCATCAATCCTTATTAAAATATATACATACAACAAAAGAGTACCATAACATGAAAATATATAATACTTACTCTTGCTCATCAGCACCATCACTAACTCAATGCAACATACAAAATGTAATGTAATACAAGAAAGTATACAAGCTAACATGATGGGGAAACAAATGCAAACACACATACTCAAACAAAAATGTTCAAGACAACTATACCAATGTTTTTGTTATCAAGGTTCAATTCCGACCTATGCGAATGAACCACAAGGGTTAATAATGAAACCCCAAGCAAGGATACATGCGAGGTGAATAAACAAAGGATGTATAAGTCCCATGAAAAAGTAGTCGTGCACTATGAAACTACCCCAAATAACACGTTCGTAAAGGGAAGAATGATATAACAAGAAAACCAACTTTTGTTGATGGAGGGTAGATCCAAATGATCTGCAAGTCATGCACAAGAACATGTGAGAATCAAAGAAATATGTTTTATACAAGTTTTGATGTTCGAGTATGATGCATTTGACATAGGCTTTAGTTGTGTGCATGTCATACCAATTTTCAAAAAAAAGAATTTTACAAATAAAAATTTGGATTTTGTGATGATTTTACTTATTTTTGGGATTTTAAAATGATTTTACCAATTTTTTGACTTTGATGTTTTACCAATGTTTTGGATTTTTAACGGTTTTTGTGATTTTTTTTTTTTTGGAAAAAAATTACCAATGTTTTTGGATTTTTGAAGGTTTTATTAATTTTTAGGGTTTTTGAAAGTTTCCCAAAGCTATTTACATGAAATGAAGATGAAAATATGCCCCCAATGAGAGGTGAGAATTTACAAGGGGAAATCTCGCACATACATAAAAAAAGAAGATAGGTAAGATCAAGGCCAAGATAGATATGTTCAACATGATGATGATAAAAACTAATGAAGTGCTAGAAGGAGAAAGCACGCTCCTAGTGTAATCTAGCCAATAAATATATGATAGATAGAAGTGGAAGATTGTTTATCGAGACAAGGGATAGTCTCTCTCAAACATGGTAAAAATGTAATCTTATACACATGGATCTTCTTAATGAAGTAACAAGAATGCAATGAAGGATATGGAAAATGTAGCTAGAAGATTGGTGATGAAAATGTGACTAGCCTAAGGAAAAATTGTGAGACAAGACACGACTAAAGCAAGAGTTTGAACAAGGTTTAAATAAAACCCGATAACATAATAATCATGTTTGATCATCAAGATCTAGTATGTGCATGTGGCAATGAATTAATTCTCGAAGTGAAGATTCGTAGGTAGTAAGGGAGGAAAACAAGCCAATGTGTAGGAATGATTTATTTTGATAGGTTTTTGTGAATGGAGGGTGGAAAGAGAGCCATACATTGCTCCACTGATAGCTAGACATCGATAGCCTTGATGGAGATGCTTTTGATTCTAGTCGCAACATTTATCTATCGCCATCCAAACATCCATACCCCGATAGAGATAATCTTTGAAATGCCCCAAGAGAGAGTTATATTTTCTTTCCTTTTGATTTTTTTGATTTTTGAATGATTTTTGTGCTATTACTTGGTGAAAACTATTTCGATCTCTCGATTTGTTTTGATAAGGGGTTAAGAACCACTGATGGATTGATGGAAGGATGTGGAAGTGATTGTGATGATGACATTGGATAGTGTCAAAAATACATCCATAAGTTCTTCACAACAAGTTTATTAGATGTAAATAGTGATATAATCTCTAAGAGGTCAGCCATTCTTTAATTTACCAAGTTGATAAAAGTCCAACATCAAATGGATACTATAGAGATAAATGTCCCATAATGAGTGCAAATCGACTAACCAAAATATCATCGAAGGGATGAAAAATGGTGGGTGACTTGTAGAGGAATGGAAAGAAAGGGAGAAATCCATTTGTATGCAATACCTGATTGTAATGTTTGGTCTTTGTACCTTTTATTTTTTTGGTAATATTTTAATGTTTTCTCATTTTTTTGTATTTTTGAATCGGGATCAACGATTTCACTTGTCATGATAAGATCCAACAAAATGTTTACGATTTCCTTGATAAGGAGACTAGGCATGTTTGCTTATCAAGAGTCATATTATCTCTAATCTCAATGATCGTGGTGAGCTCATACTCAACAAATGACTGCGATTTATCTTAAAACATGGATTTTGTATGTGGGAGCTTGAGTTCCCTATCCATAGGTTTATGCACTTTACACCATACTTGATGGTTACATTAGTGAATATTCTTGAATTACATTTGATTTTTAGCTTTATAAATGGTGGATTTGTTAGATCTCTAGAGCTCTTCAAAGTTCCTATCTTAACTTGAAGAAGACATCATTTGGGTTTCATACCACCATGTATAACCCGTCTGATCCATAGAAGTGGGAGAATAAGATGGATGTTTAGGAGAGACAATATGATTGGTAGAAATGATAGTGGGATTACCATGGTGTTTGATAGAAGGATGATATGATCACGAAGAGGATAAGGTCTAGGAATCAAGAAGATGGGTTTTCGGGAGGTAAGATGTAGATAGAAGATGAAAGGATACAAGGATGTGGCCCAAGGATGGAAGATAATGGACTACTAGGAGGTGAACCATAGATAGAATATAAAGGGCTACTAGGATGTGACCCAAGAATAGAGGAGAGAGGGCTACCTTGGGGTGACCCCGAAATAGAAGATGAAGGGCTACAGGAGGGGGAATATCTATAAGAAGACGATGGGCTCCTAAAGCACGTTCATTCTATATTTATTTTATAACCTTAGATAAATAAAATATATTATAAGATGGATAACACTTATATTGTGTAAGAATTATTTTTAAAACATTATAACATGAGTCATGGATGGGACCTAATTCATAACTAAAATCTTAGATTTGAAAAGAATAAATAAACCTAGTTATAAAATAAGGTTCCTATCATTAAATTTGGTCAAATTGACCCAAGTGGAGGGGAGGATTCATTGTAAGCCCTTACGTTGAGTTGATCCTCATCCTTGGATCCAAAACAAACTATAACCCTAGTTTTTCTAAATTAACTTTTTATCAATCCTCTCCTTTTCATTTTATTCCCTATTGTTTTCTTGTTTCCCCGTAACTCATTTTCACGCGCAGTATGATGGAGGAGCTAAAAGTATGGGGAAGATCATATATCTAATTTATTAAATTTATATGTATTATATATGTTTTACTTCAAAATGAAAATTCCTAAGTGACCAAGTAAGGGAATGGTCAATTGTGCATTTTGCATAGTCATCCATAAGGTGGTGAAGGATGAATGACAGGGAGAGGGGTAGTGAGGCCAGGATGGCTGTAAGTGGGGGAGAGAGGCCGGAAAGGGTCACAGGGGTCACGATGAGGGGAGGACAACCGTAACGGTAGAGGCAGAGGGGAAATGGGCCAAAGTGGCCAAAATGATAGGGTGAGGGAGGGATGGCGGGATGTCACAAAGGATAATGGGTCGGTAGTTGTCCGCCCACCATGTAGATGGGGGTAAGGGTGGTTGTGGCTTATGTGGCCATGGCCCTAAACATTATTATTATAATATATTATAATATATTTCTTATATTTATTATCATATTACCTTTATAATATTATACACACACATACATATGTGTGTGTTATAATATCTATATTTATATTTATTTGTAAGAAACTTATACCATAATTATTTTATAAAGATATATTTGTTAGAAATCATATATATAAACATAAGATATTTAGTTAATATATTATATTTATATATTATATGTTATATTATAATATAACATATAATAATGTATATATATATATATATATATATATATATATGTATGTATATATATATATATATAGTATGTATATATATATATGTATATATATATATATATATATATGTATATATATATATATATATATATATACTATATATGTAGATGTATATATATGTATACTATATATGTATATATATATACACATGTGTACACACACACATATATATATATATATATATACATACATACATACATACATATACACACACATAATTATGAAGCCATGTCGAGATGGAACCAAGGGGACACTATTGTGACCAAGCCTAGAAAATTGTGCAAGTGCTAAAAATACTATGTCTAGGGTGCCCGGATCAGGGGTGCCTCAGGGTGTAGACCTCTGATGGGCGCCCGTGACTACTCAAAACTCTAGAAATTGATTTTCACAGAGTTACTTCAATGTTGCTAGACCTCACTCTTTTTGCTAGTATGTTGTTGTATGATTATTGATCTCACTTAGAACCTACAAAGAGAAAAATATCATGTAAAATATTAAAACACATCAAATCATAAAAAGAAAATTATGCAAATGGGGATTCAAACCGACCTCGGTGGTCACCCTACCGAGTGAAATTAGGGTTCGAGGGCTGCACTACATTTCATACTCCATGTAGTTTTACGTGTGCGTGTGTAGAATCGTGCCCTAGGTGGCTCTTGTGTTATACACACTTGAATAACGAGCAATAGCTAGATGTAGAAAATTTATATAGATATGTTTATGGAAAAATGAATTTCCCCTCCTATGAAGTGTATGCAGAATAATGCAATCTCTTTCCCTTGAATAAATGCTAGATGGATGCTTTGATGCTCTTGTAATGCCTTTGGATGTAACCTTAGGTGATGATAGTAGATGCTTAGTGCTTGGTCCCTTATTATGGTCACATAGCTTTATATTTATATGATTCCCTTGCTTGAATTTCATAATTAACCACTAAAAGGTTAACCACCAAGAAAATAAGATGCCTAATAGCTAGAAAGGACCCAAAAGATGTGAGCAAGGTATAAATAGTTTGGGAACACACAAAGGGCATAAGGGCGCCAAGGCGTTGGCATCTAGACTCAAAAAAATTGAAGTGTCGAAGGTTATACTAGGAAATAAGGTGTGTAATACCAAGAATAAAACTAGAAAGAAAACAAAGAGGCCAAAGATAGTGGTCAATTAGTAATTTTCTCGCTTAGGAATCATATGAATAGTAGTATGTGATCAAGACTAGAAATATACCCAAAGTGCATGATTTAGTGTCTACATTTTCCCCCACTTTATGTTGTTAAGAGAATGCTCGATAACATAAAGTAGATAAGAGATGCGTACCTGATAACCATGTAGATCAATGGTGAAAAGCGTGCCGAGGAGACAAGGAAAAGCGTGGAGTGATAAAAATGAAGCATGTAAGCTAGAGAAGTGGAAGTAAAAATGAACCTAACTTGGGTGAAAGCATATGTGTGATGTCACATTCTACCTATTATCAATGTATCTTGATGCTTGATTATGTGACCTTTACTTACCATAAGGACTAACTTGCAAAAGAGAAGAGAAAATGAGTAGTTAAATATGTGTATATGAAAAATTCAATCAAAACACATAAAAAGTGTGTAAGAAAGTATGTAAAAATGTGAAAAGGAACATGTGCACCTGATCCATGATGAATGAAAGAGATAGAAAAGATCTTGAAGATGTTGTAGAAGAATGATTTTTGGGTGATCTCACGCTAGTTGCGCCGAATGCATGTTTTTGGGCAATCTCATGCCAAGTGTGGAAGAAGTGTAGGGAGAAAGGTCTAGTTTTATTCTCCAACCTTTGAATTCTTCCCAAGTGTAAACACCACTACAAATGGTGTGTGAAAATCCAATCCAATTTGATCTAGTTTGATCTAACACAAAAATAAGAAATATGTAAAAGCATGCATGCTAAGTGTTGAAGGATTGTGCCTATCCTGTAATAGTTGTTGTGTAAATTTTTGTGAACTATGCCAAATTGAGAAAACTATGTAACTTCCCTTGGTCATCGGTGACCAAGAAGGGTTAGGAGAACCCAAGCATACCATCTACTATTGGGAATTGGTCTTTGTGTTGTCCTAAAGACCTAAGTCGATTCTCGGGCTGTTTTGTGATTGAATGTTAATGTTGTACCGGTAATGAGTTGTGTTAAACTATGAATGTAAACTGTTGTGTGAGGTGATTGATTCACCTAATGATTCCCCCATCTTTTGGGGTGTATGCGACATCATTAGGAGAATGTGGCCCAAAGGAGAGGACCAGATGCCGATAGAAAACTCGATGCCCTATAGGGGAGGGAATATGCTTGGTAAAAACCAAGGCATGCACAAAAAATAGGCTGGAAACATGTGTCAGTGCAATCAAGACAAATACGTATATAAAATACAAAGTGTAATCTAGCAAGTAAAAATAAAATGTAGACCACAAAAATAGGTTTCAAATACAAGAGATCATTCAAAATGTCACAACACAATCAAGGCCAAAGGGACTAAAAATATACAAGTAATGAACAAGCAAGACATAGGGAAAATCCCACAAACAATGGCATACAATGATACAATAGAAAACAAGTGCAAACAATATCAAACAATAGAAAGTAAACTATCGACAATCATGGTAGAAAATAGTTCCTACAAAGTAAATGTTGCACATGAAGCACTCATTAGCATGTTAGAAAGATAAAATATGTCAATACATGTATATATTGATAGATTAGTGTGCTAGTAAGAATAGGAAGTAGTATAAAATGAAACAATAGCACCTGTAGTTTGTACAAATGTAGATGCCCCTAGGAGCCTCAATGGGACTATTAAGAGGGATAGTTCCAAACATCCATGCTACGTGTAAATATATGTGTAAAGTCTACATTCACAACTAAAAGGAAAGTGAATGTGCATGTGTTTATAAAAATATAATGACATACAATGTATCCATCTAACATAGTAAACAAGTGTATCATTTGAGTATAAGTAGAAAGAACAATGTGCAACCAAGATATGCAATATGTTGTGAGTGTGAAATGGAATGGAAAGTAATGTGAGTGTGATAGGAGAAGCGTTCCCCCGAGTGAGTGTGAATGAGTATGCATGAGATAAGGTTCATTTATAAATGACCCCTCAACAATTGATAATGAACCATAAAACAAGAGTGCGTCATCAAGAAATGGGTTGAATATGTGCACTAGAAATATATGATCGATGAAGAATGAAGTGTAGAAAGTGCATGAGTGTGGTGAGGTTCATTTCAGATTCATACCCTCATTAGTCAAGTATGAAACTGTGGAACTAGAGTGTGTCATATGGAAGTGCATTGTGATGAATGTTTGTTAGAAAGATGTGTCGTGAATGTGTCGAGTGTGAAATGTGTAGTGTGTATGATGTGAGGTTCATGAATGTAGTGAGCCCTCAATAGTCAAGTGTGAACCATAGCACAAGAGTGTGTCATCAGTAATGATGATACAAGTGTATCAAGTGGTTTGTATTGATGCTTAGGAGATATTAGACATTAAGCATAGAGTGTCAAGTGCATGGGATGATAGAGACATTTGATAGCAATGCAAGGGGGAGAAGCTATGATGCCCCCAAGTATGTAAGTGATGGAGATCTAGTCAATGATGCTAAGTGGATCAATGTAAGGAGTAGTTTCCTTAACAAAAGTGATTGGATGTTGAAGTGGTGATGGTGAAGGAGCCTTGAGCGGTGGAATTCAAAGATGCCAACTAAATTTTGTTGGTCTTGCATAGTGGGTGGTTGCTTATTTGGAATTGGTAATGCCGTAGAAGACTTGAGAGGTGTAGGAGTTATACCGATCTTTAGAGGAGGTTGCTTAATTTGACTTGGTAATGTTGTAGATGAATTAGTAGGAGGAGGTGATGGAAGAAAAACCTTGAGAGGTGATTGCTTAGTTGGAATGGGTTGAATAGGCAACACTTGACTGACCAAAGAAGGCACATTAGAAGTGGTGGCATGATGCTCATTGGACATAGAAGGAGAAAATTTAGGAGCCCATTTAGATGTAGAATTTATAGATGGACATGTAATAATGCTCTACAGAGAGAATGAGATAAAGCCTTGATGCTCAAGATTCTTGATTCTTTATTATAGATCATATCAGTCATTGTCATTATGTCCATTGATTTGATGATAATTACAATATGGATGACCTTGATATTTTACAAGATGATAAAGAGGATAACCATGAGTAGATGGAAAAGTGATCAATTGATGACTAAGGAGCTCAGTAAGAATATCATGTTGTTTAGCATTGTGATCAAACATGAGAGGCTCTGGTAATGGCAAGACTTGAGGTTCATTGATATGAGAACATGTAGAAGACATGGAAGGAGGAGGAGGAGAAGAAGAACTAGCATGAGCCTGAGAAACATCCTTAAGATGTTGGATTTCAGATTTAAGAGATGTAATCATGGATTCCATAGCTTGAAATTTGTCTTGAAATAAAGAATACAAAGCTTGAATTGACTCCAAGATGGGTTGATTAGATGGAGGATCATGAAGGCTAGGGTCATTAGAGAGACGATCGAAAATGACACTCACTTGATGTGGCAGCGTATCACTAGAGAGATACATGGTGTATAGGGATTTTTTTAGAATGACCTTGGAATTAGGATGGATTTGAATTAAATCATACAAAGAAATTTGAGAAATTTTACAAGTCATGTTAGAAGAAAGATGAAGATCCTAGAGTGTTCGAATGTTCCCAGATTCACCAAATTATTAAGTAAATATAGAATGTATAGATGCTAAATCTAAATATGTAACAACACTTATATAGATATGCAATAAAGTACAAATTTGACACAAGAAAATAAGCTAGAAAAATATGAAACCCTAAGTGCAAGAGAGAGGGTAAGATACTTAGTTGATTCACAATAATTTTGAAGTTGTGACGAGATGGAAAACTGATGGAATCAAAGGGGAGATTATCACGATCAAGCATAAAAATTGTGCAAGTGGTGAAAATGTTGAGACTAGGGTGCCTAGGGCACTTGTAGACCTCTGTGGGCACCTATACTGCTCAAAACCTCAAAAGTGATTTTCAGGTAGGGTCGCTTCAATGTTGTTGGACCTCATTTTTATTGCTAGTATGTCGTTGTATGATCGTTGATCTCGCTTGAAATTGCAAAGAGAAAAAGCACCTATAAAACCCCAAAACACATCAAATCCTAAAAATAAAAATATGCAAATGGGAAGTCGACTAACCTTGACGGTCACACCGAATGAGTGAGCTTAAGATCTGGGCACCGCACTACATTTTAGACTCTATGTAGTTTTGTGTGTGTTGTGTGTGTGTGTGTGTGTGTGTGTGTGTGTGTGTAAAATCATGCCTAGGTGGCTCTTGTGCCAAACACATTTGAATAACGACCAATAGCTAGATGCAAAAGATGTAGATAGATGTGTGCATGTAAAAACAAACTTCCCCTCCTATGAAGTGTATGCATAATAATGCAGTCCTTTTCCCTTGAATGAATGCTAGATAGATGCTTTGATGCTCTTGTAATGCCTTTGGATGCAACTTGAGGTGATGATAGTAGATGCTTAGTGCTTGGTCCCTTATTATAGTCACATATATTTTTATTTATATAATTCCCTTGATTGAGTTTCATAATTAACCACTAAAAGGCCAACCATAAAGAAAAAAATATGCCCAATAGCTAGAAAGGACTCAAAAGATGCAAACAATATATAAAGAGGCCTCGGGGCACCTAGGCGCTGGTGTCTTGGTTGGGAAATGATGTCTAGACTCAGAAAAATTGAAGTGTCGAAGGTCAGACTAGGCAAGAAGGTGTGTAAGACCAAGAATAAAACAAGAAAGCAAGAAAAGAGGTCACATACAATGGTTAATTAATAATTTTCTCACTTAGGAATCATATGAATAGTAATATGTGATTAGGACTAGAAATATACCCAAAGTGTGTGATTTAGTGTCTACAAAAACACTCCACTAATCAATACAACCATGCTCTCCCAATTTTACCAAATTGAAAACCCACAATGCAAATCATTAGAGAAAGAAAAATAGTCAAGCTCACAACATCATTCGATTCATTACACTAATTTCCATAAAAGAAAAATTTCATTTTCTTGTAAGCAAATCTACGTTTATTCATAAAAATAAAATTTCCTCTCTCAATTCCATTACATATTCAATCTCTATTATCATTTGAGTTACATTGAGATGATTAATAATACACTTTAAATACATAACCCACAAGTGGATTACAACTTGATTTTAAACAACAAAATTGATTTCACATAATAAGATTTAACAAAATATACAAAATCATTATTTCCCACAACTTCTTCAACTAACCAACATCATGTCAAAAACACCAAAAATATAGAGGTGAAGGCGATGTTCACCTCCCAACAATGCATCGGGGAAAATCTCTTCTCATTGCCCCACGAAATCCCTTACTCGCCAAAAGACTCCATACCAACACCAAGAATCGATCATACAATTTTTCCAACATTCCAAATACATAGTCATATCAAGAAAATCAAACACATGCATGAACAAGAGGACTCATGAGGACAAGAGAACACATTTCAAAATAAGCATGCACTATCAAGATTTGTAAGCTTTAAAGGTCAGCTAGAGGCATTCCAAGCCACTTATCGCTCTACTAAGGGGTTGGGCATGAGTTCTTGGTTCCGCCAAATAAATAAGATACATGCCACTTATCCATCCACCTAGTTTATCCTAAAACCCACTTATTACTCTAGTAGAATAAATACCAAGCTTCTTTAGTTCCTCTAAAAGACAATAAGTTTACTTCAGTTTAACATCTACTTATACCTCCTTAATGACTCTACCTTCCCCCATACACACAACACACTTGATAGCCCCATAATGGGTGCAAATCAAGTAGACAACACATAGAAAATCCTCATACAACTCAATTGAGCACCAAAATCACATACATTCTATCAAATAATGGTAAAAAAATCAAAATTTACAAGAATATAAACATGAAAAGTACCCACCTCTTGCTCATCTTGTCCTCTCTTCAATACCAAGCTTTAATCACTCCAAAAAAATCCAACAACATAAATCTAAAATAAAGTCTCCCCTCAAAATGGAAAAATAAGCTCACTTAAATAAGACAAGATTCAAAAATTACCCCCTTATAATGATGCCTAGTGGCAACATCATAAGTTTCCAAGGTAAGTCAAATTCCCAAAATAGTCATTTAAGCAAAGTCATTCTCACATGGGCAAAATAAAGATCCAAATATAAAAACCATCACTTCACATAAAAATACTTACAAGAAAATACAAGGAGGAGTACAAGGGTCAAAATTTCAACAACTCAAAATAAATGACTCTCAACTCACAAGTCATTCCAAAAACAACTTGCATCCAAAAGTACATGGTAGGTGAAAAGTTTCCCAAGGTACTTTTATGGGGTCTTTATGAGCCCCAAATAACTTAAAACTCTAAAATAAGTACACCTACCCCATGGGTAGGTGTAAGGATGAGTTTTAGGAGTGTGGGACAAGGTTTACTTGTCCCACACTTCACTCAAAAATGGCCCCAAAGAGAAAATCCGAAATTTACCAAAAATGGAAAGTTTCACCCATTCCAAATCAGAATCTGAAATCAAGGTAGAATCAACCAAAATGTAAATCATTTATCCCCATAAATAAATACTAAAATATACTACAAAAGAGATTAATTAAGAAACTAAAATTGGATAAGGGTCAAGAAAAGGATCAAACAACAAGCTAAGGTAACCAAAAATAATTAAATCAAGAACTTGTCACCTTACACATAATCCCAACCCTCAAATATCCAAGTCCAGTGACTTGTGTTGGCTAAGGAGCTTTGCGGGAGTTACTCCCCCTCCATCCTTTTATGGTGTATTTAGTTTTTATTTCTTCATGTATAACATTTGGGTACCTATTCTCCATCTGCACACTCAAAACACAATCATACCTGCTTGAAATGATATGTAATTTAATCGTAACTATGCAAAACCATGTCAATCAATCAATCAGTTCACACACAACTCATTACACATATATATTTTTAAAATTAATCTTTAAACATCAATTAAGTTCACAAAAATTTCCATGGCTATATATTCTAATAAAACAAGAATTTTTTTCATTAGACTAATTCACTTTGCATTAATTATACATATACTTGTTATTTGACATTCATCCTTCAAAGCCAATAATAACACACACACACACACACACACTCCAAATTCTAACAATTAAATTTTTCCAATAAGTTTCCGCAAGTCACTTATCTAAAATCAATTATCTCAAGGACTACCATGTTTCCATAATATAACAACGACTAATCTAATTCATGCTTACAATCCTATAAGTTTCATTTCTATGGTCTACTAACTCACGCAACATCCAAATATTGTAGTTTCTAATTTCATTTTTATCCTTCTAAGTTGGCCCATCATTTGGATCGTAGTTTTAATTACAATGTTCATTTTCATATTCACCAATGATCATGGGGCATCAAAGTTATACTTAACTTATTTTACACACCACTCTTTAAGTGCAATGAGAACCTATATATATATATATATATATATATATATATATATATATATATATAGTAGTAATAGCAATGAGTCTTATCATTTCCAAGTTTTCTTTTGAGTTACAAGAAGTTAGGTACCATGTGTCAAAAACAACCAAGATTACCAAAACACCACTAGATCCATACATTTGGATTAAATAAAGTCCAACAATATCGCGAGAAAAATAGGCATTACATCTAAGAGAATGTTTTGGAGTTTTGATTGTAAATAAATGAAATAAAATCGGTGAGAATGGAGGAATAAGGATGCCCCGGTGAGTGAGTGTGTGTGTACAAAGTGAGGTCCATATGAAGAAACCCTCAATAATTTAATATAAACTAGGAATAAGAGTGCGTCATCGGGTGGTGTGGGGGAATTAAGATGCCCCAAAATTTGAATGCCAAAATAATCTTTGCAATGAGAGTATGAGGCCGGGGCCATGATCAACTAATGTAAAAGAACTACATATGTGAACATTATCTAAGATTTGATGGTCACAGGAGAGTGCATGAGGACAAGTAAATGAAATAGATTTAGATCAAGCATATAAAGAAATAGAGTGCAAAACATGTCTAAATGGATTATGTGAAACATGTTGCCTATGTGAAGAAGTGCACCTATGAGGTGGGATATGTGATCTCTAGAAGCGACAAAGCTGATGAGTAGAAACTAATATGGATGCACAAAAGGTTCTGAAGAGGATCAAGGGCTCTAGATACCATAAGAGGTGTCAAGGTTAAGGAACCATCATGAATAGGAGGAGATGCATTAGGAGTAGGAGTAAATGAACACGGGATGGCCATAATAGCCAAGGAAAAAGGTGTCCATGATGGAATGCATAAAAAGTGATAAGATACCATTCTTGGATAAACTTAAGGCACACATGAATAATAAAGGTACTAATTTGACAGCTTGGAACCAAAGGATTCTTAAGAGCATGCCAAAATGTTTAATAGTAAATGTAATAGAAATAATAATAGGTAAGATAACATGGCCATGAGAGTGGGAGATGTGTATGTCATCTATGATAGAGGGAAGCCAATGGACTATAAAAAGATAATGAACATACATTGGATTTGAATGTAGGATGTACCATAACATTGTTGATGACATGGGGCCCAAATGAAGCATCGATATGTAATCTATGGGAGGAGAATTTGGCGTGAAAATCAACATTAGTGAAAGTGATAACAAGTGATGGGAAATCAATAGTACCAATAAGGAATCCAAGGGGATGATTCAAAGAATCAGGAGGAGGAACTGCATGGTAGGTATGATTAGAAGAGGACTCAGGGTATGACTTGTCATGCTTTGGAAATGGGTCACTGAAGATTTTTAAATTTCCATTGTCTTTGGTATATTTGGAAGTGGAAACAATGGATTTAGTAAATTAGATATCATCATTGTCAATGAGATCTTGAATCAAATGGTGAATCTTGAAATACTTGTTGCTATAATGGAAATTGCATCCGATTGTTGTTTTTGCAGCAGAGAATGATTTAAATTTATCATATTATAAATGACATTTATAAAAATATATCTGGATCATTAATTTAGAACAAAAGAAAGAATATGACGATCTACAAACAATAGTATGATATGGATATCATTATGATAAGAATAACCTTTATAATCTTATCATTTTATTTAAACTATTTAAGAATTTAAAATATGCTATTAACAACAATGCTCATATATGATTTATTGTTATTAATTAATATTCTTCATAGAATTTATCTTTTCCTTAAGGATGATAATTATGACATTAATGTGAATAGTACATTATGGGAAACAATAACATGAAAACAATGTTATAGTGTCGTTATACCTTAATATAAATAAGTACACTAATTATGAAACCATGATGAAAAGTAAGTACACATACTATTTCACTAATTATTAAATAGAATAACTATATGCAAGAGACACGATTAATTAAAATCACATTATATGGAAATCATAAGTTGTTCTATTTATTATTGGATGATGACCCATTGAGATTAAGTGAATTATTCATATTAAATGTTAAACTTATGTGAATGAGACTAAGGCCAAAACTAATTAGGATGTGATTGTATGATTTAAACATGAGACTTGGTTAAGTTGTCATATATTAAATAATAACATTGTGTTATGATTATACAATGAGAGGTATTTATTTAGATAATAACTCAATAAGTTACCAAGAATCTCTATCGGGAAAGGAACATCATGTTTTGATTCTAAATAACCTATTGTTAAGACAAACTATCTATTTAACTAAAAATGTAAATGAAGCGTAGTCACTATGAATTATCATTTTTTTGGCAAGATCCTACCCATAATAGCTTAGAATGGCTATGGGAAGGGTAGTGAGGATGTAATGAAAAAGTCATTACGTGGTCACTATATTTCCCATAGGGATCCTAAGGTGGCATTAATAGGATTCCTTCATTAGAAGGTGAGTCATGTTCCCTATTGCTTTAAACTGAAACTTAATTTCTTAATCTATGGAAAAGAATCTTGATAACTATATTGAGACAGTTTTGTGGTGAAGGGAAGACATGTTTCGTAGGCTAGTGTGTAGTCATGAAACTGGCTTGCTAGCGCAATGCCAAATAACTATGGCCATAGTAATGCAAATGAATGATTGCATTATCTGTTCACCATTTCTTCTAATCACCAATGTCTTGAGTCAGAAGGAGGTTACTTGAATACTTTACCAGATAACACTAAGGGGATGCACAATATTATCTTAACCTATAAAAGGTTTAACCAAAAGAATACATGGTATACACACACTTGTGTTGAGTGTTTAAGGAAGATTGGGGAGGATCTAAAGGACCCTTATAGTTGCACATGGTTAATGTATGTTATCAATATGGATTTTGGAATACTAAAAATGTTGGATTATCTAGCTATGAGCTAAATATTAATAATAATAATTATAGCATAGAAGGAATTTAAGGGATTTGTTTTGAAAAAATACTTTAATTTGGATGAATCATAACATGGGTGTTACATTTTGGTATCGAGTGAAGGTTTATCAACTTTTAGACTTAATGGGTTTATACGCTAACTGAAAATCTTATTCTTGTTTAACAAAATACAATGGTTTTGAGAAGGATGAACCATGGGAAATAAACTAGATCATTTTATACGATAGGTTTAGTGGTTAAGAATTTAGATAAAATTCTAACATTCCTTTAAGACACCAAAAATCGATAATTGCCTTAGAGCACATAGTAGTGGGTGAAAATGATAAGTTTGAGGGAAAAAAACTCAACAAAAAATCGGTAAAGAATCAACGAGGGAATCACTTATCGCTGAATTTTTTAATAAAGATAAGTTTTGGATATGTAAATCCATTGTGGGATTAAACCCAAATATGGAAGATGAAGTAGATAAGCATGGATTGTCTATTATGGAAGCAATGTTTGAAAAATCCATTGGGCAAGAATAAAGCTATAAGAAATTCCAACTCATAAAGAGGAAATGTGTAATAAGAGCGTCAAATCATCTTCACCATTAACTTCCAGAAACATATTTGGTGGAAGAAATATGATAGTAAAATGAGGAATGTCAGGAGGAATACAAGAAAAAAACATGTTGTAAATACAAGAAAGAATGAGCATAACAACACTACTTATGGTAAAAATAGATGTCAAAAAAGGGCCTACAGAGGAATGTTTCAAATGTGGTGGTGACCACTATGTTAATAAATTCCCTTAGGGATCATGGGAATGATCAAAATTGATGATGCACAGTGGCTAACCGCTAAGCTAAGAAACAAGCTATTCCTATTGAAGTGCCAAGTAAGTTATGTGGACTTCATATTATTGTTTTAATATAATACTAGTGCAACCGAGTGCTTTGTATCTAGTAAATTAGCTTAAAAAATGAATAAGAAATTTGGTCATATGAAAATACATGGACTTTGCAATATGAGAATAATGTTATCTAAATTCTAGAATAATGTTTGTTTGACAGAGCATTGGAATTACTAAAATTCGCCACAAAATTGGACTTGTACATGGCTCCTTAAGGGTCCTACGACATTATTATTGGTATTAAGTTTGTTGTTTCAACATAAGGCAAACTATAGAATTGTTCCAAAAATAAATAAAATGCCTAGATTATGCAAAAAATAACAAGCATACAAGGCATAAAGAGGAATTTTGAGGTAAGGTACATTCTTACTATATAGCTTAAGAAAGCTAAGAATAAGAGTATTATGTTGTATGTGATAAGAATTGCTGATTTTAGGAAGGAAGGTAAGACTTCCTTGGAGGATTATCCGTTGTTTTAAAAAAAAATGTTTTTACTAGAGAAATTACCTGGACTTCCTCCTAAATGTGAGTTTGATTTCACCATTGACATCAAACCTAGAACTAAACAAGTATCTAAGGTCTTATGTGTGTATTCAAGGATCAATATACGATCTGGTCATCATTAGCTAAATATAAAGGACGAAGGCATCCATAAGATAAGATTTAGAATGAGATATGGTCATTATTAGTTTTCATTATTAACCTTTGGAATTATTAATTCACCTACCGCATTCATGAACTTCATGAATAATATTTTTCAGAAATATGTTTTAGTTTCTTAAATTCAATTTTTGATTTTCTCTAATAATATGAAAGAACACAATGAACATTAGAGAATAGTGTTGGATGTCTTGAAGGATAAAAATGTACGGTAAGATCTCAAAGTATTCATTTGATTTAGAAAAATTATAGTACCTTGGGCACGTCATAAATAAGATGGGAATTCTAGTTGAACCATCAAAATTAAAGCCATTATTGAATGGCCAACACCTAAGAATGTACATGAAGCTAGAAGCTTCATAGATTGGTTGATTATTACAAAAAATTATGAAAGATTTGTCTAAAATTTTGTACCAATAACATATTTATTGAAAAAGGAAAATAAATTTATTTGGACCGATAAGTGTAGTAATGTATTAAGTTATTGAAGGAAAAAACTTACAAACACTTATTTTTAAAGGTTTTGAATCCTAATGGGAACTTCGTCATGGTAATTTATTCCTTAGGTGAGGGGTTGGGTGGAATAATTCTTCATAATGATCATGTAATAGCTTATGCTAGTAAAAAATAAAAGAAGATGAGTAGAACTATGATCCCCACGATTTAGTACTTGTTGCCATAGTTCATGACTTGCAAGATTTGAGGAACTACTGCTTAGGAAGGCCATTCAAATTGAAAATAGACCATTTGGGGCTGAAATATAAATTTACACAAACCAATTTGAATGCAAGATAGCATAGATGGCTTGAGTTTTGTCCCAATATGATTTTGACATTACTCAAAAATAAAAATAGAACCAAGTGGTTAATACACCGAGTCACATGAAGCATACTTCCGCTATGATGACTTTGTAGAACACATCTTTTGGAAGAAATAATGAAACAACCTAAAATGATTTGTGTTATCAACATAAGAGAATTGTGTAAGTAGCAAATTTGAATGATAGGAAATATGAAGTTTTAAGTTTTTTTAAAAATGAAGCAGTCTTACAATATAATAATAGAGTATAAGCACCCTTAGAAAAAGATCTGAAAATGAAAATTATGAAATAATTTCTTGATATAAAACATTCTATGATTTTTGGGGTAATAAAAATGTTGACTGATTTAAGTTAATGGAAAATATGAGAAAAAAGGGACAAAGTATTTTCATGGGCAAAACCAAAAAGATCTCTAATTTATATGCGGCAAAAGTTGCCAAAATTGTCACTTAGATATGTGTGACCTTTTAAAAATTATGCGAGTAATCATTCCGGTAGACTACATGATTATCCCCACAACTCATATTGTGCGGAACACATGATGTTTTCATATCCTCATGTAAAAAGGTGTGTTTAGGATATAACACATTTCTTATGTTGGAACACATGATAGGAATATGACCATGTAATTATCTGAAAGAATCAATCCGAGAGCGAGAAATTCGTAGGTTGCATTTTAGAAATTTAGATATTGCATCATACAAGGTCTAAAATGGCCAATATTATATGAACTATGTAACTTATGAAAACTTGGAGGAATTAAAAAACTACATTTTTCCTATCTACCTCAAAGTGATTAAAATTGTATTAAACTATCTACTATTGATATATTATATAGTACTTGATAATAATATTGAAAACAATGGCAAGTTGATGCAATATTAATGTCTATTTTGACAATAATTATTGTTTTAAGGATGTTACTGACCAAGAATTTGAGTAATGATATACTAAAATTATGGAAATTTCTCAAATTTTTATGAAGATATGATTTTTTTTTTCGGTTGTAATATTTGGATTAGTTTTTAATTGTTATGTTTGATAACATTAACATTTAATCATCGGGAAATGATTCTTTAAGGGGGAAGTATGTCACACCTGTAATTAATTGGGTTTCTATCATTATGATTTATAATTGACGACTTAATTAGTAATAAAAGTTGGTTTAATAATTATACTTATATTATTGTATATACAAATATGTACATATATGTATATGTGAGAAACTATTTTGTTGAATGGTCGCTTTGTTTAAATAACCATTTTCTTGGTTGCATAGTTGTGCGATGTTGATTTGTTTGACCAACTCTTTTTACTTAATACCATTACACAATAATGGTTTGCATTGACTTCATTTTTGGTTGTTAGTGTTATCAATAATTGAAAAAGGTAAATATAAATGACATTAAAGCTCGGTCTTGGACCTTATTGCATTGTTCACAATTGATGTTCATGACTCCTCCTTGGCATCATGAATGTGGTTATGGACTATTATGAGGTACTAAGTGTATTATTGTTGATTACTGGTTTATTGCTATTGTTGATAGGTCATAGACCATGAAGCAAATTTAAGTGTTCAATTAATGTTTGCATTGTGTATTAAAACACAAGGTAAAAATATTGCTATGTTTTAATTTTGTTGAAATGGCCATGGACAGTGGGGGCAATTTAATTATTAATAATGTTGTTGGAAAAAGGATATTGGACCACTAGCAAGGTAATGACTTAGTTGTTTCATTGGGTCTTAGACCACATAAGGAGCAATGACAAAGTTTATAAAGTTCTAATTTTATTGATGCATGACTATATGGTCATTGACCATAGCTAGAAAATAATGGATGGTCGTTTAGTAGGTCTTGGACCATGATGGTAATTAAATTATATGCAAAAACCATGGTCATCAACCATGTTATTTAAAAAAGGCAAGGTTAATGTTATTGTTTTGTTTGAATGGTCATCGACCCAAGGATTGGCATGTAAGTTTTTGTTTATTAGTTTTTGGTCACCGACCATATGACTTTGCATGGAATTTGATAAGGTTTAAAATGGAAATGATTAAATAAATTTAAAAATTGGTCAAAGACCAAACTTCTCCTAATGGTTAAAATGCGCATTGGATGGGAAAGTGAAGAGTTTGGAGGGAAACAAAAGAAAACTGGAAGAAATTAATGGAATTCATTTTTGGCACGACTTTCTTGGAAGTTGTAAGTTTGCAAAGCAAGCCAAAACATGCAAACTTCACCTTTTCTTTCCATTCACATTTTGTGATTTTGATGGTCATGTTTGGAGGATTGCATGAAGTTTTGAGATCTCTATTTCTTGAAATCTATTGCATGCATATAGGAGACTTCATTAAATGTTTACATGTAAATATGAAGTTATAAATATGAATGGTGATTTGGTTTCATTTTGGCATATTGGGAGAAAATATAGACATTATTTTGTTGTTTTTTTTTCAAAGTAAAGAAATATTACGAGGGTTTCCTTATCCAACTAAATCTGAATGATTTATTTTATTTTATTTTTGATAAAATATTGATGTAAAACAAATAAATAAATGGGTATTTAGATAATGATGTATTATTTGTTGATATATTTATGGGTATGACATTTTGCATACAATAGATTTGTTTTGATAACATCACAAGTTTTCTCGCAATAAATGATGGTATTTGAACTGTTGTGTGAAGGGTATTTGGTTTTGTTAAAGTTTTGTCTTGCAAAGTGATGTGTGCTATTTGTGATCATTATTGACTTAAAAATATGAGTCGACACCTTATTTTGGTTGTGGGGATTCACTTTTGAAGTTTTTGGTTGGATGCCTAATCAATTTGGTGTAGTTATATGAGATAACATATTTTTAAAGATGTTGAATGATGGAGCTTTGTTATGCTCTCTCTCTCTCTCTCTCCTTCTTAATACATTTTGATTTTTAATAATCTAGTTGATTCCCGGGACTATGCATATTTAGGGAATTGGTCTCTCCCTCTTAGCGTTGGTAACTCACTTTTTATAGTTGTATTATTAGGAATCGTAGTTTAAATCACTTGATGAGAATAGTAGATTAAATAATTTTAGCTCATACAATCTTGCTTATGATGATATAAATCCTTTTTTAAATTACTGATATGCTCATCAAAAGGAGGGATCAATGTTGATGTTTTGAGTGGGTCATTGCAAGTAGGATGTGGGTAAATGTATTACTTTTGGTTGCCATTGTTCCTCTCTATTGTGTAAAAGAATCCCCGAATTTGGTAATCACATGCAATCTCTTGGAGAGTTCTTAAAATATTTCTATGTATATATTATGATTGTTGAGTAAATAAAAATTATATAACAACTTAATTGAAATAATTACAGTATATCCATTGCACAAAGGGTAAGATGATATGTTATTGTTTGTTTATAATTGTTTTGGAGCTTCTCAGGTAGTAATGAGAAAGTGTGGTAAATTGAGACTGTGACATGATATTAATGTAATCTGTAATTATTAAATTGTTTGGTTATATTAAGACATGGGTCTATTTATCTATCATATAGTCATTCCTTAGAAGGTTGAAGTGACAATTTGATTTGCTTGTGTAAGAAGTTAGTATCATTCTTATTTGATGATCACAAGAATAGAACATTGTTTAATCATGATTTTAGAAAATAATATACAATGTTTATAATAGGTTACAAAATATTTGTCTTTGAAAACTAGTGTGAAGAGAGATAACCTTATTTTATGGCATTATTCCATTTGTTCAATGTGATGTAAACTTGTTATGGAATTATGAAGTTCCTTGGCTTAAGATAACCTTATCATGAAGGTTGAAATTTAAAAAGGTTACTCTATTGGCATTATTTTTATTGGATGATCTCGAAATTGAAATATTGTTTGATCTTGATTTAATAAAGTTATGTTCAACAGTTCTAGTAGTTTGGATTTGCTCTTGTAAACTTCTGAACTTGTTTAGTTACATTACAAGTTATTTTTAAAACAAGGTTTGAATGTTATTAAATTTTTAAGAAATCATGGTTTGTTGGAAAGTGATTTGGTTGAGATAGATTTGTTATGCAATATTATCTTATCGGTTCATTAAGATATAGTTTATTTAATGAATTAAGAAGCTTATAAGTTATCATTTAAGGAAACCTTATCATATTATTTTATTTCATATTAAAGCAACATGAATTGAGTGGATAATTCATGCTAGTTTGTAGAACTGACCATGCATACATTCTCTCTCCCACATTGTGCACGAAAGAGTGTAGACACAAAATCACACACTTGGGTACATTTCTAGGTCCTAAAGCATACTAGTGTATACATGATTCCTAAGTAAGAAAATTAGTGGTTGATAACTATATTTGGTCTCTTTTCTTTGTTTCTTACTTTATATTTGGTATTACACACCATACATCCCAATGAAACATGAATGATTTATCTTTTATGGTCACAAAAATTTGTGCCCGATAGGACACTAGCACACAAGAGCTTCTGTTCATACTTTGGGTGCTCTTGACCCTTTCTTACCTTTACTCACTCTTTTTGGGTCTATTTTTATATTTTGAAATTATTTTTCACTTATGGTTTGGCCTTCCAATTGTCAATTATGAAATTCAAACAAGGGAATCATATATATACTTAGTTACTTCTAAAAATAGGGGACCCAATACTAAGCATTACGATCATCACCTAAGCTTGCATCCAAAGGCACTAAAGCACTTCAATGACATCAATATAACATCCATATAAGGGACAAGGGTTACATCACTTATGCATACATTACATAGGAGGGGAAGTCTATTCTATTCCATCCACACATACTATGCATTACTACATTCTAGATCTAGCCCACTATCATTTGTGCAACTTGCACAAGGGCATCATTTCTACACACACACAAGAACTACATGGGGTCTAAGATGTAGTGTAGCACTTAGCGATAAGTTCACTCTTCAAGTGACAGGTTGGGGTCAGTCTGAATCCACATTATGTACCTTTTTTATTATATTTGATATGGTTTGTGGACATGTGTAGGTAGACATTCTGTTTCACATGTTATAGGTACCCCGGTGATCAAGTAACGAATATCAAATGACAGACATGAGCCAAAAGTGAAACCATTATGACACAAAGGAAATCATTTTTTGAGCATTTACGTGACCACCAATGCCCATATCTAGTCACCAAGACCCGTGCGCCTATGCTCTACCCTGGGTGACCATGTCCAGATTTTGTTCTGATTTACATAATTTATAGTGAGGAATAACGATGTTGTATATAACCTGTTCAACACTTTCTCCTACCTAGATCACTTCATCTTCATCCAGAAATCAACTAAGTATTCATATCTCTCCTTTTTGCTTAGGATTTCATATTGTACATGCTTGATTACTTGTGTCATTACTACATTTTAGCATTCATACATCATTTCTTACTTATTGTTTGGATCTCAATATATATTATCATTTGTAAATCATTAGGAATAATAGGTGTTATGCAAGTTAGATTTAATTCAAATTAAATTAAATCATAGAGTAATAAAGTGAAGTGATAATTGGATTTTATACTCATGATTTCTTCACGTATTATTGTTTGCAATTTGTTCCAGTTATTATATTTGATCAAAAGAAAAAGTATTATTTTCGCAGATTGAATTAAAGGCATTTGTCTATCTATACTATTTTGAGAATTTGTATGTTTTCATTTTGGAAAAATAAGGATTTATCCTTATGAAGTTGAATAAATATGTATTGATTGTATCACTTTTTGTGAGTTATAAAGATGTCTTATTGTTGTTTTACAACAAAGAATAATTTAAATTTGTTATATTATAAACAACATTTACAAAATTATATCTAGATCATTAAATCACTACGGATGAAAGGAATGATGATATACAAACAACAAAGATGATATGTATATCACTATGATAAGAATAACCTTTATAATATAATTGTTTTATTCAAACTAAATGCATTTAAAAGTTTCTATTAACAACATTGTTCATATATGATTTATTGCTATTATTTAATATTCCTCACAAAAATTATAATTTCCTTAAGGATGATTAATTACCTCATGAATGTGAATAGTACATTATGGGAAACAATAACATGAAAACAATGTTGTAGTGTCGTTGTACCTTAATCTAAAAAACTATAGTAATTCTAACACCATGACAACATGCAAGTACAAATATTGTTTCATGAATTATTAAATAGAATAACTATATGCGAGACATGATTAATTAAACTCATGTTATATGACAATCATAAGTTGTTCTATTTATTATTGGATGATGACCC
Organism: Taxus wallichiana var. yunnanensis; assembly: GCA_018340775.1. Lineage (NCBI taxonomy): Eukaryota > Viridiplantae > Streptophyta > Pinopsida > Cupressales > Taxaceae > Taxus > Taxus wallichiana. Next base: position 252,744,142 of record CM031234.1, on the reverse strand, counting down.
ATTGAGATTAAGTGGACTATTCATATTAAATTTTAAACTTATGTGAATGTGACTAAGGCCAAAACTAATTAAGATATGAACGTATCATATAAAAACGAGACTTGGTTAAGTTAAACTGCATTAAATAACAACAATGTGTTATGAAAGTACAATGAGAGGTACTTATTAAGATAGTAACTCAATAAGTTACTATGACTCTCTATCGGAAAGGAATGTTGTGTTTTGATACTAAATAACCTATCGTTAAGAAAAACTTATCTACTTAACTAAAATGGATAACTGAAAAATGTAAATGAAGCATAGTCACTATGACTTATCATATTTTTGGCAGTATCCTACTTGTACCAGCTTAGGATGGCTATGGGAAGGGTAGTGAGGATGTAATGATGAAATTCATTATGTGGTCACTATCTTTCCCATAGGGATCCTAAGGTGGCATTGATAGGATTCCTTCATTAGAAGGGTGAGTCATGGTCCCTATTGCTTCAAAATGAAACTTAATTTCTTAATCAACGAGAAAATAATCCTGATAACTATATTGAGATGGTTGTGTGGTGAAGGGAATACATGTTTCACAGGCTAGTGTGTAGTCAAGAAACTAGCTTGCTAGCGTAAAGTCAAATATTTATGGCCATAGTAATGCAAATGATTGATTGCATTGTTTGTTCACCATTTCTTCTAATCAATGGTTTCTTGAAAATATATAAACAAGTATAGTAACTATGAAACCATGAAAACATGTAAGTACACATATTATTTCAGTAATTATTAAATAAAATAACTATATGCGAGACATGATTAATTAAACTCACGTTATATGGCAATCATAAGTTGTTCTATTTATTATCGGATGATGACCTTGAGATCAAGTGGACTATTCATATTAAATTTTAAACTTATGTGAATGAGACTAAGGCCAAAACTAACTAAGATATGATTGTATCATTTAAAAATGAGACTTGGTTAAGTTTAACTATATTGAATAACAACAATGTGTTACAAAAGTACAATGAGAGGTACTTATTAAGATAGTTACTCGAGACTCTCTCTCTATCGAAAGGAATGTCATGTTTTGATACTAAATAACACATCGTTAAGAAAAACTTATCTACTTAACTAAAGTGGATAGCTAAAAATGTAAATGAAGGATAGTCACTATGACTTATCGTCTTTTTGGTGTTATCCTACCCATACCCGACTTAAGATGGCTATGGAAGGGTAGTGAGGATGTAATGACAAAATTTATAACGTGGTCTCTATCTTTCCCATAGGGATCATAAGGTGGCATTGATAGGATTCCTTCATTAGAAGGGTGAGTCATGGTCCATATTGCTTCAAAATGAAAATTAATTTCTTAATCTACGAGAAAATAATCCTGATAACTATATTGAGATGGTTGTGTTGTGAAGGAAGACATGTTTTGTAGGCTAGTGTGTAGTTAGGAAACTAGCTTGCTAGTGTAATGTCAAATATCTATGGCCATAGTAATGAAAATATCTATAGCCATAGTAATGCAAATGATTGATTGCATTATTTGTTCACCACTTCTTCTAATCAATGGTTTCTTGAGTCGGAAGGAAGTTACTTTACTAGCTGACACTAAGGGGATGCAAAATATTCTCTTAACCTATAAAAGGTTTAACCAAAAGTATACATGGTATACACACTCGTGTTGAGTGTTTAAGGGAGATCTGTGAGGATCTAAAGGACCCTTACAATTGTACATGGTTAATTTATGTTATCAATATGGATTTTAGAATACTAAACAATACACTATTATTTAGCAGTGAGCTCAATATTAATGATAATCATTATAGCATAGAAGGAACTTAAGGGATTTGTTTTAAAAAATCTCTTAATTTGGATGAATCATCACATGAGAATTACAAATGTTGAATATATGAATTCATGATGACGAACATTGTTATGGCCATTGTGAGTGTCATAAAGGTATCTTCTATTGAGTTTTTCAGTCATTCTATGAATAGGGAAAATATTTGATGAATGGATTTTGATCTGTTGTGTAGGCATTGGTGGAAGGTGAGAGAAATTTTAGGCCTTGAAAAAATTTACCAATAAATGTCCTTGTGGATGTGCAGGCTAAAGATACTAAGTTGAATAGTAAAGTACTCAAACTTGATGCTCCATGTTTGCTAGGTTTGGATCAAAATGTTTCTTACCATCTTACTAGGGATCTACGGAGATTGGCATATATTTTTAAAGAAAAAGTTTTATATATCTAGGGAATCCAATATAATTACATAATTCATACTATAGGTGATAGTGTTATGGCCATGCTAGATTAAAATATAATTTCCATAGAGTATGTGGCCTAGGAATTAGTTGATCAAACTTGATACTCTCTACTGGATATCCTATAGGTTCAATATGTTTGGAGAATCTACTTGGGAAATTTAGAGTACAAGTACTCAAAGGTTTATGGCTGCGATAATAAGGAAGAGGGCTATCAGGATTAGAGAAAAGTTTATCAAGGTAATAGTCTTGTAGTAGTTCATGATATCAATAATGTGATGTTTGTTCAAGCCATTCAACTACTTCCTAACTCATTCTTTTTCATTCTATTCATGTTCTATAAGGAGAGTTTATAGGTTTATCATATTCCATTGTGACATCACAAACCGAGTGTGGAGACTTCAACAAAGTTAAATTTTGCATAAGATAATTATTTACTAGAAAAATCAGCAAGAGAACTTTTCTTACCGAGATGTGTTTAACATCAAACTCATATCCATCAAACCACTATTACCAACTTTAAAGATGACCATAAGTAGGTTTTTTTTGGGTATTCTTTATAGAATCTCCATTTGAAGTGATGGAGATCGGTTACGAGGAAAAAACCATGCTAGATAAAAAAAAAAAAAAATCCTAAATGGATTTCTTTATAGCTAAGATCTCCTTATGAATAGAATGATAATTGAGTTTATGTCCTTTGAAAGATACTTTGGAACATATCTGCATATTTTTTTCTTTTCCATATGACATTCGTTCTTTTAGGACTGCACCCTAATGTTCTTCGATGGATTTGTTTCAATAATCTTGAAACCATTACTAGGAAGAGACATTACGAGAAAGAGACCGACATACCTTCTTAATTCATTGCACTACCCGAGACATTTGGGAATTATATTCTGGAGTAGTTTGTCTTAATATTTTATTGATTACCGGTCTATCTACAACAATATTTTTTTAGAAACCAACAATATAGTTGACACAACCCAAAAATATTTGGAATTATTATATTAGGAATTTCATCTGGAAATAAAGTAATTTTGAAATTACATGATCCTACATAGCTATAGTTCAATTATGGAGATCACCCTTAAGAAATTAATGGATTATTTTAAAGTTTCCATATTTTTTGACTAAGATACGTAGACCATTATCAAAAATCACTTGATGAAAATGAGAAAGATGTTCCACAATTTGGAGCTCAATCCAATTCCTTGGATTGAGCTAGTATTTTTCAATGATTCCCCATGTATTTAACTGGTTTTGTATGTTTTATATTGTTCCCCGTGCCTTAAAGATCAATCTGAGTCAAGAAGAGGCATTATTTTGTAATATATTTCGTGCCTTAGCCAAATAAATGAAAAGATTCAGAAAAAGTGGGGGACTATTTTAATGGTCTAGTTATTCAAAGTAAAAGCTTAAGACAAATGGGTGATGGGGACTATGTTGACATCTTTCATAAGAACCTGTAAATCAACACCAAAATGATCCAAACAGCTCCCAAAATGTTAAGATATGAAGGTGAAGAGCATGCAACTCGAACACAAGGTATAAAGATGCAAAGACTAGTTAAAAAACTAAGTTAAAATGGACTTAGTCATTTTCACAAAGCTCAAGATAATTAAAAGGATGTCAATTTGCTTCTTCCAAAAGCACTGGCCATTGGCATTTGAAAACCCATGGGAGACTAAGTTTAAAAGAATTGGTGGGTTACATTTTAAGGGGCCAAAAGACATTTATTTGGCCGTCAAAGTTCTACACCACCAAGCAATCCAAAAATGCCTAGAGGACATGTGGTGAAGATTCAATGGTTAAGAGATAGACACGTTTTGACATTCTAACACTCTTCAAGCAAATGGGCTCCGACGGGTCTCAAGCTCGTGGAATAAACCACATTTCATAAAATTTTTGGGTTCATGGGAGAAGGTAGGGTGGTGAAGAGGTAAATAGGAAAGATGGCAGAATCAAAGGCCAACACATGGTGAAGATCCAAGAGTGGAGAAAGGACGTGTCACCATTCCAAAAAGCTCAGGGTGATGGGTTTTGATGGACCTCAAGCCCACGGAATGAGCTGAAATTCATAATTTTTTGGGTTTGGGTTTAGGTGGTACAATCAAAAGGAGACACATGATAGAAAATCAACAATCCAAGTAGAACATGTGGTGACATTCTATTACAACTCTAAGTGATGGGCTCCTATGGATGTAAATTACCTAGAGTGAGCCAAATTTAAATGGATTTAAGGTCTACTTGAACTCGTAACCAATAAAAAACAAGCATGATGAAGGGAGGTATGACACAAGGAAGGAACATAGAGATTTTATACCGGCTCATGTTTTATGATTTTTAGTCAAGGGGTTGTCAAAGGTGAATTGTGAAGTAAGCATGGAACTTTCCTTTTAGCTCATGCTTTGAAAGGGGTAAAGAAGAGTTTGAAAAGGAGAAGAAGTGTGGCATTGGATTACTATGGATCACACTTTATAGTAAGTATAACACATATCAAGGGTATAAAGGTGGACATGTGTCACCATTCTAGTTAACTTCTAGATAGACACATTGTGCGTACCTCAAGTCCACAGAATAAACTGAGCTCAATAACAATGTCGGGTCTGGAAGAGGAAAAGGAAAGCAAAGGAAGTAAAACCCAATCCCGCAAGCCAATAAGGGAATGACATATAGTAAAAGAAAAATAAAATCACACGTAGGCAGAGTCAATCTCCAAGATCAATCAATTTCTACCACATTTCAAGCTCATGTTCATCCCTATATACAAAACTTTAGAGAGCCATATCTTTCGATCCAGAGCTCCAAATAGTAAAAAAAAAAATCTTTAGAAATGTATCTTAGAGTCCTTCACTTTGGTGTAATCATATTTATGAATTGATGACAATTGGTGGGAGAAAAATTAGAAAACATATTTTTACATTCAAGTTATAGTCCCGGTGTCGGTCAACCACCAAAATTGATGAAGTATGGTGTCTATTTTTTCTCTAAACATGCAAGATAGAAGGAATGAATGAATTTGGAAGGCTTCCTATGCTCCTTTTCAAAATTTTAATGCAACTTATTGGTGGTTGTAGAAGGAGATCAAATTTTTCTTATTTCTCTCTCTCTCTCTCTCTCTCATTCATTATATATTATAAAAGTCTTTCGTTTTCCCGAAGAGGAGGATTGGGGGTAGTTGTAGAATTTTAGATCAAGTTCAGTTTTAGTTCTAGTTTCTAGTTTCTTGCAAGACTGTATGTGTCTAAGTTTATAAGGAAGAGCTAAGGTGGTTACACTATATAACCATTAATAGGTTTTAAAGGCATTTGTTTATGTCCCCTAGCCAAAACTTACATGAATAGATTATGATTATTTTGATCAAGCTATACTTTCCCATTTCTTATGTTTTGAATGAATGAATGAGGCAATATAGTTTTGTTACTATCTTGCATTAGCTTTACATTGTCAAGTACACAAGGGTCTTTCTTAGTTACTTTGCATTCTTTTGGTCACTATGGACATTATAGAATAGTGTATATTTTGTAGTGGTTCAACTTAGTTGTAAAATCCTAAAGGAAACATCACTTTTGAATAGATTTTGTTATCCCTTAAGGGTATTTTGGGTGTATAATACAAATACAACAAGTGATTTATCTCAGCTCTAACTCCATGATTTGTAGTTAGGATTGTGAAGACTGTAGATGACTTTTGTGCACATTGAGTATCAATGAATGCAAATGTTATTTCATAGATTGTGTTAACTTGATTGTTCTTTCCAAGATTTCAGTTAAGGATGGATTCATTCCATGGGAACATTAAGACACCAAGGTCATAAAAGCAACTACCCTCCCCCCTTCAAATCTCAATAACAAACAACCAGTGACCTTCATACCTACTAAGCATATCATACCTAAAACCATACATATGCTTATTCTGCAAATATGAGCTTAAAATTTATCTATTACCAGTAAGATTTTCCAAGAATCCCATTAATTCTGTGATCCAATATCATTTAAAGTAACCTTTGTCAATAATGTTATGTAAATGCAATATCTAAAGATTGTTCATTATTTGTCTTTAGGATCTGTATTTGATTATCAAGTGCTTAAAATAAATCAAGTGAAAACTCTTTTGAGATAAGTATTATATGTGTGACTACACTTGCTTCAAATTAAGTTACACTAACCATAGAGGAAACCAAGCCATGAAATTTTTCCTTTATTTAGATCCCTAACTAGGTCCTCTCATCTTGGCCAAGACAAAACTAGAAATACCAGGGTAAATCCATACCCTTTGTGAAGGTTCCTCTTGATCACCTTCTTGAATTAAGGCTCATTCTCCTAGGTGCTATTTTGAGAGAAAACACTTGAGTGGCACTATTATCGAGGACATTTACGGTTATCTCATTGTTATATTTGAGTTTTGTGTGACTTAGGCTATTTACCAAAAACTACATGTTCAATAGTTCCATCTATTTTTAGAATTGAATATTCTAGTGGTGACTCCATAAATAAAAGTCGGGATGAATTAGTTTCATCCTAGTGTAACTATTGATCTGATTTCAATTTTTGCACACTAGAAGGATTGCAGTCTTTTTTTTGAAGTAAGATCCAACAAAGAAGTTACTTCTCGAGTTAGAGTTTGTTCAGAAAAGAAAGTAGACATGGAATCCTGTAATTGATCAAAGTTTAAAGAGAAGTTACAATCAAGTTAATAAGCTTGATATTCCACTAGTTGAGGACTGCTCTAGCACATCTGACAATTTTGAAGCATCTAGTAATCCTAATCCTATTCTTTCATTTACTAAGGAGAACTAGGGATTTTATTTAGAATCTATTCCTCCCTTAAGCTTTCATCAGACTTTTCAAGATCCATTTGATCAACAAACTCATGTTCAACATTGGCTACATCATCCTCCACCTACAACTCCTGTGAAGAATAACATGGCTGACCCCCCTCCTAGAGAACCTTTTAGAGTTAACACTTATAAACCTATTGATTTTAATGACATGGAAGGTTATCCAAATGAGGTCCCTAATGAGATTAGAATGAGATTGCCCAAGTTTCAAGGAAATAATGCTATCAGTGGTGATCATCATTTAAAGTTATTTTAGAATCTAATGGAGGACTATGAAATTGAGTTTGAGGATGTATGTGTAAATTTGTTTGTACACACTCTAGAAGAAGATTCTCATTACTTGGTGCATATATATGAATTAGTTAACAATGCAAAGGAAATCAAAGCTAACATCTAATAGATTCAATACAATGCTAACTAGATCAATATACCATCATGCTTAGAGCTTAAGAAAAGCTAATCTATTAACATATTTACATTAGGACATGAAATGAAGATTCAATCTAACATGCTAAAAAAATTAACCTTTATCTCTAATTGAATGCTAATGAAATGAACCTATTTAGATCCTTAACAATCAAAATGGTTGATTGTATGCTTTTATCCCAAGGTTTTCAAGAATGGATCCATGTCAATCCATGACTACAAGACCTTTTGACATATCTCCATATGAATTCAAAACTTGGATGGATGAATGCAAGAAATGAAGATAGCTATCTTCTCTAATGGAAGAATTTTCTAAGATGATAAAATGGCTATAGTATATGCTATATGATCATTTAGGTGTAAATAGAAAGGTTAGAGGAGGGTTCCTATTATAACCCAATGGCTGGAAGAAACTTTTCATCCTATTGTATGTGGGATAATAGCAAAGCTAGATTAGTTATGGATAAGCATGGTTTAGAAGTGGTTGAGTTTACTTTAGGAGAGTTTAGTTTGTCCTCTAGTAACTCATGGGGATTGAGGGGGTTTATTAATTAACCAAAGTGATTAATTAATAGGTGTGCAAGCTTATAGAATATTTTTAGAGGAATAGTTAGTATGATTTATGTTATGAGAGGATTTTAATCAAATAAATGATGATTTATTGATTAAATAGAAGAGAGAATTAATTAATTAAGAATAATTAATTAATTTATATAGAAAAGGGTATTAATTAATTTTAAATAATTAATTAATCTAGATAGAAAGAGGAGCTTAATTAATTAGAAATAATTAATTAATCTAGATAGAAAGGGGAGCTAATTAATGGAAGGTCGTTAATTGGCGTCGTTGTTGGATAGAATAGTTAATTAACTAACGTAATGTAATTAATTAATGACGATAATAGAGAAAATGTGTGATATTGATGACATGTTGTCAATTTGGAGGAAAGGGTATAATTAGTGCAATTTAAGTATTTAAATTACTCAAGCTAAATTATAGGTGTCTACAGTGGTTCAAATCCTTTCCTGATGGATCAATTGATTCATGACAGGAGATGCAAAATGCATTCGAGTTTCATATGGTGATAGAACTGATCCAATATTTCTATTATCTGAGTTTGAGAACATCAAGAAGAATCCCAATGAGTGTGTCCAAGACTTCAATACAGATTCAATAAAACCTTGACAAGATTTCCCATTGTATAAGACCTAGTGATGAATCTTGTCTTATTAAGTATTCAGATGCATTTGATAAGAAAACAACATACTACTTAAGAGACAAAAATCCTAGAACTCTAAGACAAGATTTTACCATGGCTATCTAGATTGAGAATAATATTAAAGCTGCTAGAAATCCATCAAAGAGGGAGGGTGTGAAGTTAGTTAACCCAGAGAAGCCTCAGACTAGCAAGACAATTGACCTTGAAGAAGTTGTCAAAACTTTGGTAGGGGTTGTTAAAGAAATTTCTTATAAATTAGCAAGAGATGAAAATGGATTGTCTCCCAATCCTTAAAATCAACATCAGAACAATGGACATAATAGATTTGGAAATCATCCCAGAGGAGATCACCGGGATGAAGATAGAGGAAAGGGACATATGGGTTCAGGTAATAAGCAAATTTTTTTAGAGATAACAAAGTAATTCCTAACCCTTTAGTGGGAAGAGTAGTTACTATTGAAGAAGAACATGTCATTGATTGGTGTGAAAAATGCTTTCTGCCCCATGTGCCTTGTGATCCACCTGCAAGTGATGAAAGTGATGAAGCTGATTTCAATGATGTATGCATGATGGAATGTCAACCAGAATGTGAGAAAGATGTATCTTCTACTGACCTCCTCTATGCCTAAATTGTACTTGATTTCTAGACTTGTGTTGAAAAGGTTAAGTCTCTCCCTATTGAAATTAATGTTGAGGCTGATATGGCCCAAGATTTTGAATTGCCTAATCATGATTTTGAGTATTTAAGAGATTTGATGATCAAAAATATGATGGTGATGTTCCTTCTAGTGAGGATAGAAAATTGTTGATCAATGTTGCAGTTGCTCAAGAAAAGGAGTACAATCTTAGAAATAGACAAGTTAAAGTATCAAATTATGCATTAAAAGAAAGGATTCATATTCTTTCTAATATTCCCAAAGGATCTCCTCAGAAAAATGTATTAAATAGAACTCCTGTAATTCATCTTGAGCCAAGAAGTTCTTCCCAAAACCCCACTAAAAATAACCTTTTTCCATCTAACAAAATTGTAACAATGCCTTCCAATGCTCCTCTTCCCAAGTATAATGTATGTGATATGGCTCAGATTTTAAGTCGATAAAGATTACAGTTCCCATTTTAGAATTGTTAAGAATCCTTGAGCATAAAAGTGGGCCTTTGAGTATTTGGGTTTTAAAGAAGATGATATTGTTACAAATAAAGATCTTGTTAATGAGAAATCATCTCCCACCATTGTTGAAGCTGAGGTACAAGAAATTGAAGAAGATATGGAAAATCCCCTTGAGGTATATCTAGGAACTTCTTTAGTGGAAACACAATTGGATGTTGACCCCTTTTCACATCACTTATTATAAATGGGTGGCTTTTACACAATTATATGTTTGATTACGAGCTTCATGTAACATCATGCCTCTTGCAGTCATGAATGAGTTAAACCTTAAGATAACTGTTGCTTTTGGTAGATGTTATGCTATGGATTCTAGAGAAGTACCTATGGTGGGATATGTGAAAGGATTGATTGTATAATCAAAGCACATCCAGGGAAATACTTGACTATGAATGTTGTCATTGTTGACTTCCCTACCAAATGGGGAATGTTGTTGTCAAGAAAGTGGGAAGCTAGTGTGGGAGGCAGTGTCCAAATGGATATGTCATATGCTTCCATACCATTGGAAGGAAAATTGGTCAAGTTATACAGAGAAGATAAGATGCTACACCTCATTGAAGATCCTAATAATGCTTCTTATGAAGTGCTTTTTACTGATGTAGACATGGATAATTTTATAGGAAATGCTGATTTTGAAGACCAATGTCTAGATGAAAATGATCAGTTTGAAGACCCTATGGTCCCATGGACCATGAACTTTGATGGAGCTTGCTCAAGTAGTGGTAATGGTGCAGGAGTGGTGTTGAGTTCTCCAAATAGTGAGTTTTTTCAATTTTTCTTTTAAATTGAATTTTGAATGCACCAATAACATGGCTGAGTATGAGGCACTCCTATTAGGATTAAGAATTGCTTGGAGACATGGGATAAAAGACCTCATAGTTAAAGGGGATTTTGAGTTAGTGATTAAGAAAGTAATAAAATTATATGTAGCAAAAAATCAGAGGTTAAAACAATATAAAAATGTAGTTTGGGATCTCATTGAATGTTTTGATTCATTCAATATTGAATACCATGAGAGAATCCAAAATATAGCAGTTGATAGATTGGCATTCTTGGGTTCACAGTATGACAATCAAGATTCATCCCCTTATTGCAAGTTTGAAGTGGAAATACTTTTGGTTTGAACCTCTATACCTGATAATATACAACACTGACAAGTATTTGATAATGATTCACACATAAAAAAAAATTGAATTGCCAAGATGAGTTTGTTAGAGATTTTGGGCACCGAGAGGGGGATGAATAAATGTAGATAAAAAATTCACAATCAATTACCACTTCTTAAATATGTTACTATTATAATTAATTGATTGTCATAAGCATGCAACATTAACCAAGAGATATAGAGTGACAAGAATACAAACACACATACACAAGGAGACCAAATGTAATGTGGGAAACCCTTTCGGGAAAAAATCCCATGAAAACCAATTCACTATCTTGGAAAATTGTCCTTTGCAGTTACAATGATTTCCGAATGAGGTACAACTCAATCTGGAGCTACAACTCTAATAATTTAACCATGCCACCACCTAGTCTTCAAAAAGCTACAACTTTCCTAGAAGCGACAACTCCCAAATTTGATACAACACCCACTGACCTTTAGTAAGCCATAACTTACAAGGAGCTTTAACCCTTGGAATTTAATCATCCTCTATTGATCTTCTTTAGGATACTACCTACAAGGAGGTTGCAACCCACTGATATGATCTAAACAATAACTTAGACACAAGATACACACAATTTGATAATTTAGATTCTTTGTTTCCTACTCAATAGATCATGATCACTTTGTTATTTATCTCTACACCCAATCTTCACAATATCGGATATTCAAGATACACTTTACCTTTCTCTTGTCTCGATATGTCCCCTCATACATTCATGGCACATGATATTTTGATTAATGGATCTTGTTCCTTTATCTTTCTACACATAAATCTGGTATCTTTCTTAGCACATTGATGTTTTAGTCTATTTTCTATCTCTGGAGTAGTTTCTTCAATTAGGTCTTCACAATATAACAATATTTACTTTATTTGCAAAAACCCTCTAATCTCATTTGATCAATAGTTCTTCATTTTAATGGATCTAACTATTCATCATATATCTTTTATCTCCTTCTACAGATTTAGATTATATAATGGTGTCTCCCTTGCCTGCACAAATCTCTTATCTAAATAGATTTTACACTTGACACTCTAGACTTATCTCTCTATACTCTTACTCGATTGAAAAATGTTCATTGATAATATGGATTCACCTTTCTTATCAACAAAAATATTGATTGGTTTACACCCTCTCAATCTCTCATCAACATCATATATCCATTAGAAACTTGATCTTGGAATATGGCCTACATCTTCAATCAATAGTTCTTCATGGATCCATCACTCTTTTTTTCTCTCGATAAGATCTCCTTCAAAACTTTGGGTATTCATGGATGTTCAATGTAAAATACTTGTATCCATATCTCTAACCTTGGATCAAGTGCTTCTTGTTCTTCTCTTAAATTCTTCATTCCTTCAACAACTTGAATTATGCCTAAAATTTGGATTTTATAGATAATAGAATCTCTCCTCTCTATCTTATGGCGTACTTAAACCCTTCACCTTCTTTGCATGTAGTGGGGAATATAAATGGTTGTTTCTAGTTTTGTCAAATAATAATAAGCCACCTTTTTCTTGTTGTTACTTCTATAATTGACCCCAAATCTTGAATTTTATTGTTCCAATGTCGATAGGAGTGAATTACCTTTTCAATGAATCCAAAATAATTGAATTTGGATACCGGAACTCGAGATATGGCTATGTGGATGTAGGGAGCTCGTGAGGAACATGATTTACTAGTCACATTAATTCTTTCCATTTTTAACCTTATAAACTATATAAAAATCCATTATATCAGTTTCCTTTGACAATTAGATATTTTACGTTAAATAAGAACTCATGGAGCATGTGCTACGCGAGTCAAGTTCTCCGAAACTCTAATTTTTCCGCATTTCACTATCTCTTAATTTTTCCTTGTAATGTAGGTAACTTGGGTGTATTAGGAACTTGGGGAACAAGTTCTATGTGGATCATGTTCTACCGAACTCCTATTTCTCTTCATTCTACTTTTCCCTCTCTTTTCCTTTATTTTGCGGGTCCTATAGGTTTTCAAGGAACTCGTGGTACTTGGGAACTCATGTCGTCCCTTGTTCTTGTGACATCTCTACCTTCCGCACAATACTCTTCTCTTCCTTTGTGCTTTGTTATGCAGTGAATGTGTGTTGCATGGAAATTGTGCTCATGTGGAACTATACCTTTAGGTTCAATGTGCCTACAACTCCCATCATCTCTGCAATACAATCTATCTACTTCATCTTTGTCCAACTCTATTGACTTGAGGGTTGACCTTATATGCGGGAACTATGTCCAATTTTGAACTATGTCACTTGAAGCTTTGGTGCCTAAAACCCATTCCATCTCCACACTCAGCATTTTTTTTGTATTTCAGATTAATTCATTATGTAGGAACTTATCGAACAAGGAACTTGTTATTTCATCAACCTTTGAGCCCAATTTAAACCTTGCACCTATAATACTCCATCCCTTTGTTATGAGACTATACCTAACTATGGGAAACACTTATAAAATGGGAACAAGTTCTTATAAGGAATTTGTTCCCAAATTGTTCCTCGAACCTACACATTACACATTCCTTCACTCTACAAACTTAACTCAATTACGGGGATCTCAAAGGCATATGAACCGTTCCAAGATCACCCTTAGTGCCCAAATTTTCTCGACTTACATTATAAAGGAATTGGCATCCTAGACTAATGTGGTGAAGTCTTATTCCACAGAACAAGTTCTATCCACACCCTATGAACCCATGATGAGCTAAAACACATCGTGCTCCATTTTCTTCAAATTTTCCTAAGTACCTAGATATTTTGCTTCTCGATACATTTTTTTTCAAGCACTTAGAACACTTGTAAATAACTTTTAGCCCTCAAAATAAATTTAATAAAGTGTACTAACCTTTTCAATTTCCTCCAACAAGTTGTTATGAACCCTATTTCATTATTTAAGCTTACAATGACCTTGAATCAACTTGAAGTGCCCTAAAATATCCTAAATGCTTTCTTAATCAAAATGTGTACCTATGAAACACCTCATACACTTTGGATACACATGTTTCACATTGTTTGACATATAATTAATCCTAATTGATTTGGTTCTCAAGATTCTTGTGAATCCTTCCTAGAACACCTTGAAACACAAATTTAATAATGAAGTCATCATGAATGCATGTCCAACTCCTCCTGCATACCACTTAAACTTCTCATACAATGTGAAGACTTGGTTACAAATGTGTTCACACTTGATTCACATAACTTTTTGTTTTTACCTTATTTATCCTTGAGAAGCCTACACAATACTTGAGAGGACACATGACACATTGTGCTTGTTTGAAAACTTGACCCTACACCTATCACTGAGAACTTTTCTCTCATGGCTTGATACTCCACGAAACCACTTGGAACCACTTTGTGAGATGGCACTACTAATCAAATTTCATCATCACCACTCACACATTTTATATATTGACTTGATCTACTCACTTCACCATTAAACTTCCACTGCTCATTCTTTTTTCCATCAATGCCACTTAACATCAATGATAATGACCGTGTTTCAACAATGTCCCCCTTTTTCATTGTTGGTAACACACTAAGAAACCTATAACATTTGATGGAAAAACACTTGCAAACTTGGTTTTGATACTTGATTCTATAGATATCTACCCCTTTGACATCTATGACAAAGGGCCACCACGAGAAATATGTAAATCAACTTGATAACCGAGTCTAACCTTGAGAAGCTCCTTGGATAATCCATGTTGTTCTCCAAACCTTTTGTTTTAAATTGGAAACTATCTCTCCTCTTCCATAAGCTCCCCTAGGATTAACATCACTAACTTGTCATAGAGACTTTACTTAATGCATGAATGTTTTCCAAGTTGCTTCAATGTTCCTTTTGAACTTTTTTTCATTATGCTTGTAATATTCACTGCATAGATTAGAATCTTTCAAATATTACCAAACTTCATCTATCCAGGGATATAGATAAATTATATTTTAAAACTATCATTTATAAGAATTATCATCCTCTAATTAGATGCATTGAATCTAAAACCAGTCTCATATTTTAGACTATTGTTTTGACACTTTAGCAATCATACACGTGCACTTGAGAAGAAAAGCTGACATAGTTTAACATAGATTTCAATGCACTTCTTTGACAACACCTTTGCATAAATATTGATGGATATTTATTTACTATTGATCCTTTCATGATTCACAAAAATTGAACCATTTTATCTCTTTCAGATCATCAAAATATTTTGTCAATAAAACCTTGGAGAGGTTAATCTATCCAATTAGCATTCAAGAACAATGACACCTTCTTTCATCAACATGTACCACTTTTGAACATTCTCTCATATAATGGACACTTGACATGTTTTGATTTGAATAAATTTTAACAAAATTTGATGATAGACATCTTACTATGTTTGATAATTCCATGAAACCATTTAAACATGTTTTAAAAAAACATTTTCACCTTAACATCACTAAGCTAGTGATAGGTTTTGAAAAAGTATAAGATGTTCTTTCAAGACTCATTTTCAACCATGGATATATTTTGCTAATAACTAGTCAAAAGAATGCAATAGATGTTTTAAGCATGATATGAACACTCACATTAAGATTTTTACAAGTCAACTAGCTTGTGAATTAACTCAATAAATATATTTCTCGAAGACACTCAAAGACTTCAACTTGTGCAAGACTTTCAACATGGAGCAAGAAATGTATTTCTTGAAACTTACATACCTAGACAACTTGATAGAGGAAGCTAACAAAAACTAGTACAAATAAGTAGATATGACCAACACATTTTACTTCACCATAAGTAATTCATGATTGGAAGACAAAATAATATCATAATGTGCTTCCTTTATATTATTTATACCTTCTAGAAGCCTAAAGAAGGCATATTGTCTTATGAGATTACATTAGAACAAGATAAATTCATCACAACAACATGATGACTTAGTCCTTTCTTTTCTTTCTCTCAATTCCTTGTCACTTTTCTTAGATACATTATTTGATGAGGCACCTCCATCTCCTAATTATTCATTTTCTAAATGTATTCTGAAAGACACACATGTTGTATTTGTTCCAATATTGCTAGAGGAATAAATTATTCATGGGTTTTTGAGTGAACTTTTCTTCTTCTTTTTACTTTTTCATCATACATTCTTGTCTTGTTTATCATAGATTTCTGATTTAGATGTATCTATTCTTTGTTCTTGTGGCACCCACTTGGGGTGACCATCCTCAAGTAGGAGCCGTTGTTGGAGCTCAATTAAATTCCTCGATTTATTTGGTATTTTTCAATGATTCCTTATGTATTTACAGTTCGTATGTTTTATATTGTTCCCCATGCCTTAAAGATCATTACGAGTAAATAAGAGGATTACTGTTTGTAATAGATTTCATGCCTTATCCAAATAAATGAGAAGATTTAGCAAAAATTTTGGGGGACTGGTTTAAATGTCTAGTTATTCAAAGTAAAAGCTTCAGACATACGAGTGATGGGGACTATGTCTACATCTTTCATAAGAACCTACAAATAAACACCAAAATGATCCAAACTGCTCCCAAAATATGAATTTATGAAGGCTCAAGAGCATGTAACTTGACCACAAGGTATAAATAAAATTGCAATGACTGGTTGAAAAAATCAGTTAAAATGGACTTAGTGATTTTAACAAAGCCTAGGACATTTAAATGACCATCAATTTCCCTCTTCCGAAATCAATGGTTGTTAGCATTTGAAAATCCATGGGAGACTAAGTTTAAAAGCATTAGTGGGTTACCTTTTAAGGGGCCATTTGGCTATCAAAGTTTTACATTGCCAAGAAATCCAAAAATTCTCAAAGGACACATGTTGAAGATTCAATGGTTAAGAGATAGACACGTGTCGGCATTCTAAAACTCTTCAAGTAGATGTGCTCCGATGGATCTCAAGCCCGTGGAATAAACCATATTACATAATTTTTTGGGTTTTGGGAGAAGGAAGGGCGGTCAACAAGGTCAATAGGATAGATGGCAGAATCAAAGGCCAACATATGGCAAAGATCCAAGAGTGGAGGAAGGACACTCATTGTTGTTCCAATGAAGCTTGGGGCGATGGGCTCCGACGGACCTCAAGCCCAAGGAATGAGCTGAAATTCATAAAAATTTTAGGTCCACATTTAGATGGTACAATCGGAAGGTGAAACACGATATAAAATCAATGGTCCAAGTAGGACATGTAGCAACATTCCATCATAACTCTAAGCTAAGTGATGGGCTCCCACAGATGTAAAGTACCAGGTGTGAGCCGAATTTAAATGGATTTCAAGTTCACCCAATCTTGTAACTAAATGATGCATGGACATCGACACATGGAAGGTTTATGGAGATTTTTTATTGGCTCATGTTTCATGATTGTTAGTCAAGGGGCTATCAAACGTGAATTGTGAAGTAAGTGTGGAGCTTTCCTATTGGCTCATGCTTCACAATGGGTAAAGAAGAGTATGACAAGGACAAGGAGTGTGGCACTGTCTTATTGGATTATAATTCACAATAAACATAACATAGATCAAGGGTATAAATTTGGACACGTGACACCATTCCAGCTAACTTCCAAGTAGATGTATTACGCAAACCTCAAGTATGTGGAATAAACTAAGCTCCATAACAATGTCGGGTCTATAAGAGGAAAAGGAAAGAAAAGGATGTAAATCCTGATCTTGTGAGCCAACTAGGGATAAACACATGGAAAAATAAAAAGCAAAGCACACATAGGTAGATTCAATATCTAAGTCCAATCAAGGGATGCCACATGTCAAGCTCATGTTCATCTCGACATGCAAAACTTCAGAGGACCATGTCTTTCGATCCAGAGCTCCAAATCATACAAAATTTATATCGTTGGAAAGGTATCTTCAAGCCCTTCACTTTGACATCATTAGATTCATGAATTGATGATAGTTGGTGGGAGAAAAAGTAGAAAACATATTTTACATTCAAGTTACTGATCTTGATATCAGTCAACCACCAAAATTGATGAAGTATGGTGTCTTTTACTTATATAAACACACAAAATAAAAGGAATGAATGAATTTGGTAGGCTACCTATTCTCATTTTCATATTTTTAATGCAGCTTGTTGGTGGTTGTAGAAGGAGATCAAATTTTTATTCTTTCTCTCTCTCTCTCATCTGCTATATATTGTAAAATTCTTTCATTTTCTGAAGAGGTGGATTGGGGGTAGTTGTATAAATTTTTTTATCAAGTTTAGTTTTTAGTTCTAGTTTCTAGTTTCTTGCAAGATTGTATGTGTCTAAGTCTATAAGGAAGAGCTAAGGTGGTTGCACTATACAACCATTAACAGGTTTTGAGGGCATTTGTTTATGTCCCTAGCAAAAACTTACATGAATAGATTATGATTGTTTTGATCAAGCTATACTTTCCTATTTATTATGTTTTAAATGAATGAATGAGGCAATATAGTTCTATTACTATCTTGCATTAGCTTTACATTTTCAAGTACACAAGGTTCTTTCTTAGTTGTTGCATTCTTCTGGTCACTATGTGGTCATTGTAGAATAGTGTATATTTTGTAGTAGTTCAGCTCAATTGTAAAATCCTAAAGGAAACATCACTTTTGAATAAATTTTGTTATCCCTTAAGGGTATTTTGGGTGTATAAGACAAATACAACAAGTGATTTATCTCAACTCTAACTCCATGATTTGTAGTTAGGATTGTGAATACTATAGATGAATTTTGTGCACATTGAGTATCAATGAATGTAAATGTTATTTCACAAATTGTGTTAACTTGATTTTTCTTTCCAATCATTTTAGTTAAGGATGGATTCATTCCATTGGAACATTAAGACACCAAGGTCATAAAAGTAACTACCCTTCCCCCTTCAAATATCAATAACAAACAACTAGTGACCTTCATACCTACTAAGCATATCATACATGAAAACCATACATATGCTTATTCTACAAAGTTGAGCTTAAAATTTTCTATTACCAGTAAGCTTTGCTAAAAATCCCACCAAGTATGTGATCCAATATCATTTAAAACAGCCTTGGTCAATAATGTTATGCAAATGCAATATCTAAAGATTGTTCATTATCTTTCATAGAATTTATTTTTGATTGTCAAGTGCTTACAATAAATCAAGTGACAAATCTTTTGAGAGAAGTATTGTATGTGTGGCTACACTTGCTTCAAATTAAGTTGCACCAATCATAGAGGAAACCAAGCCATGAGATATTTTACTTTATTTAGATCCCTCAACTAGGTCCTCTCATCTTGGTCCAGAAAGAGTCAAAAGTACCAGGGTAAAGCCATACCCTTTGTGAAGGTTCCCCCTGATCACCTCCTTGATTTGAGTCATTGAGTTGAGTGTTGAAAACATATGCCTCCTAATTAGGAAATAAGAATGGAAAATGGCTAGTTCTTCTTTCATGTGTGCTTCATCCCTAAAATTTCCCTCTGGAACTATAAGAGTACCGGGTTTGCAAGAATAATCAAGTTCTGATGCAACAGTCCATTGTGCTAGTTTTCTAGATTCTTCAATTTTTTCTTAGATATGATTATGTAATTATAGTTTATAGGTCTTGTATCCGAGAGTGTAATACGTATATTTTTGAACTAGATATGAAGTAAATTATTCATATTCTTGTTTGACATCATTAAGGTGTTTATTTAAAATAACTTAAATTAGAGGCAAAAAAGGATGAACATACTAATTTTTGTTCATACTGCAAGTAAAAGATGGAAGTGTATCATACCACTGATTACGAGTTAGATAATTATTTTGTAGAGGAAGAATTATATTTTTGATTTGCTACTGTTGCATGCTCATCATGGTCAATATTTGATACACAACTATAAGAATCAAATATTAAAACATAATTATCTTTAGTAATTTTTTTCTTGAAAAAATTTGACCTTTTCCTTTTATTTTCCCTTCTAAGGACAATTTCTATTGAAGTGATTACCTTTGCATATAAAACATTCAATTTGCCTTTTATTAGGAAATTTATTTTTTCTTTGAAAATATTTCTTCGGATCTTGAGGAAGACTTAGAAGGACATTCTATAGATTTTCTTTATCTTTTTATTCTTGAACTTTTTTCTATATTTGATCTATTTATCCTTGGGAAGAGAACATCAAAAAAAAATTCTATAGTCTGTATACAAAATTTAGTTTCAAGATATTTCGAGCAAAAATTGCATGTTTTTTTCAAGATAATTTGTTTCATTTATGATTTGATTTATGTATCCAAAAGTTAGATCACCTTTAGAAATATCATGCATGGATTTCTTATATTCATCAAAAAATTATGGTGGATAAGATTCCACATACACGAATTTCATAGTGGCATCAAATGGCAATCCGAATTATAATTTTTTTGCATATAACATTAATATTTATGAACCTTGGTCATATCACATATTTGATATCTTAGAATTTTTTTCTATTAATGTGATGTTCATTTTCTATTGTTCTATAAATTTTGTGACGAGTGCAATAGTGGGGCTGGTTGTGCCTCCTCCAAACCTTTCGATGTCGGTTAGTGTTCCATTTAAGATAGTATCTTATTGGTAAGGAGGAATGACATCCCACCATTATTTGAGAATACCAACAAATCCATTTGTGATTACTTGAGAAATATCTTTATCATGTTTATTAAATTGTATAACTTGTGTATTGGCCCATCTAATCATACCATGTATCATTTATTTGATTTCCCTAGAATTTTACACTATATCTTATAATAGTTAGGCTGAAAGTTATGAGTTCTAATAGTATTATGGAGTTGTTCACTATTGTTATAGCCTTCACCCATGATAATAATTTCTCCTTATTAAACAATGATCTTGGTCATCCCTATCTTTTTACCTTTTCTAAAGAAGGTTTCATTTCTTAACTTGTGTCCAAGTGAGAGCTTTAGACCAATCAGGATTAGAAATATGATAACTCAAGATCATAATAATTTTATTTGATTTGTGAAGAACTAATATTATTTACAACAATAGATAAGGTTGGAAAATTCTATTCTAAGTCGGATCTTTGAAAAACATAAGTTGTTAACCTTATTATAAGCAACTTGGATACTATCTATGAATTTCATCTCGGATCCTTGTGTGAAAATCTTGAGAGATTACTATAGGTTTTCTGGATAGTATTGTTGACTCAATCTAGGATTTTTCTATACTTTATTGTCAATGGATTGGACAATATGAGAGATAGTATCAAATTTTTTATTCAAGTATTTGTATAGCATCTTGGACATCACCTTTTTGGTGAAGCTTAATAGATTTTAGGGTATCCACCATTCCTTTAAGATTTTCATAGCTAGATTCGATCCTATTATAAATGGATTTAGTAGCCTTTATTGGAAGTGAAAATGATTAATAGGAGGAGGTGAATCATTCCCAAATAAAAATTTCACAGTATACTTTAAAACATCAAACACACATCCTAATGAAATACATGCATCAATGTGTAATCAAAAGCAAGTAGACTTCAACATGAAACAAACTCAAATCAAGGATCATAAGTTATAAAAAAAACCACTTATATTGATACTCAAATTAGATCACCACACTTTATTGATATTTAAATAAGATCAAAATGAATTTATGTCTTCAACAATAGTCAATAAGATACAATGAAGAGCTACCAAGACAATCAACCTTGTCTCATGAATACATACTTCTTTGCAAATGCCTTTAAATTAATATAAGATCTAAAAATACTTCAAAAAACTGAAAATGATTTCAACATGCTAAGGAAATAGCATTCAAACACATAACACAAGATTTTCCCTCCTTCTTCAACTCGCCATTAAGGAAACATCACCATATTTGCTTTGCTCAAATCCTCCTCATGAAAAATCAACCAAATAATGACCTAGAATGAAGTTCTAGGGTTTTGACTAAGTCCCAAGGGGTTTTTAACTAATCCCAATGGGTTTTATTCATAGCAAATTGTTATTCAAAATAATATAAAAAGGGGTCCAAAATATTAGCAACAATGTTCCCATAACATCACTTTTATAGCCTTTCCAAGATACAAATTAAAACTCAAACTTTTTCCTCCTTTTACACGACCAATACATCTAAAAACATCCTAAATAATTTTCATAATGGCTACAAGTGACCCATATGGGTCGGCCTAGCAAAAACCCTTCTTCCATGCACTAAAACCCTCAAAATGCTATCATTGGAATGCAAAAAAAAAAATTCCTAACACCAAAACTATTTTTATTCACACACTAAAAATCACCAAATATGTTTAAAATAACATTTAAACATAATCCATGGTCACAATTTACATGAACCAATTAAATTATTTTGTATAATGGACCCAATGACTAATTATCTTCACTAAATAGTTGTTTCCAACACCCTGAATTTGAATTTGGGCCTCAATACCCCTCAATATTAACTCAGATATGGTATGTGATAACTCTATGGAATACCAAGACCTATATAAAACTTCTAAACAAGTTAGATCACATGAAACATCGATGGTTCAAACTATAAAAAATTTTACCTTCACCAAATCAAGCTTCCTAGAAAGTAATTTAAAAAAACAATGGGTGAACACCCTTCCTGACACTTTAAATACCTACAAATGGATTAATTAGATAAATATTTCATCCATATTAACATTCTAGATGATATCTAGCACCAAATAATCCAAATCATGCTATAACCAACTCAATCTTTTAGAAAAAATAGTTATGTCTTGGATAGACAAATATATTCTTGTCCACAAAATGACTTGGAAACCATAGATAAACTCATCATCATGAGAAAAAAATAATATCACTATAACTCTCTCTAAATACACTTTCCAACACAAATTTAATCACCTCCTAACTCTACTTGTAGCTCCAGTTATGTCCATTTTATTGAATACTACTTTTAATTGCGCCAAAAATGTCCTTTGACCAATCATCTTGAATAGGGCACACTTTGCACTTTTTCAGCATCCTCATGACCTAAAATCTCTTTGGACACTAAGATCTCATAGCCAAAACAATGTCAATTTATTTGGCAACTTTTTTGGACAACCTTGTCCCAAAAAAACTTCTTCAAAAACTTAGATTTTCATGTGGGGCCCACATATCACCACATGGTCTAACATACCTTTCTAGAAAATTGGACGAGTCCTCTACACCATACAATCATCAATTTTCCTCCATAAATCAAAATGGGCTCATTATACCCACTTTTATGTAATCTGCTTTTGACTAGGGTTTAAAACCAATTTACCTTCTTAACGATTGTTCATAAAAATTAGATGATAAAACTACATAATTAATATTTCAATATAGAAGCATCCTTGAAATCAAAAATGTCCCATGCAAATCACATAATTCAGGGTGAGCATCAAAAGGTCCAAATCGAGCTAGAAAACACACTACCAAGTACCATGTTTCACCAAAACTGATGTATCATGCAAAATAATCATCATGGAAACCTGAAATTTTTCCCACAACACAAGGAAAAACCATAATAACATCTACAATCATCAAAATTTCATAACCACCTCTCAATATTTCCATACACTGAGGCTTGCATAGTTATCCCTTAGGGTTTTACACTATAAAGGCTAGGTTAACTGAAATAACCTCATAAATCATTAAGAAAACACTCCAAAAGGTCCTAACATACTTAGTACATCATTATACACTTTCCTACATGCATCCATGAGCTTATATATCTCTATAAATCACTCTCATGCTATCTAACAACCATACCTGCTCTAAATGAACACCCGCAAAAGTCACCAATCTATATTTTCACCCCAAACCTCATGTGAGTGCTTAAACACTCTACAAACATGTTATCCAGTATGTGAACATACTTCTCAAGTCACCAAGAAGTTCATACCACCATGCAACATCACTTAGGCTACCTAGGTCACTTGAATAGGCTTGTAAGAGAAAAAAATCCTTGTGAATCATCATGTGCAACCATGAAAATACCTAAATATCCATGTCATCATTACTCTGAGCATCATCTAACCCTACTCCATCATCCAATTTTTCATTAATGAGGTTTTTCATCAATGACAACACCTATGTAATAACATGCCAACAATCTCCCCCTTTATCATTGATGGAAAACCACTTGAACTTCTCCCCCTTTTTACATTAATGACAAAGGATACATGTACCTGCATGTTATTCATCTTTCTCAGCTTCATAGGATCATGATTTGGTTATAAACATCAACCAAATATCTCTAAAAGCTTAAAAACTTAAATTTTAAACAAAAATTTATTTTTCCTTCTTTGCAAGTATTAAAAACACCATGCTCCTATGAGAAAAACATATACATTATCTGAGCATGTCAATAAATCATGAAGAAGCATCATCATACCTTTATTTTGGGAAAAACATCATCATTCACCTTCTCAACATGCAAAAACTGTCATTTCTCACCTCAACCCTATTTTTATCTTCATTTCAGGCTCTAAGAACACTATAGCTGATCAAAATAGAGGCATACACTTCATAAACATGCCAACAATGCTGAATAAGAACTGATCCAACCTTATTTCCTTCATTTTTGGGCTAACATTACTTTTCTAGGCAAAAATTTGGCTTATCTTTTATCATTCTTGTCTCCATCCAATCTCAAGGACTCATGTCCTAAACAAACATTTCAATGCATTATGGACCTGCTTTGATGAGATAAAGAACACTATGGACATCATGACCATTCAATCCTCAAATCCCCATGGACTTATAGTATTAAGGTATATAAGAAAGGACCAAATTCAAGCCTATGACCTTGCTCATTTTGCTTGAGAGCACTTCAAGCACTTAAGCCCAATTCTAAAGTCCATTCTCGGTTCTTGACAACTATATTGGAGGAAATAATGCATTAATAAGATAAAACCAACTGGAACATGAAGAAAACACTCACACCATACCTTGTATGTTTTAAATCATCAAACCATCTCTAAGAGATACACACACATTCTCCCCTAACTTGTTTAAGCTCACACACCTCATCTATATGTAGAAGCAATTTTTACATCTTTTATATCATGAAAACCATTAGAGCATCATCCTTACCTCAAAAAAATCTTCAATTAGTCAAGAAAATCCTTTTTTAGTACATAGGTTTACCTAGAGTACCTTTAAGAAGAACATATATGTACTTCCCCTCTCAAGATTAGGCATTTACATTCTTGAGCATCTTTTATGGCACTTGAAACAAGCCCCTAAAGGTCTATAGGATGCACTTTTGGAGCAAAAAAGTCATTTCATTAACCATAGGACACAAATTTTCTTCTTTAGAGATAATATTCAATCTCTAAACCATATAGACCAAATAAAAAGTACTAAATCATACCATAGATGCTCTTTACTTATGAAAACACCAAAATATGCCTTCCATGCATACTATACATACTTGTAGTAAGACATATTGTACTTGGAACAACAAATGGACCCACCAGTTTACCAAAAACCAGATTAATTTATTTGATCAATTTCAAGACCCAAAGCATCTCCATAGATGTCTAAAGCAAACTTCTGAGTATGATATACTCTACCTTTTCACATCTTTCCATCATTATAACACCACATTGAAATGAGGTGGACCATGTAAACTACATTTTCTTGGTTAGATGCCTATCTTAGACCTTGATAGAGCTTTCACACACTCAAGAAGTTCTCGAGTTCATCATAAGAACAAGTACCCACTCACATGCCTATTTTAAATTATGCAACATCTAAAGGGGAAAACACCACAAGTATACCTATACACACCTTCCAAGAGAAATAAAAACATTTTTCATGCATAGAATTACTTGAAAGAACATCACTGAGACATTTTTTTCATTTTCACTCTTCCATACTATGTGCAAGACTACAAGCTCTGGGTAGAGATGAACTCACACCATCAAACCTTGAAGAAAACTATATGATTTTCAAGAAAGAACAAAAGGGTTTCCATACCTTGAATCAATGCCACAAACTTCTATATACAAGAGGAACTGTTCGGATCATGAGGTTCTTAATGATGTAAGAGTTTTCACCATTCAATCAATCACAATCTTGTAGCATTTTTGGTCTTCACAAACCTCTGTTCTTATTTGTTCACTGATATACATCTTCATACAAGATTTGTGGGTTTAGATACATCATAGAACATCTTGGAATGAGTCTTTATCATAATCACACCCGGAGGCTATAACATAGACCATATTGATCCAAAAAAATAGTCCACCCACCAAACTTCACTGTGAAAAAAACATTCACCAAGTTTTGGTTTTCAAGAGCACATATAATTGGTTCTTATAGTAGACATCACAATTTAAATACTTTTCTAAGTGCAAGACTTGGTGAAAATTCAACTCTTAATTGAAAAATATTGATGAACATCCTCAACTATATACTCAAATGATCATAACAATATGATAAAACTGAGCATGTATTTAATTTTTAATCTTACACGTCTATAAAATTTATATCAATACCTCACACTTCATCTTTCAAATATCATGATGTTTAGGATACTTAAGAATCTCTCTATCATGTCTTTAGGAAATTAAAAACTCACCTCACACCTATGGATTCATTTGATACCCCAAAGATTTTCATGATGGTGATTTATAGAATAACTAGGCACCCGACCTACATTTTCTAAGTCTTCAACAAGCATAGGTCAACTATGCATGCTTCACTCACATAGGTTTATAAAATTCTTGGCACAAATAATCATTGAAGATACATACTATATACCCATAAACTCTCTTTGAGATCATACACCGTGGTGCCTAAGTGTCACATACGTTTTCTAGTCAAAGATAAATTCAAATTTTTGAAATTACATCCATAAAATGCATGTGACATAGTGGTGGGGCACATTGCTATTGTGGCAGAGGTTATAGGTTCAATTTTTTTCATCCTCACTACAAATGTGCATGATGGATAGACTCTTCCATCATACACACACTTTCATAGTTGAGAGAACTTATTTACATTTACTCCTCACATTTTGAAGATACCCATCCATACCATATTCTTGGAGAATTTTTAACTTGTCTTAGTAAGACCTCAAGACCTCATTTATGAGTCAAGGGTACTCCTTTTTAAAACCTCATACTGACTTCAATACCTTTTTGTTGTCATATCATAGCCTTAAAAATTATGAACCTTATCTTATCCTCCTTACACAAGCTTGTAGCCTTACATGAGAAGAAATCACTTCTAATTTTTGATGTGGAAACTTTCACAAAGGAATCTCACATGATTTGAACTTCCATTTGACCATAATAAAACTTCCTAAAACCTTGAAGACTCACTCCAATGGAAAAATACTCAGATTACAAATCTAACCTTTTTAATTAGGTCACTTTAGCACTTTCATTGTCAATCCTTAACAACTGCCGAGAGATTCCAAAGAAATTATATATTTTCATGGTCTGAAACCACTTGAATCTTGAAGAACATGTTGTTTAAATGATTTTTACAAAATTTTAGTATTTGAGACCACAAATGAATCTCTCAACAACATTTTCATTGTACCACTCCTTATGAACCCATAGTACCAATTAAGATAGATAAGCTTCAAAGATGCATGAATTTTGACTTTTAAGATCTCAAGATATACCATCAACACTGGAATAACATCTCTTATTCTCTTTAGCATATTTTGATATGATTTGGAAGCTTTGAACATCATTTTCATACCTGGATCCACCTATTTTTTCTCTTGAGTTCACTTGGTTTGTCCTTAACACCACTACAGACCACCTTTAAATTGAAAAACTGATCAAGTTATCTTACTTGATGACTTATCACATCTTCAACATTTCTTTGAGATGAATTTACACCCCTTGATATACTTGACACAAGACACATAGACCAACATTTATCCTTAGACAACTCATGATGACTAAAAATATACTTTTAAAGTGAATGTTTCCTTTAAGACTCTTGAAAAATCCAACATGCCTCTGAATCAATTTCATACCTTTATTCACATCATACATAATTGGACACTCTCGACTCATGCACTTGAACTTCATGATAAACTAATCATATATCTTTTGACTCGGAATTGAATTCTTAAAACATTATAGACCATAAATTCTTCCATCAACTCTTAACCACCGACTCAACCAAGAAGGAATTTTCATATGAATGATTTGTGATAACATACTTCTTATGAGACATTATCATGACTCATATATTTACTGAGTCATCTCAAACATACTACTTCACTATGATAATTCAAACTCGATTCTCAAACTCGATGTATACTAAGGAACACAAGACATAGATTTTTTACAACATCATTTTTGAAAGTAATAACATGTTAAATGACTTAGTAAGACATACCTCAACACCATAAAGAAGACACACAATTGATCAAAACAAACCCCCTCACTCTAATGCTTCATTTTCACCTATACACCTCTAAGAAGCCTAGTAGAGGCATATGTCACCATGGAGGGGCTAGATGAGAGACCTAATAAGGTGTAAAACCTTATTTTGGTTCTATAAATAATTCATTCTTTTTTTATCCTTCACTTTTCACAATATACTCCTCTTTTTGATCAGTCACACTCTTGGAATCCTCTTGAGCACTCTGACTAGCCTCTTCCTTATTTTTGTATTTCTAAACTTGTTGTTTGGATCCATGAGTTTCTTTCTTAAACTGTCTTGCATCACAAAACCTTGCAATGTGCCATATCTTGTGGCACATAAAGCATTCCACTTGCGTTATTTTTCACTCAAAATCCCTATGTCCATAACCATTACAAGTATAGAAATATCCATACATACCTTCTAGTGCTTGGTTTTTCATTCTTGCAATAATTTGCAAGAGGACCTTTTCATGAAAAATGTAACATACCATACCATATTTATGACTTACCTTTTTCTCCTTCTTTTTATTGACATTCTTCTTCATTATTTCCTTCACAATGATGTTCTTGAACCTTTCCTATGAAATCATCCTTCTTTTCAACCTTAGGACTACACATGCTAGCTCTATGTCCATAAAATCCACACTTATAACAATTTCCATGAAAAACACCATACCTATATGCATTTGGCTTCCTGATAGATGATCTTCCATGACATGGAAGATTTGAAATCTCTCCTTTCTTGGATGCCTTCTTTCACTAGATTGTTGACTTGATTATTCTTCTTTTTTCTCCATTTTGGATGAATCCTCCATGAAACCTATAGTTATTCTATCACCATATGCTTTTTGTTTTCCTAACATGTTATAAAAATTATCTGAACTTTCATGAAAATATGATACATTGATTGCCATGGTGGATAGATATCTCTTCAGATCCTATTTCTCGTCCTCATGTTTGAGACACTCTTTTCTCTTGATCTTCAACTTAGCTAGGGCCTCCTCAAGTTGAGTCTTTAAAACCTTGATTGTTTAGTTCATGAGATGTAACCGAATGTCCAACTTATCTTAGAATTACTCACCATATGCCTTATGCATAATAAGCATCCATATTATCACCAAATATCTCCCTCTAGCTTGTTAGGATACTTCCAAGGGCCTTCTATGATACCAATTGTTGGAAGTGACAAGGACTGAGAGGTGGGGGTGAATCAGTCCCCAATAAAACCTTTCACACTATACTTCAAAACATCAAACACACATCCTCATGAAATACAAGTATCAATGTGTAATCACAAGCAAGTAGACTTCACCATGAAACAAACTCAAAGAAAGGATCATAAGATATACACAAAACCACTTATATTGATACTCAAATCAGATCACCACACTTTATTGATATTCAAATCAGATCACAATGAATTAATGTCTTCAACAATAGTCAACAAGATACAATGAAGAGCTACCAAGATAATCAACCTTGTCTCATGAATATATATAAAGATATACTTCTTTGCAAATTCCTTCAACTCAATATCAGATCTAAAATACTTCAAAAACCTACAAATGACATCAACATGCTAAGGAAATAGCATTCAAACACATAACACAAGATTTTCCCTCCTTCTTCAACTCACCATCAAAGAAACATCACCATATTTGCTTTGCTCAAATCCTCCTCATGAAAACTAAACCAAATACTGACCTAGAATGAAATTACAGGGGTTTTGGGCTAGGCCCAAGGGGTTTTTTGCAGCAAAGGGTTCTTCAAAAGAAGATAAAAGGGGTTGCAAAATATTAGCAACAATGTGCCCATAACATCACTTTTATAGCCTCTCCAAGATTAAAATTAAAACTCAAACATTTTCCCTCATTTTCATGACCAATTCATCTTAAAAACATCCCAAATACTTTTCATAACAAATACAAGTGACCCATATGGGTCACCTAGCAAAACCTTCTTTTATGCACTAAAACCCTCAAAATGCCATCATTGAAATGCATAAAATATCCTAACACCAAATTTTTTTTTAGTATTGCACTAAAAATCACCACACATGTTTAAAATAACATTTAAACATCATACATGGTCACACTTTATTATTTCATTGAATGGGCCCAATGACTAATTGCCTTCACAAACAGTGTTTCCAACACCATGAATCTGACTTTTGGCCTCAATATCCCTCAATATGAACACAACTATAACATGTGAAAAATATATTTAAATTAAAATACCTATAGAACACTTATAAACAAGTTAGAGCACATGAAACATCCACTGGTTCAAACTACATCAACTTTTTCCTTCACCAAATCAAGCTTCCCAAAAAGTAGTTTTAAAAATGAAATTGGTTAACACCCTTCCTGAAACTTTAAATACCTCCAAATGGATTCATTTGATGCAAAATTAATCCTCTTCACATTATAGGTGATATAAAGCATCACCTAATCCATATCATGCTCCAACCAACTCAATATTTTAGTAAAAATAGTTATGTCTTGGATAGCCAAAAATATTATTGTCCACAAACTAACCTAGAAACCATATAAAAAATCATCATCATGATAAAAAAAAATATAACTGTAAATATATCTAATCCTCTTTCCAACAAAACTTGAATCACCTCCTAAATCCACATGTAGCTCTTGTTATGTCCATTTTACTAAAGACTGCTTTTAACTACTCCAAAATTGCCCTTTGACTAGTCAACCTAAATAGGGCACACTTTGCACTTTTTAGAATCCTCATGACCTGAAACATCTTTGGAAACCAATAAAAAATAACACACTCAAAACACATTTAATCTATTTGGCAACTCCTTTGGACAATCTTGTCCCAAAACAAACTTCTTCAAAAACTTACATTTTCAGGTGGGGCCCACATATTACCACATAGTATAACATACCTTTATGGAAACTTGGAGAAGTACTATACACCATAAAATAATAAATTTTCCACTATAAATTAAAATAGGCTTAGTATAACCACTTTTCGGCAAACTGCTCTTGACTAGGGTTTTACTAGGGTTTAAAACCAACTTACCTTCTTAACGATTGTTCATAAAAACCAGACAATAAAACTACCTAATTATTTTTTTAAACCTTATAAAATCAATATATAAACATACCTAAAATCCAAAATTTCCCATGAAAAGCACATAATTTATGGTGAGCATCAGAAGGTCCAAATCGAGCTAGAAAACACACTACCAAGTACCATGTTTCACCAAAACTGATGTATCATGGAAAATTATCATCTTGAAAACCTAAATTTTTCCCAAAGAACAAGGACACCCCATATTAATATCTCAAATCATCATAATGTCATAATCACTCTCAATATTTCCATCCACTGAGACTTGCATAACTAGCCCTTAGGGTTTTACACTATAAAGGCTAGGGTCAACTGAAATAACCTCATAACTCATCAAGAAAACAATACAAAATGTCCTAACATACCTTTTATATCATGATACACCTACCTAGAAACATCCATGAGCTTATATAGATCCATAACTCACTCTCATGTTATCTAACAACCATACCTGCTCCAAATGAGCACCTGCAACATGGTCACCAACCT
Source organism: Taxus wallichiana var. yunnanensis (assembly GCA_018340775.1). Taxonomy (NCBI): domain Eukaryota; kingdom Viridiplantae; phylum Streptophyta; class Pinopsida; order Cupressales; family Taxaceae; genus Taxus; species Taxus wallichiana. The sequence goes on along the minus strand of CM031234.1, from coordinate 252,712,124 downwards.
ATATCTGCACCCTAAACCTCATGTGAGTGGCTAATAAATTTTAAAACATGCTATCTAATATTTCAACATACTTCTCAAGTCACCAAGAAAATCATACCACCATGAAACATCACCTAGGCTAGCTAGGTAACTTGAATAGGCTTGTAAGAGAAAACAATCCTCACTTAATCATCCCGATGCACCATGAACATACCTGAATCTCCATGTCATCATCACTATGAGAATCAGTTGACCCTAGTTCATCATCCTCTTTTTCATTAAGGAGGTTTTTGTCAATGAAAACACCTATGCAACAACATGCCAACAATCTTGTTGTTCCAACTTAACATCTTAGCAATTTCGATTGTTCTAGATTAGAATCTAGTTTCTTTGATACCGGTATTGTTAGTGCTACTTTTTTATCTTTATTAAAGACTTAAAAATCCTTTGAAGTAGGGAATATTATGATTCTATTTTTGGAACAGAGGTGGATGCTTCCTTTGTATCCATGTAAAACCTTGGCTTTTTTCAAGAGAGAATTGACATGTCTTTGGGGTTTGATATGGATTAAAATAGGTTTTAATGTTCATACTTATATGTGGACCATTTTTGAGTATGTATTTTTTTGAACAAGAGTTTGGAAATGGTCACATGATAAAAATTAGTTTCTAGGTCATGGACCAGGAAGGATGACTACAAAGAGGTGAATAATCTAAATGGATGTGTGTTTTTCGGATATAAAAGACTCGAGGATGCTGATGTGAACATTCTTGGTTTAATAGAATCATATTTTCAAAGGAAATAGTATCCTTTTCCCCTTGATTCAACAACATTTGAGCCACTTTGAACTATAGAAGGAGAGTCTCATGATGCACTTAGTAAATATTTTCCATTCTCTTGGGACATAAATTTTATCCCATGATATCACTTGAGGTTCAATATTTTGGGAATTTAGATTTACATGTAGGAATACACCAGTCCTTTTTGAGGGACCATGTTTTATAGCTAGATGAATAGTATTAGTCAATGTAAAGACAATACTATACAAAATAGCAAGAGGTGAAGATCTTGGTTTCATGTGTAGACCCATAGTTTTAAGATATAGCTTGAGGAATTTCCTAAGGATGTTTTCAATTTAATAGAAACAAGATAGTTAGGAAAACATTAAATGAATTGATCTATTACTTAGACTAGTTTATAGAGCAACTAATAGATAAGCCTTAAACTGTTCATATCTAGAATCTAAAATACAACAAGGATAGAGACATTTAGACCTTGTTTAAAAAGTGGGGTGATTCTTATCTGAACACAACCGATATGGAAAAATTTATACATAGATTACTTTATAAGGTATTTAATGTCTTGCTAGTCTATGAGAGGAATATCATATTCAAATTTTTCAAAAAAAATTTTTGAATGCAAGAATCTCTAGATCTAGTAGTGATACAAGAAATTGAATGAAGTGCTTAGATTTTTAGTAAAATTCATCATAGGGTAACTTAGGAAGATGCTAACCTAGTAGGGGATTTTATTCGTTGAGCATATAGGTGTCTTCATTGACTGGGATGAGATCTAAGAGATCTACAAAGTTGTCGTCATCATTTATTTCTTGTGATCGTGAAGTAGAGACAACCCATTATGTCGTCTCCATTCTATTGAGCCTTTATTGTGCTTCTCCACAATTTTTGAGTAATATAGCCAAAACACATCCTTCTCGATGAAAATCAAGGGCACTTACTCACTTTGCATGAATTATGAGATTCAATTAAGATAAGGAAACTCAAATGTAGAAGAGGGATATGAGGATAAATACTTAGAATGAAAGAAAAGAAAAGAGAACTAGGATCTCATACCAATCCTTGATGAGAAACACCAATTTTATTTATATTTTCTTCTAAGTTTAAAAATTATTGTAAAGGTTATATATTATGGGGTTTAATATTCTTGACTGATATCTCTTGGCATGTTTAAAATAGATGTATTTAAGATATTTGTGCTAGCATAATTTTTAGCCAATGAATACATTGTTTACACTTGATTTAATAAAATTTAAATATAAGATAAGGACATTGTTGATCAAATAAATATAAGAATATTCAAGAAAGATCAAACAAAGGAAATAAAAGTAAGGGAGATGGGGTTTAATAAATGACTTAGCTTACAACCGTAGCTTTGACTGATTATGGGATGGTGAATGATCTAAACAAATGTCTCTAGGTTGTGTAAGGGTTGATTATGAAATTAGAATGTGATTATCTCATGGATAGGAGCACATGGGATAGGACACGAGTGTCTTAGATCTATTGTCTGCGATCCAAGCACTTTAGTGTCTACAAAGTGGATTAGGAACTAAATCTTTCTATGTCACTCAATGTCACTCCTTGTTCATTGTAGGTCACATAAGATTTATCGTGTCACACATGTACCTATAAAATAAACCCTAGATACATGCACAATAATTAAGTGCACATTAGATTAATAAATAATGCATATACTTGAATTGGGCAGACCTCGACGGTCACTCTAATGTAATTTTTAGCGATATTTTTACTACATTTTAGATTTTTTGTAGTTATATTATGTGTGTGATTGAAATAGTTTCCGTTGAGATAGGATTCTCTAGTTCCGGATGCATAAAGAGATAACAAGCTATAACTATTTTGTCCCAAATGCAAATGTGTGGTATGGAATTTATAATAAACCCTCATATGTAGTGAAGTGTACAATCCCAAAATGTAGTTCTTGGTGTATTAGATATAAAATATTATCTCTTTGTAATAGTATGTTCCTTTTGAATGCTTTCCTCCTTAATGAGGTTAAATAAGATGTATATATGTGATTCCCTTGCTTAATTTTCATCATTAATAAGTGAAATTCCAACCAAGGGTGATAAAAGAAGGCAAGAAAGAAGTAACATTCGAAATATCATAAAAGGGGTAAAGATAATGCATGCACCCAAAGGGGAGCGCCTGGACAACTCCTATCCCTAATGGGTAATATTGTATATGATGATAAAAAGGCTAGATAATGAAATCGAGTTGAGTAATATGTTAGTTGGAATGTAAAACTATAAGTTTTCAATCAAAAGTAGCAAGTAATAAAGATGAAAAGGATAAAAGCAATGTCAAAGCAAAGTAAAGAGGGTTGTTAATGACTAGTTCTCTTGTTTAGGAATCATACATATAAATGAAGTATTTAGAGGCTAGATTACATAGTAAGTACAATATTTAGTGATTGCAACAATATACATGTGAAATTGTAATAAAATAAGACAAAATTTGAATTCCATTGTATGAAATTTGTATATTTTGATTTTTCTAATAAATATAAATCTATAATATAAATGCATTTATCATAATTAGAATTTAATAGCTTGATCCACACACTCGACCTATCCTTGTGAGACATTTTTATATGCATTCCTATCAGAATACAAATAATAAACATTATTTGACTTAATGCCAAGGTCTAAAGGGTATTTATTTGTCAAATTCATTGAAATTCAAACCCAACCTTATCCCTTTTTGTATCTCTTGGGATTTGTACCTTGGTGGATTATATGGAAACAATAGTTTACTTGTCATCCATACTTATTGGACTAAAAATTTTACCTATATATTCTCTACAAAATATTGACTATGTTGGGTGAATAATATTTAGGAGATACACACATTAATACTTTGGTTTGGATATGATTTATATACAAAGTATTGCAAAAAGTATTGTAATATGCCACAAGAATGTAGATTTTTATTATGGTTAAAACATATAAAGATTTGGATCTTCATTCCAAGAAAAGGTTTTAAAGAGCATTACGGGGAATCTCCTAAGTTTTTTCCACCTTAACTTGTTTCCATTGTATTAACAGGAGTTTCCTCCTAAAGGACGGTAAGTTTTTATAATAAATATATCAAATAGTGAATGGTGTAGAATTTCATGTAATTAAATTAGAAATAACTCTCAATTTTCAACTTCAATACTTAATTTTTAAGAAAAATATAGTAATTGATATTTATACTTTGATATAGCTTGAGAAGTTGTAATTAAAAAAGAAATTATATTAGCAAGGGTCGGAATATGAGTAGTCAATCTAAAAAATTACTATAGGAATTGCAATCTATATAAACCTTATTTTAGAAAGTATCTAAAATTACTCATGGTTTTGTAAAGTTGTTGATATTATATAGAAAACTACATGACTAAGGAGTGTGTGTGTATATATATATATATACGGAAGGACCAAACATGTCAAATTGGAGGAAAGACAAAGATTCCACTCAATAAATTGTCAACCCCTAACGATTGACATCAAATAATTAAAACATTGTTGGAAAAACTAACAACTAAATGGAAAAAATGGAAGAACCAACAATGCATGAACTTGCTTTTGGTACTAATTGTATTAGTATAATATTTTTATTTGAACCCTAAAAATGTGTGCTAAATTTTCTAGCAATACACTATTAAGATCATGTTGTTGAACTACATTTATAAGACAAAAGGAAATCAATGCAACATCTAGATTCAAATAGTAAGCATGGGAAGGCAAGTGCTTTAAATTTACATTAACTAAAACAAGGCCATGGTCCCTACTTTTTGCTAACATGGGACCATATCTCAAGTTGTGGGACTTGCTACTTGAGATGGACCTCCAAAGAAGGTTGGTTCCTCTACCTATTCTAATGCTAAAACTACTCTAGATAAAGGAAATGTAGCTACCTTAACACTAACCTATAATTCCAAGGGACTAGGGAAAGAGAGAGATGTATAAATTGTAAATTCCTAAGCTAAAAGAGGTGATAGCACCAAGAACAGGGCTGAAGATATTCCTAGTGTGAGAAAAAGGGAAGAAAACGAAGAAGGAGAGGGTAAAAAAAGTGCCATAGTCTAAAATGAAATTCAAATATTTATTTTCATGGAGAACAAAAAAATTGAGTCCTACAAGAAGAATAAAGTATGCACAATATATCTACAAATGCAAAGGAAGTCAAGAAACACAATATAACACAAGCTAGGGAAAAACAACCACAAAACATGAATTTTATTGCTCAAAAGGATGCACAATCCATTACAAGGTATACACAAGGAAAGAGTCCCTTGCAAATTGCTCAAATTCAATGCTTGTAACTCACATAAATTTTGGAACAATTTTTACATAGTTCATTTACGTTCTAGAATGTCTCCCCCTCAAAATGAGGGGTCTTTTACATTATATAGAAAGAAATCCTCAATTTTTCTTCACCAACCAACATCTTGCATTAAATTTATGAAAAGAGGTATGGGACGACATTCAAATTCACTTCCCAAGGGTACTTTTCTTGCAGGAGGAGACATGGACATCATGCCTCATTAAACTGGTTGTTAAACTACTATGTACCATGTTCATTGTTTTTCCGATCATCATTGATGTTCCTGTAATGGAATAAACACATGCATTTTACCCGCGGATGGTAGCACTCTATCTACAATCGAGTGGTTACATAATATTTTGATGTCATCTAGGAGTAAGTTTTCTCTGTCAGGTTGGTTGTATTTCTTTACCTTGTTTTCTTATTATTGATCGTGGCATATTTCCCTACCATCGGTTGGTAGCGACCATACACCCACATGCTTCAGATCATAACCCAAACATTATCCATAACCGCTACCCATCTTGGATGGTAGCACATAATTGTTGTCACCGGTGGTATGAACTATGAAATGGTTGGTAGCATCTTTACATACTACCAGAACCCCACTTTCACCGATCGGTCCTCCACCCATTTGTGTCATGCTACCAGTTGGTAGCATCAAACATGCTGCCGGAAGCCCTACACCATTTCTTGTAAGTGACCAGAATCCTTTACCACCCAATTTCTCCTGCTACCAACTGGTAGCATGTTATAATGTTGTTGATCAATAGCAATTTTCCTACCTAGATTATTTTCTCAACCTCAACCAACTTTGCCATGATTTGGTCGTTGTGACTCACTCAGGCTCTCTGCATCAACTCAACTTATTCACAACTTGGCCAAAGCCACCCACGATATCCTATGTTCTTTGAAACACATGAAATCCATTTGATTACCAACATCTAGGTTTTCAGTTAGTCCATTTTTCACAGGGTGAAAAATTAATAAAAATTTGGCGACTCATGGGGTGATCTGCTTGCTAGATTACAAAGAGCAAGAGTAGCCCTAAAGCATCTAAAACACTTGAAAAATTTACCCCCAAGTCCATCTTAAACACTAAATGGATATGATTTTCATTTGAAATTAATTGAGTCGAAAAATTATTGTTCCCATTATGAGACCCTTCCCAAACTTGAAAGTGCAACAACAAAAAAAGGCACAACTCGTACAAACATGCAAATCATACATGTTTTAAATAGAACATGCAGAGTGTAAAAAATCACTTATACAAAAGAAAACCTAAACTACCAACAGAATAATGTGTTGCAAGCACTTAGAGGAACTTGAAAACTAAACTATGACTAACAAGGAGGAAATTCACTTTAGTAGCAATGCTTTAGATGGATCCCATTGACCAAAATTTGCAACTCTTCTCCATCCAACTTTGACAATTAGAAAGCATTGTTTTCTTTATAGCCGAAAATCATGTAAGGGCCACTCCACATTGCATAAAACTTGGAATTTCTTCCCCGGTTTGGCTTTGTCTACATCCCACTTCAAGACCAAATCACCCTCTTGGAAGATTCTTCTTTTGGCCTTAAGAAACTCCATGCATGTCGACCTATCACCTAGCAGAAGCTGAGCGCTCACCCAAGGCACGCATGGGTACCGAGTCTCTCTTTTATGTGAGTTTAGTGGGAAGCATCATCTATGATTACTGTAAGAGTATTTAGGAAGTTAAGACAAACAAGAACCATAGGCTCAGAACGGCCTCCAGATCCTTGCAGTCACTCAGACCGAATGCTTTAACATAATCCAGAACATATATTATAACAGAAAGAATTATACAAGCATTCATACATAGCATGAAAGGAAAGAGAACTCATATGGGAGAAGTATGCACTAAATCCATTGATATCCATGTCTAATTATAATAGGTAACCTCATTATATTCATTGATTCATTACAGAGTGTAGACCATGAGTCATGCATATCACTGGACTTGTATAACTAAGCCAAAAGAAAAATAAATTACAACTCTATGCCTAGTACATTCTCTCCTTAATGAAAATATCCACTCGCAGTAATTCTGCAGAGCTTCACCCATGCTATCTCTCAAGCTTGCATTGCATAACAAGATCCTTCTCTCTCGGGTTCTCTCGATGAATATCCTCTATATAACTTTGTGTGTGTGTGTCTTTTTTTTTCCACGGTAGGCACTTGTATTTATAACTTTCCCGGGCTGCCAACTCACCTTCCAGCGCCCTCAGATCGGATGCCAAGTGTCGATTGTGGTCCTTCATGCGAGCATGCTCCTCCAGGCTTGAGCTTTCCACTTTATCTCATGATGATCTTCTAGAAGATTCCATCCGAGGGCATGCTCTTTCTGGGCCAGCCTATCGCTAGGTTGGCATCTTATCCATGCGTGCAACGATCATGCTTTTCACATGTTCTACCCTGGCACTCAAATTGGCTAAGTCCCAAACCTTCTTTCATGTGTCACGTGAACTATGTGCTTCCTTCACTCTTTCTCTTGTGTGCTTTTTCCTTGTGCCATTCTATAACTAGGATCCCACACACCTACGTGCCTTCATACTTGGTCAATATTCCAGGGGCCCAACATCACCCCACACTACACCTATTCTCCATCCTTGAAACACTCTACTTAACCAAGATGCATGCTTGCCTTAAAGAATTTTAGCGTTAGCCTTACATTTTGTAAAAGAATAAGGGAATGAAAGAATGGGGAGAGAAGAAATGGGGGGGGGCATTAGCTTAGCAGGCTAGGGAAATCCCTCTGCAAGTCAGCCTCCAATTTTCTCCATGCATCGACCTCATTCTACACCTTCTGATAGAGGTCACCGACCAGGATGTTTACCTCATCAAAAGTTAGGCCAATCCCCTGGGCACCCAAAGTGTCAACAATATTTTCCATCTCCTTTCCCAGGTCTTCAAGTGTGTCCATCCTTCTGGTGATATGAGGGTATAGCTCCTTCAGTCATGTTTTGATTGAGCCCCTTAGTGCCTCAATCTCCTTGGATCTTCTTTCTACTTCTATCAGGACTTTATCCCTCTCCACCTTGTTTCCTTTATTCTTCTCCTAGAATTCTTTTAGCTCTACTTCATGGGTAGCGACCAAGGTGCTTGCTACCTTATCCTATGTCTGCATTTTTTCATATGTGGCCTCAGCAGATTGGGAAGCAATATTTACATCTGTGAGCACCTTGCTATACTCAATGAATGAGCGCTACCACCTTCAGCTTGTCTTCTTCCTTCAAGCATGTTGCTACTTCCTCCATAGACTCCAAGGCCAATGGTCATCTCTCCATGGTGAGGACATGTATTAAGTCTTCTAAGCATTCCAAAGTTGATGCGTACCTCTAGGGATTGGTGCTAGGTCTGGGTGCTTCAATATGATGGTGCTCTTGATCGACTCCACCTTCTTGTAGACTTCTTGCACCCTTGTCTTCTCATCTTTGAGCTCGCACCTCATGCACGCTAATCAACTCCTCTTGCTTCAAGTTCCTAGCCATCTCAGCCAACTCCTCTTCTTTCTTGGCCAACTTCCCCTCTAGAGCCCTTATGTTGTCATTTCACGCAAATAGCCTTGCCTCTGTCTCAACCATGACCTTATTAAGAGCATTGCATACTTGCTCATCTAAAAGCTCCTGAGCATTCACTAAGGGGTTGTCTCCCTTAGATTCTGGCAATGTGATGAGCACTTTCTGGTAGACTTCAAAGTCTGGCTCATCAATGTGGGACTCAAATGCCCAAGAAAGCATCTTCTTGGTCTGGGGTATGCGCCCTCCTTTTCAAACAACCCCATGGCTATAAGCCTTTCAGTGGGTATAGTGCTCTGGAACCATGTGCACAACACCTTCCTTGAGTCATCAATGTATTAGGCTCCTCCTCCATCAAGATTTCTCCCCGACACTCTTCTTACTTGAGTCTCAGGACCTCCTCCCATATGTATTGCCTTACTTTTTCTCTCTCATCAAGAGCCCTTCTCCCTTCTTCCAACACTATATCAGCGCTCCTTTTTGGAAAACTTACCTATTTAAATGTAGTTAGGTTGGGACCTCCTCCCATCAAGGCATCCCTTCCTCTCACTCTTGTCTTCTCTCTTTTCCTTCTTCTCAAACTATATCAGCACTATATCAGCTCTATTCCAATTCTTGATCAACCAAGGCCTCGAGCATTTTATTTTCCTCTCTCTCTACCACCTCGGTGATCTACTCCTTTGTGAAGCTTATGGGTTCCTACTTTTCTATGCTATCCTCAGTCTTTCCCATGTCTTGGGCACCTTCCTCACCCTGTGTACTCTTTCACCACGTGAAAATGAATTCCTATTTCTCCTCTCCACTCTCTTCTCTCAGAGTCATATACTTCTAGGACATGTGGCTCCTGGTCCCTTTCAGGTTCATCCTCCCCATTGTCACCTTCTCCACTCTCATCCTCTCTTTCACCTAGGTGTTTCTCCAAGTTGTCGGTCTCCTCCGAGTCAACTTCTTCTTCTATCCTCTACTTTTTCTTGAGAGGTGGCTTCTTGACAGGGGATTCAGATTCTTCTTCTTCCTCTGGGGACTTCTCCTTGGTGAGGGGTTTCTCTGGTGCCTCTTCCTCTGGTGTCTTCTCTTTTTTCAGGGACTTCTTTCTACATGCGTAAGTACTGGGCTTGGCACTTGTCGATGGCATGCTCACTTGTCTGAGTAGTCTACACACTTGGTGCTTCTCCTTCTCTTCCCCTCTTCTTGGGTGTGGGCCTCTTCCTACCCATGGGATCTTTAGGTATGGAGACCTCCTTCTCTAGGTATGTGCCCTTCTCAAACTTTGGCCTTATGCACAAGTACACATGCATCACTGATCCTCCAGCTGATGGGTAACATTATCGGCCTTGTCATTTGAATCTCATGTGATACATATCTCTCTATGTATGCACACTTTCCTCTAGGGTAGTTCAACTTCTTGTGCATTTCTCTGCTCCTCGGTCTAGACTACCCAGCTCTAGCCTCATCTTTTTGGACTCCACAAATCTATTTACTCCCACTTGGAAGTATTGAGCTGTGAATGTGAAGGGAAGCTTGCACCATGGGCTCCAAGACTCATCTACTAGTCTGAACCTACCCAGGCAGAAGTGTTGGTACACCACAAATTTGGCTTCTCCTTCAGTGACTACTTAGAAGTTTCTCGGGAATCCTCCATTCCACCCCAAATGCATTCCTCAGGTGCATGTACCACTTCTCCAGGCATGCCTTGTGGGGTGCTTGAACATTGTGTCACACGCATACTTCTCAAACCTCTTCATGGGCGAAGGGTCCTCGGCGGGGTATTCCCATACAAACTTGTCTAACGCATCTAGTACTCCAATCTCTAAAAACACTATAGTTAACAAGATGTTGCCAAGAAAGGATTATGTCCCCCTCCTTCACGCAACTGACAATTTCCTCCACGATGTATGCAGGTAGGTTATAGATGGTTCCTTCTGTAATTTTCCTATAGACATGTAACCAAGGCTTATTGACCTGAGTCCATCTCTCCTGGCCATTTAGCTTTGTCACTAGATGTGTGGCCATCCTCATCACTAGGTCCTTGATGTCAGAGATGTCATAGTATCTCGACCCTTTCTTGTAGGCATATTCAGTAATGGTTTCCTGGATTGCCTCCTTGTCACTCAGGTCATCATCTAGGTGACTCCTTGGCATTTGAGGCCCGTGAACTGTGAGATGAGTTGAGGAGTAATGTGCATCTTGTGCCCTACAAAATGGAAGTAATCCTCATGTACTCATGACATCAGCCATTGATATAGGTGCTTTGGCTTTCCAAAATAGGGCAACTCATAGAGTTGCAGCAATCCCACCTTCTCCATCTTGACCTTTACATCATCATTGTAAATGGGCAACCCTTCTAGTGTCCATTTATTTATGGGGCACACTAACTCTAGTGCCATCTCCTTCTCGATCATGTGCTCATTCGATGGTTGTAATCACTCACAAGCACGTTCCTCAGGTGAGACTCCCATTCCTTACCCATCATTACCCCATCGGGGTACTGCATCTCTGCATACCACTCTTCATTCATACTTGTCTTGGGCTCTTGCTTGCTTGGCCTTGCCCTTGCCCTTTCCTTTCTTTGGTGCCATGGTTGGGGTATTTTTATCACTCCAATTCTCTCCTTGTTATTCTGTTTTACTTCCTCCAATCCTCCGATCTCAAATCTATGATATAACTCTTCTAAACTCATGCCCTAGTTTGTCGAACCCTAACTTGGATAAACTCTTCACAAGACAACGCCTCTTCAATTCCTTCCACGCCCATGTAATCCCTTCCTTTTGGTTCACAATCTCAAACTAGCTGCTTCAATCTCACAGATCTTCTTCCACTCGATCGAATCTGAAAACCCTAGCTTATAGAACTCACTTATATCTCCAACTCTTCATTTTTACAAAGTAAGAAATGAGAGTGCCCCGACCCTTTATTTATAGTTTTTCCTTTTTGATCATTAAATGCTACTTCACCTACCACCGTACCTTTCTCATTTAATGCATATTTTTCAAGCAAATCCCATCTTCAGCACCTTCACTTGCGCCCAACCTTGCATGAAAAACTCTTCCAACCTTCTGGCGCAACCAATCCAACCTGACAGGAGACTCTTGCGCATGCGTAACCCACACCGAAGGCACTTCTTCTATCCTAATCCTTGCTCTCACCTACCTACCTCATGTTGTTTTCAAATGCACTTTCTCCTTCTCGGTATGTGGGATCTACAAGTAGCTTTACCCTGGCACCAACCATTTTATCTTTTCTCTTCATATACCTCTTTCAACCCGACTACTCAACAAGGCTTTTCAACACAACTTCCTTGGTACTTAAATCACGCTTCTTCACTTTTCTCCACCCCACACTTAAAGATGATGTGTGGTCCTCTACACACTCACAAATTCTCCAAAAATAGCAATAAGGTTACTAGGCACCCAAGGCGCAAAACAAAACAACAACGTGAAAGGGAAACACAAAAAAGGAAAATGCATAAAGGAAACTTCTAAACTAACTAGAAAAACTACCTTATTTACAAACACCAAGAAGACTTATTTATAGTAGGGCTTCAACCTACTCCCATTGAAGTGTCCAGGCAGCTTCATCCCATCCAGTGCTTGTAACTGGCACGTGCCCGAATCGAGGATGTACGAGATTGTGTAAGGACCCAACCAATGGACTTTCAACTTTCCAGATGGTGCAAAAACTTGGAATCATATAGTAACACCATCTACCCAACCTCAAACTTCTTGTTTCTAATGTGGTGATCATGCCAAGCCTTTTTCTTTTCCTTTTCCATTGTCTGGCTCCATCGGGCAAGTGATCATCTCTCATCCAGTTTCATTAGCTCATCAATCCTTTCTTCCAATGCTTGTTCATCGGCTAATCCTCCTGTGTGCACTATTCATAGAGAAGGTAACATAAATTCAACTAGAAAAATAGCTTCCATGTGCAAACACCAATTGAAAAGGTGTGGCTTTGTTTAGTCTTTTATACGTAGTCTGTAAGCCCATAATACTACCGATACTTTGTCATCCCAATCAAGTCTTCTGACATCACAAATCTTGGTCAAGGTATGACTCAATATCTTGTTGAATGCTTCCATTGCGTGCCATTTTCTTGTGGGTGATAGGGCGTAGTCTTGTGATGAGCCACCATGAACTCTGATAACAGGATCCTCATGGTCTCATTCAAAAAATGTGTACCCCTATCACTGGTCAAACTCAACGGGCATCCATACCTCGTGATAATGTTCTCCCATAAGAACCTTGCCATTGTTGCTGCCATGCAATCTTTAGTTGGGGCTGCCTCTTGCCCACCTTGTGAGATAATCCATGCAAGTGATGACATAACATGACCTAGTCCTACGCACTTGCTGTGCAATAGGTCCCACAAAATCTATCACCCATTTTTCAAAAGGCTCCATGCTAGGGATAGGGTGCAAAGGCATTTCATCTCTCCTTCTTGGTTTTCCAATGCGCTAACAGTGGTCACACTTTTCAATAATCTCTCTACAATCCATGTATAAGGTTTCCCACCATAATCCTGCCATTAATATCTTGCGTGTGGTGGCATCACCTACGTAATTCCCACCCGCACTTCCTCCATGTGCTTCCTCCATGATGGCTAGGTGCTCATGCTCTAATACACACACTCGTAAAAACTTCATCATCCCAACTTGTATAAGTCTCCACTAATCAACATGTAGGGTGTGAATGTATGGCCAACTACTTCTTCTCCAATGCCTTCATTCCATCTGGCACCACACCTTCTTTTAAGAATACTGCAATCTCCTCCAAATCCAAGGGCACGTCTGCACAATCTAAATAGTTGGGCATCTGGCATTGCTTCCTCAATACTTTGTGTCCTCTCCTGAATCAATCCTTGATAGATGATCAGCCCACAGTTGCTTTTTTTAGGCTTCACTACAATGGTGAATTCAAACTCTTGAAACAACAACACCCATCGACATATGCACCCTTGAAGAATGGGCTTGTTTACTAAATACTTTAATGCCATGTGGTCGGTGTAGAATACAAAGGGTGTTGCCGGATCTTTGTCTAAACTTGAAGAGTGCGTAGATCATCGACAATGCCTCATGCTCGGTTGTGGTATAATTCTACTCTGCTGGTGTCAACTTCCTTTGCTTGCAAAATTGAGAGGATGATCAACAATCCCTTCACTGGTTGTGCAAGTACTACTCCAATGGTGGTCCTTGAGGCATCTACATGGACATGGAAGGGCTTGTCCCAAGAGGGAAAATGTAAAATAGGCATGGTAATAAGCCTATCTTTTAATGTATCAAATGCCCTCTGTTGCGCCTCTCCCCAATGGAAGGCACTTTTGTGTCTAAGTAGCTCCTCTAAAGGCACAGCGATCTTGGCATATCCCTTAATGAATTTTTGTAATACCCCATATGCCCAAGGAATCCACACACTGTGCTCTGGCTAGTAGTAGGCTCCCTTAACCCCACAATAACTACAACCTTAGCGGGATCTACCAACAAGCCCTCCTTACATATGATATGCCCCAATAAGGTCCCAAAGGGTGTAGAAAACACACACTTCTTAATGTTGAGGGATATCCTCAACTGCCTACACCTCTCAAACATTAATCTCAAGTTGTCACAATGGTCCTTAACTAGACCATATATTGTCCAATCATCCAAATAGACCTGAAGAAATTTATGGATGAAGTCCTGGAATGCTTGCACCACTATGCGTGAAAAAATAGTAGGTGCATTCTTCAACCCAAAGGGCATGACCGTATATGCAAAACTTCCCCACTCGGTGGCAAAAGTTGTCTTCTTCTTGGTCTTCCTTTGCAATCCAGGACTTGGTGGTACCTTGAAAATCCATCCGTAAAGGAGTAGATTTCATGCCCAATGACTCCTTCCAAAATTTCTTCAGTGAAGGGGGTTGAAATGGATCAATGACACAAACTACATTTAATTCCCTATAGTCCACACAAATCCTAATCCACCCATCCTTCTTGATGTTGATTACCATCGGACTTATCCACTCTGATTCTTCCACTACCTCAATGATCCCAAAAGCTATCATTTTGTCTATCTCCTCCTTAACTTTCACGCAAAATTGGGATTCATCCGTAGGGCCTTTTTCTAACTAGGCACACCATCCTTTAGTTTTATCTTCATCTCCCCCAAGGAATGGTGAATGCCTTTGAGCTCATGGTACCCACGTGGGAATAAATCCTCAAATTCATGTAGTAGATCAATGATCTTTGATACTTCCTTCTCTGTCTAGTAATCCCCAATAATAGCTTCCTTAGGTTCTTCTTCTGAACCGATGTTAACTTTCTTCATCTTTAAAGGCTCATGGTAGGCATGCGCATGAGCATCTGCACTATCCACTACCTCACGTGTCCCTACAAGAATGGCTAACATCTAAGCTTTCTGATTCCTCTCCATCAATCACATATACCAACTTTCCCTTCTCCTTTTCCAAACACGCGCACTCAAGCTATAACTCTTATGTTTCCTCAACTTCTTCAAAGCGCACCCCTATACCTAGTTCACCTAATAATTCTAACAGCCTATCTTCCATTCTAGCACTATCCCCCATGGTAAGGTGCTTGATACCTGTACAAGGCCTTATCAATCGATGGCTTGGTACTCCGATACTCAAAGGTTTGAATAAGGTCAGCCATGAGCTCTGCCAATTCCTCATCTAGCGGCATGTCTCCGAATGAATGTACCATGCACACACAACCCTGCAGTGTAGAATACAACTTGTGCACCCAGAGGGATGGTGGCAAAAGCTTCTGCCTTCTCTCTAGACCCGTTCACACTCCTGGATATGGAAAGAGGTGGGCTCCTTCCCATGGTAGTCCTTGATGATGGTGGGTACATTACTCCTAGAAAATCTAACAGAGAGAGCAATTCTTACCTCGCACCACTCTAAAAGGCTCTCTGATGTGTGGCCCACCAATGAGCTGTTGTGCCAAGCAAGACATAACTTAACATCTCCCTCCATTCCTTCTCATTCTTCCACTGAGCTTCTACCTCCTGCAGAAAGATCTCAGGGAAGGCTCCTCCTAAATACTTGGGTAGTTCTTTTCCTCCAAGGCCTAACAGTGCACACCTTTGTTACCTTGGTCACCAACCCTCTCAACTACATCCCATTAATTTGTAAGTTCCATGCACCCAATTGTCACAAGCCAAGACTAGTGGTATCACTTACTAACTGAGCATCTTCAAACTAGATAACTCCATTAGTAGGGTGTACCATCTCAGGGTCTCTGATTGAGCACACATAAATCTTATCCAGAACTTCTTCTCCCAATGGTTCAATATAGGGCATCGACTTCCCATCAACCAGGGTATAATGACCCATTCCTCTTTGTTCTCAAAGCTGATGTACCCTTTGTTGAACCAAGGTCCACATTATTCTTGTAACACCAAGGGCACCCAAGTAGTGTTGGGAAATTTTCACCTCGGTGAGCACCAAGACTTCAAGTCCCCAGTAAACTTGGCTCCCTGGATAGTAATAGTTGCATCCTTCAAGACACTGATGGGCATTGCCTTAGTTTTTTTTCCATATACAACACATTCGAAGATGGCTGTAATGCAGGTCTCCCCATCTGATGCCATGCATCCAAAGTCAGAACATTAACCTCCACGCCAGTGTCAATGAGTATATTGCTTGAGGAGCCATCCATCTACAACTACATTCAATGTAATCTCCTTGTCATAGTCAAGGCTGTGAGGGGGAAGGTTCACATGTAAGACCTATCTCTCGCACTCTTCTCGGTGCGTGGTACCTTCTCTCTCAACTAGGATCCTAGCAAAGGAATGATGTTCTCCTACCTTAGCATTTTACACACCTCCTTGACCTCATCCAGGTCATCCTTTTGTGCCTCGACTCTCCTTCCTTGTTCCTCCTTTTGGATTGCTCCTTTAGACACTAGGATCTCCCCTTGTAAGCTTTGAATAACATCCATGGTGTCCTGATATATCTCCTTCTGATGCGTGGGGTCTAGATATTTTCCATGAATGACCTCCTCCCTCATAACCAGGGTCTTCTATCTTGGTACCTCTCTTGTGCACACGTGTAGCTTCTACCCTTGTTGTTACCAAGACAGGCTCCAAACCTTCATCCCATGTTACCTGAGGCATCCACTATATGTCTTCCTTCTTGATGCTGACCATCACAGTGCCCTTGTCTTTCGGTGCTGCTTGATTCATATGCTCAAATAACTCTAGCACTCCTCATACTTATGCTTCTTTCCACACCACGAGCACTATAATAGTCAGGCACTCACGCTTATAATGTTCTGTAGATCCACAGTTGAAACATGTTCCATGTGGAACTCACTCCTTCCTCCTCCATGGTTACCTCGACCATGGAATCCTCCTCAAAACCTCTCCCACGTGTGCCTCCATCTATGCACTCCTCATAATGGTGATCATCATTTTTAGAACCATTGAAATGCTAGTTTGGCATACCCCATGATCAATGGCCTCATGGATCTGATCAATGAGCCTATAGTCCTTAGTATCATGGGTTGTGGAGGTGTAAATTTTGCAATAACAAGATACATTCTTCTTGATCATCGTGCTGCTTGCAACAAGGGACATCTACTTGCATCATGGTCCCCATGATAGATCTCATAATCTACCATCATAGTGCATACCATCCTCTGGGGAAATTATCCTTAACGTGCCCCTCTATCTCACAATCTGTGCACCATAAACCATTGTGAGTCTCATGGACTAAGTTCGCAGATAATTTTTCCAACTTGTTTGGCCATAGCAATAATCTGAGCCTCCAGAATGGGCTAACACTAGTATCAATACTACCAATAGCCTCGGCGCAAGGTAGCTTCTAATGCTTCACGTGGATCTATAAAAGTTTTATGAGACAAGGCCCTTCTAAAAGGGGTGATCAATCCTCCAACAAACCACTTGTGCATGTTGTGAAGGGTGAATATCATATGATAATTTAGACAAGAGAGTTTTAAAATGTGCATCATACTCCCACACACTCTCTGTCATTCCTTGTTGAATCTCCTTCAAAGCGCTGATGCTCTTCTACTTGAACTCAGGAATGTGGAACTCTACCAGGAATGCATTCTTTAAAGCAGTGTAGTCCACCACCATTTGATGAGGGTCATACTTTCTATACCAGCTATGCGCACGCCCTTGCAGTGTGGTCACAAATTGACTAGCCTTTCATTCTAGTGTTGTGATACCCTTCACATGCCATAGTAGTTCACACTTGTGAACATGTTCCGCAACATCCTCAATGCCCTTGTAATCTGAAAATGTAGAGACATTTCAAAGAATACTTGAGGTGGTGGTTGGGGTCCTTGTCTTAACCAGAGCCTTGGTTCCCTCCAGTGTTTCCTCCACCACCTGATCCACTAGGTCCACCAGTCCTGTACCTCCAGAGCCACCAGATCCACTAGAACCACTTTGGGTCCAATAGGGCCTGTAGGAGTTGTGCCAAGTGCCCCACGGTCCCACTAAACTGTGCACCGTCGATGGTCTGTGATAGCACCCCACTACCACTACTTTGTCCCATGCCACTCCCTGATGTGAGCCCGAAAGCTTGTACACTTGCCCCTTGTCCAAAAACTCCTCAAATACTACTGGAATATGTGCAGCCATAGAAGAAGGAACTAAAAATTATATCTCCTAGGCATGGATCTGTCTCTTCCACTTATATCAACTGGGTCAATAACACTTCTTCCTGGATCGGAAAACCAAGCACCAGGGCTCGGTCACTGGGTGGGTTCAGATATGCGCCAACAATGACTCTCCTCTCTCTGTGACGAACTCACCCGAAAGTCAAGGGGTCTCCCTTACATGCACTTGCCAAGATGGGGTAGCACAGAATACTCAGGTTCCACGTCCTCCATGAACCTCAACTCCTTCCCGTAACATCTACCTCCATAGATCCATCACACTAGCAGCCTCACGTCATCTAGCAATCTCCCTTTCATGTGCTTCACTATACTTGAGCCATCTTTCTTCCCTCTCCTTCTCTGATCATGATATCTGCCATCTTCCTCCACCCAAGTTCCTTACCCAATGCTCTCAAATGGTTTAGCCGGCCATTGGGAGCACCTCTAAACTCATGGTAACCATCAATATCTTCATAGCTAGAGGAATAACACGTAGAAACGTTCCTCTAGGTTCTCACATAAAATTCAAACTCAACAACCTCTGGACAAGAATACGTAGAGATGGCATACTCCAGAGTGTAGCTAGCTAGTACTCCTCTCCACCAATGATCGACAACATGGGTCCACGTCAGATCTGCATCCTGCAACCTTTGGTAGTCTTCTTCGCCCATACATGCGATCCATAATGCCAACTTGATCTAGACGTATAGGCTGAAATCCATTCATATAACTCTACTGGGAAGCAACAGAAGAATGTCTCATATAGATCATGGTAGAGGTTCTCTTCTACCCATCTACGTGCATTAAATTTAGGTCTAGGGCTGTATCTCTGAGAAAATTCATCCTCCGTGCTCTTGAACCATGATTCAACATTTTCCAATGTTAACCGATCCATCATTACTCATTACAATAGATCATGATGTATGTTATATCCCACTACAACTTCAAAAGAGGTCCCAGCAATGGAACCAAGATGTAGTCATTTTTACTCCTATCACAAAAGGAAGAAACCCCATGCAGCACTGGGCCCTATCACCCAGTAGAAGCTGAGCACTCACCCGGCACGCATGGGGGTACCGAGTCTCTCTTTTATGTGAGTTTAGTGGGAAGCATCATCTATGATTACTGTAAGAGTATTTAGGAAGTTAAGACAAACAAGAACCATAGGGCTCAAAACGGCCTCTAGATCCTTGCAGTCACTCAGACCAAATGCTTTAACATAATCCAGAACATATATTATAACAGAAAGAATTATACAAGCATTCATACATAGCATGAAAGGAAAGAGAACTCATATGGGAGAAGTATGCACTAAATCCATTGATATCCATGTCTATTTATAACAGGTAACCTCATTATATTCATTGATTCATTACAGAGTGTCACAGAGTGTAGACCGCAGTCATGCATATCACTGGACTTGTATAACTAAGCCAAAAGAAAAAGAAATTACAACTCTATGCCTAGTACATTCTCTCCTTAATGCAAATATCCACTCATAGTAATTCTGTAGAGCTTCACCCATGCTATCTCTCAAGCTTGCGTTGCATAACAAGCTCCTTCTCTCTCTAGGTTCTCCCGATGAATATCCTCTATATAACTCTGTGTGTGTGTGTTTTTTTTCCATGGTAGGCACTTGTATTTATAACTTTCTCAGCTGCCAACTCACCTTCCAACACCCTCAGATCGGATGCCAAGTGTCGATTGTGGTCCTTCATGTGAGCATGCTCCTCCAGGCCTGAGCTTTCCACTTTATCTCATGATGATCTTCTAGAAGATTCCATCCAGGCATGCTCTTTCCTGGGCCAGCCTATCACCAGGCTGACATCTTATCCACGTGTAACCGATCATGCTTTTCACGTGTTCTACCCTAGGTGCTCAAATTGGCTAAGTCCCGAACCTTCTTTCGTGTGTCGTGCGAACTATGTGCTTCCTTCACTCTTTCTCCATCCGAGTCCTCTTTGTGATCCTCGGCGCATTCTTGTTGGTGGATTCAAATTTCCCATTACCCTAGGGGTAATAGATTGAAGATGTAATCAAATATATACCATTCTTCACCATCCAATCAGATATTTTCAATCCAAGAAAAGTCGAGCATTATAAAAAATTATTGTGGAAGGGACATTAAATATTTTCACAATCCCTTCATAAAAATTTAGAATGTTGGTCTCATTTGTTTCCTTTAGTGAAACTACCTTCATCTACTTGGTGAAGTAATCTATATCTCTGAGGATCCACTTATATCCCAGGTTTGAATTTGGGTTGAATACCCTGATGAAATCTAACCCCCGTTGCATGAATGGTTCATTCACATATATGATGTGGAGTGGGAGCATTGCTAGTCTCACTTTTCCTATGAAGAAGGAAAACTTCTTGCATTTTTTAATCCATGTATAGCAGTCATTGAAAATATTAGGGCAGTAATACCCAACCTTCATGATTCTAACATCTGTGACTCTTAGTGAAAAGTGACCACTTGTTTCCCCATCATGGAATTCATATAGTACTCTCTCTATTTGACCTATTTTGATGCATCTTAGGAGGACACCATTTACATTGTTCTTAAACAAAATATTATCAAAAAACATATATGGAAAAGAATGAAGCCTGAAGTACATTCTCTTGGCCTTACTCAATCCTTGAGGGCATTGAACTATTTGGAGGAAGTGGGCTATATCTTGAGTCCAACAAGATTTGGGTAAGGTATTGGCTGATTGCACTTGATCATCTTGAAATACTAAAGTGGCTTCCTACTCAATTTGTTGGTATGAATCAAATGCTCATACAAACATTTACCTCTAACCAGCTTGGTCACCTTGATATCAATATCATATTCCATGACCTTGGTTATCCAACCATCTCTTTTCTCATTAAGATCCTTGTTTAAAAGAAAATATTTTACACCAACATGTGAAACTAGTAGATGAATTCTATTATTTGATACTAGATGTCTAAATTTCTTTAAACTTCTTATCACAGTAAGGACATGCTTTTCAATGAATGAATATCCTACCTCATAATCTTTAAAGACTTGGTCAAGAATGTTAACAGGTTACTCCAATCCTTCTTGATTCAATTACACTAGCATAATTGACATTGTCTCAGCACCCCCAAAGGCATATAAAATGAAATCCTTTGAGAAATCCGGATTAACAAGAGTCTCGAGCCTCGTGCAATGGCTTACTTTATGGCTTCAAAATCCTCCTTTTCTTCAGTAGTCCACTTGAAATCCATGTTATTTTTAAACATTAATGTCAATGACTTGACAAGGTTGGAAAAATTAGGGACAAATCTCCTAACAAAGTTGATCTTCCCTAAGAATATTTTAAGGTCCTTTTTATGACTAGGAAGTGGTAGTGCAAGAATGAAAGTAACTCTCTCTAGATCAATGCTTAATCCTTCCTTAGAAATAATGTGGCCTAGAAGTTTACCTTCATGAGCCAAGAAGATGCACTTCTTGGGATTAAGAGAGACTTTGAATTACTTGCACCTTTCAAATAATTGTCTGAGGTGAAGGAGGTGATTAGTTGCATCCTTAGAGAACACCGTGATGTCATCAAGATAGACAAGAACAATCTTGTTAATTAGCCCTTGGAATTCCATCTCTAGGGCCCTTTGGAACATTACTCCAACATTTGATAGGCCAAATGACATCTTCTTGTAAGCATAAGTTCCCCATTTTGTAGTAAAGGCTATCTTGAACTGATCCTCTCCTTTCACCATGATTTGATTATACCCTGAGTACCCATCAAGGAGGGAAACCTTACCGAACCTACTACCACTTGCAGAATTTGTTCCATTGAAGGTAGTGGGTAGTGATCCTTCAAGGAAGCCTTGTTCAAGTCTCTAAAGTCCACACATAACCTGATCTCTCCATTCTTCTTCCGAACTAGAACAAGATTGGCAACCCAAGATGAATGTTTGATAGGAAAAATTATGCTTGCTTCGATCAACTTGTTTAACTCCTTCTTCATCAAGGGCTCAATATGTGGGTTAATAGGCCTCTGTTTTTGTCCGAAAAGCCTAGGCAGTAGGGTATAAATCAATGGTTTTCTCGAGATAAGTTAGGATCAAAACCTTTTAAGGTATTCATATCTCTATGTGAAAAAATCACCAAACTCTTGAAAAGTTTCACAAAATCATGCTTCTCTCGAGAAGTGCTTACCTTTTCAATTTGAAGAGATTTAACTTGATCCACTAAGATAGGTTCTACATCATCACCTTTGACCTATATTTTTCCTTTTCTTTTCTTAACTAGTCATTGGGGTTGAAGATGGACTCTAGGGTCACTAGGCCCTTAGGAAACTTATTTTTATAAGTTGTATAACCTAGTATCCATACCGCTCTTCCAACTTCTCCTAATTTTTTGAAGAAAAATCAGGTTCTTCTTAAATGAAGTTAATAATTTTTGGTCATTCTCAAAAATTACCAATTTGTTTTATTGTCTAGTATAACAGGTCTCACTATCATCTTTATATGAGGCTGAAATTTGTCTCTCCTAACATCCTCAACAACATCAAACCTTGCTCTAATTACAGCAAGTCTATCAACAACCTCATTCTCCTATCTTACGATAACATGAATATTAAAGGCTTCAAAATCCTCCAAAAGGTCACATACCCTGTGTTTGTAGGATTTGAGCATACCATCCTTGGAAACATTGGAGCCTCTAATATGGTTCACTATTAATTCACTATCCCCAAAGGCCTACAAATTCTTAACGTTTTCTTCCTTGCCCATTACAGTCCATGGATAAGGGAATCATACTATGTTGTATTGTTAGAGTAGTTGAATTGAAACCCAAAAGAAGAGTAAAAATTTATACCTTTAGGGGACACAAGCACTACACCTCCTCCTACAAACTTTCTTGCTTCTTGATCCATAAAAATGTAAGATACCTTCTTCTATATCATTTGGTTTAGTCACACTAGGTAGGCGTGCATTCTCTTCATGTAAGCAATTGATCCCAAGACTAAATTCTTCAATTTTTTAGTTCCTTGAAAATATTTCAACTTCTTCATCTCCTTATATGGATCATATCATGTGACTTATGTTCTCATTCATCAAGTATTAGGTCAAGAATGCCCCTAATTTGAGTATCAACTTCTTGGGTACTAGGACACTCCTCTTCATCAAAGATTGTGTAATTTTCATTGATATGACTAGGGGTGTAACACTACACATGGTATGTAGTAATTGGTTTAGATTTAATAGTAACATTAGTGCCATACCTAGTCCTGAAAATCATATGAGACAAATCTGTTGATAAATAGCCCCCAATTTTGGTAGTAAAATCCCTAGATAGACACAAAGAAAAAGTGGAGGTAGATCAATTATGGACACATCTTGAGAAAATAAAACATTGGGACATGCATGTAGTGTGAGTCTTAGACCTATAATAATCCCCATGGTTCCTACTATTGTTCCATCCAACTACACTACACCTTTTGAAAGGGGCTTATATTTAAGGCCTAGCTAGTCTACAATCTACTTTGGCATCATGAGATCCTTTCCCCGAGTCAATCATATAATTATGCACTAGATTGTCTCCAATGATCAAGGATACATAGAATGGTGGAGGATTCATGTTTTTGCTTGATTGATCTCCTTTTGATGTATTGTATTGGTGATAAATTTCTCTTGTTCTTTAGATGGATCAATTGGGATAAGAAAATTAACCATGGTTACTTGCAAAATGTCCCTTTGGCCTGGAATTTCCAATGACTCCCACATAGATATGTTCACATTTTTTTCTTTATCTTCTCTAGGATATTGAATGGAGTTGAGTTATTCTTATGTTTCACCCTATTTGCAAAAAAAAATTTTTCACTTGAGTTGATGTGGAAGGGCCATTGGGCTGACTTTGCACATTTGGAATCATGCTTAGACTTCCATCATCGTAAATTTTCAAAGAAGGCTGGGATGGTCCCACATTTGCTACCTGTCCCCTCTCATATTATTCTCTTCTTGGATCTAGAGTTTGCATCCACACCTTGAGGAAGAGTTTGATTCATTCCACAAAATCCCTTTGTTTTCTAGATCACAAGTGAAGCGTCACTTTGAGGTGCCTCTTAAGTGACCAATTTATGTTGATTTTCCTCTATAGTGTCTCTTGAGAAACAAATGCACTTTGTACCATCAAATCTTGGTTCAAAATTCCATTAGGGCATGTTTCTTGGTTATGTGGAAGATGAAAAGGGAAACACCACTCATAATCTTACACAAGATTGTTTTGGATAGGAACCAAAGTTTGGGACGAGCTAGTTGCATTGGGATTATATGGTTGAAATGGCCTAGCGAAGGAAATTGGTTTTGATTTTGATTTGTAGCTTGGGCTGGAGGATTTTTTGGCTGGTAATGGGTTTTATTTGGTTAGTATAAAGGTTGATAAGACCTAAAATTTTGGGCTTGTTGCCTCTTAAGGGATACCAACTCATTCCCAAAACTTTGTAATTGTTTCATTACTTCCTAAAATTCAGTTGAAGTACTTGAGGAGGTGGATGCTTCACTAGAGCTCTGATTTCTTGGGGTTGGGATAGGTGTTAATTCAGGGGTTTGATTAGGATTTTCAATTTTTGGGTAAATAGGCATACGAGGTCCTGGAGCAAGTTTCCTAGTCTGAATCAAATAATTTTCAGCCCTAATGGCCATGAAATAAGCACCGGAAATGTTACACCCCCCATAGATTGAATCATTACAACAATATTAGAATTTAAAGCTCTTAAAAAGTAAAGAAAATCACCTTTTGCAGTTGGTTTGACAAGGGATGGAATCCTCTCCTAGGTCTTTTGAAACCTGAAATTGAAGTCTTCCATGAGATCATTGGGAGCCCACATTTATGTTTGTCAGCTATTCATGCAAGGAGAGGTTGTCGACCTTTCTCCAAACTAATCACAAAGGGTTGTTCCCAGTTGATTCAATTGGTGATTGACCATCTTGCTGTAATATTTTTAAACCATTGTAAAGCTCTTCCCTTGAATGAAGAAGCTAAAATTGTAATAGCCACATCTTTTTCAAAATTGTGATAGATAACATAGACATTGGCAATGTCTTGTATGTGGTCTACTATAGTGGTATTATTTTCCCCAGGTGAAGAAAGGTATACTCTTGAATGCAGATGATGAAAATGGCATTATGGGAATTAAGAGCAAGAGGAATGATACTAATAAAATTAACAAACCCTAGATTTACTTGTGTTGCCATAATGATAGGCTTGAGAACTCTTGTAGATTGCAAGAAGGGTCTACCAGAGGTGGCATGGACAAAGTTCTATTTGGTGGAGATGGTGATATCTAAACATCATGCCTCTTCATCCTCTTCCGGTGATAATTATAGATACTCAAACACTCCTTTTTTATTTTTGGGTCTTGTCTGAATCCTTCTCATGAACCTAAGCACTAGCACTATTGGAACCAATAGGTTTTCTACTTAGAGTCACTAGCTATGTGTCATTGTAGAGCCTCCAAAGGTTAAATTTTTACCAAGATATAGACCCAAACTTGATAAAACTATAAATATGACTTTTAGTCCCATTGGGCATGCCAAAACCTGTTATGGTGAAAAAGTAGCACCCAAGGATTCTACAAATTACATATCCCTACTTCTTGCTAATATGGAACCATCTCTCAAGTGTGAGACCTACTACTTAAGATGAACCTCTAGAGAAGGCTAATTATTCTACCTTATCCTAATGCTAAAACTACTATATAAAGGGAAATGTATCTAGCCTAACACTAACATGTGATTACAAGAGACCAAGGAAAGAGAGAGATGCATAAAATGTAAAGTCCTAAGATAAAAGAGGTGATAGCACCAAGAACAAGGGGTGGAGATATTCCTAGTGAGAGAAAATAGGAAGAAAACAAAGTAGGAGAGGGTAGAAAGAAGTGCCACAGTCTAAAACAACATTCAAATATCCATTTTCGTGGAGCACAACAGATTTGAGTCCTACAAGAAGAACAAAATATGCACAATATATCTGTAAATGCAAAGGAAGGAAAGAAACACAATACAACACAATCTAGGGAAAAAAAGCCACAAAACATGAATTTTATTGCTCAAAAGGATGCACAATCCATTACAAAGTAGACACAAGGCAAGAGTCCCTTGTAAATTGCTCAAATTTGGTCTTACTGAACTCACAAAAGTTTCTAAAACATTTTTATAGAGTTCCTTTATGTTTCAAAATGTCCTCCCTCAAAATGAGGGTCTTTTACATTATATAGAGAGAAATCCTCGAATTTTCTTCACTAACTGACAACTTGCATTAAATTTTTGAAAAAGGTATGGGACACCATACAAATTTTCTTCCTAAGGGTAATTTTCTTGAAGGAGGAGACATGGACGCCATGCCTCATTAAACTAGTTTTTGAACTACTTTGTACCATGTTCATTATTTCTCTTCTCATTGTTGATGTTCATGTAGTGGATTGACAGCATGCATTTTCCCCCCAGAGATTATCACTCTCTCTAATCAACCGGTTGCATAATATTTTGATGTTGGCCGAGAGCAAGTTTTCTCATGTCATTTGGTTGCATTTATTTACCATGATTTATTTCTATCGGTATCATCATATTTCCCACAAAGTTAGTAGCGACCATACCTTCACCTATTAAATCACAACTGAACATTATCCATCATTGCTACCAACAAGCACACATAATTGTTGTCATTTGGTTACATGAATTATGCTACCATCTAGTAGCATCCGTACATGCTACAAACACCCCCAGTCACCCGATCGGTCCTCCACCCTCGTCGTCATGCTACCAACCGGTATCATCAAACATGCTACCGGTGGCCCTACTTCATTTCATGCAAGCACTTGCCTATCCTTCACCACCCACTTGCTTTTGCTACCATCTAGTAACAAACTATAATTTTGTCATCCAAAGAGCATGAAAATTTTATCGATTGGTAGTATTTTTACTACTTAGATTATTTGCTTGACCTCAACTAGATCACCACAACTCGGTCATTGTACTTCACTTAGCTCCCCATATCAACTCAATTCGGTCACAAATTGACCGAGCCACCCATGAGCTCCTCTGTTCTCTAAAATACATGCACTCCATTTGATTTCCAATGCATATGTTAGCAGTTAGTCCATTTTACACATGTGGTGTAAAAATGGATAACAAATCCTATTGAAGCTAAAGAGGTTATGTAAATGGTAATGAAGTAGTTAAAAGATTAAGAGTAAAATGCACAATTAATAATAAGGAAAATACTTGCACATCAAAATTAATGATGTATCGATCTTGATGCTAAAGGAATAAAATGAATAAAATAGAATAGAAAATGGTTAAAATGTAAAAGGTTGAAATAATTTGAATACCATATTATGATATCAAAATTAGTGTTTTATCCTAATTAAGCTATATAAAAATGTTAAAGTGATGAATCTAAAATCATTTTTTATGAATCTATAATAATAAATATAAAATACACTAAATACATAGATTATGCAAACATGAAATGATAATAGTCATATATAAAGAAGATCTAGAAAGTTGATAAAGGAATGTACAAGTTCATGTTTAGAATTATTACACCTTACAAAGATTTGGAAGTTGAATAGAGGAGCAAATGTAGAAATGGGATGTGCAGAGTTTCATTAAGTTGCTTTTAAAATATAAAAGACCGAGACTAAGTGTAGGGTAGGTTCACTTGATTAGGGAAAATGTTAGTGTTTCTACCCTCTTTGGTCAATTTTGGCCTATACACACTTGATTTCAATCACACAATTTTTATACTAAAATTGCACTATTTGTCTTCTTTATCATTA
This sequence comes from Taxus wallichiana var. yunnanensis, assembly GCA_018340775.1. Lineage (NCBI taxonomy): Eukaryota > Viridiplantae > Streptophyta > Pinopsida > Cupressales > Taxaceae > Taxus > Taxus wallichiana. The sequence goes on along the minus strand of CM031234.1, from coordinate 252,684,065 downwards.
TTTTGTTATAATTAGTGATTTTACACTAATTATATAACATTCCCTTCATCTTGGTCAATTAACGACACTTCGTTAATTAACTAGTCTTATCTCCCATCCTAGATGCCAATTAACATCACTTCGTTAGTTATAATCCCCTTTAATTAATTAATTAAACATTATTAGTTAATTAAGCCTTTCAATTATCCCATCATACATCTGTTGATTTGTAACTTGTCTTCCCAAGTCTCGTACTTCAAGACATCGGATCTTTTGATTCCCTCTGTTGACTTGATCCACCCAAGTCTCATAAATCAGGACCATTCAATATTCATAAACGTGGACCTTTCTCTTGATGAGTCCATTGCAAACTCTCATCCTCAAAATTTTAGAAAAATTAAAAATATTAAAATGAGAATAAAAATTCATATCAAACTCCTCATTAAAGCACTATTTGAACATAAAAATGTAGAATCAACAACATCTTATTCCATTGGTTCTCTATGCATTAGGGAGGTAACTTGCATTTTAACTCATCTAGAAAACAATTTTAATTGTTTCATCCATTATTAGATATCTTAATCATAGCATTATCCTACCTTCACACTCTTCACTTTCTATGACACAGGTTAATCTTATTCCTATTTGGCATTATGTGTCTCATCCTTGTTATGGTTCCTACCATTTCATATATTTTACCTATAGTTTTTTCTCGAATCTTAATGATGGAAAATATTCCTTTCACAAAAGCCTTTCTTTAACATAAATCAAAAATTCTTTACCTAGACCTTCTTTATTATCCATCTCGGTTTATAGTGTTTGAACCCTTGTGTCCTACTAGCCACATGATGAGACTTGGGGTAGAATGTTCCTTCCCAACATGCACAATATCAAACAAAAATTGAATTCAATATAAAATTGAAAAATCCATGAATCAATTATTACACCTTTCATCCTTCATAGTATTTGGTGATGAGCCCATACTTCTCACTAGTAGTATGAGACTGGGAATGGATGAAGTTGTCCTTAATTGCCTACATTTTATTTTCAATGTTGAGCCCTTTCCTCTTACTGGTGGCATGGGGCAAGATGTAGGGGGTCCTTTTTAAAAAATCAAACAAAATAAATCCTTTAGAAAATCTTAATCAAAATTGCTTAATCAAAAACATCCCAAGAAGTTGTTTATGTTAAGAGAGACAACAATTCTTTCAACTGGATCTTGTCAATTAGTAGGCTTCAATAGATCAAGTCTATTCAAACCATATAAAGTGAAATCATCTTCAAATCAGGAAATATTGACTAGAGATGAGTCACGCTTTTATCACATGGACCATTGTTATATCTTGTGTATTGGCATCCATCATCTTTATTTTAATTTCTTGGCTCTAATTGATGAGCCCTCACATATTCATAGTTACGTGGATTCATAAGTGGAGTGAGACATCATATCATCATATCATGTACATTATGCTAATGGAATGAAATGTTTACAATTTTTTGAACATGAGTTCAAACTATACACCCTTATACCAAGTTAAAAACAAAAAAACATTTGAATATGTTTAAAACTACAAAAACATTCAAATATGTTTCATTCAAATATGTTTCAAAAATTAAAAGCCTTCAAATATGTTTCAAAATTTTAAAAATAGTATAAAATTGTTCCAAATTAAAAAAACAACATAAAAATGGCAATAAGAAAACATTTAGAAAATGTTTTCCAAATTTCAGTAGCTAAATAACATAGTTCAACAATTTTTCATTTGATGGAAATCCTACGATCATTCTAGAACATCTTTCGATGATCACTTTTCTTGCCCATGGTGTATATCTATGCTTGAGGTAATCAATTACCCTTTCACAATATAACTTTGCTTGGGGAACACTTGGATTTCAGATTTTAATACAATACAGATCAAACTTCAATGGGATCTAACAAGATTTTTTTGGAGTATTTAAGCATCACTCCACTCTTTTTCCTTATCTAATCCTCTAAAGTTCTAAGCTATCACTTGGGGGCATTCATATTTGTCTAATTCTTAAATGTGGAACACATTAAGAGTGTTATCAGACATTGTTATTGCAAATTGTAATGTATTGGTGTGGTTTTTCAACATTATGACGATGTTTGTGCTTTTTTTAGTTTCTTATTTTGTTGTAATTTATTGTTGTAGACCAATTATAGGAAAATTCTTTGCATCTTAGTTCACATATAACTTTTGTGTGGTTCATTCCTGTTCATATTGGGTTTGTTTGACATGCTTGTTTTATACTTTCAACAACATCATTTATCCATAATAAATCAAGTGTAACAAAAATTCCGCTCCTCTTTTATTTGCATTCAAATCTCTCTAAAAACTTTGTAAAACCATTAAAAAATCATATATTCAAAAATTCAAAAAATCATATGTTCAACAAAATTTTAAAAAATCACAAATTTTATAAAAATTCGAACAAACATTCACTTATCACAGAAATCCTACAAGTGAAAAACCCTTGAAGTTAATATTTCAACAATTTTAGACAATATTGACAAAGTCATACTTTTATCTACTACCCTAGTGATCATTCCAATCTTATGACTATCACTCCACTTTCTTCCCTTTTCATGATTACTAACTTTTCTTGGGGCAAATCACAAAATGGTTTTTCCTTCATGATATAACTTCGCCTGGAGTAATTTCTCTCAAATAATTTACAAAATGGATCCAAAAAATTATATTTTGGAGTATCTAAGTGTCACTCTGCTCTTTATTCTGATTTAATTCCCATGCATTTAATAATTTTAGTACTTGGGGCATTTGCATCTACTTAAACATCAACATGGCACACATTAGGGGCATAGTTAATGATCTTCTTTTTCAGAATTTGTGTTGCATTGTTGATGTTTACTTTTTGGACCAATTACATATATTATGTTATCATCTTGGATTCTTCATAGCCATAGTGCATACTTTTGTGGTGTATATTGGGTTTTTTTCCTTTTTATCTTTTCTTTGTAGTGTGTGTTTGTTTATGTGCACTGGTTACCCATCACGATTATTTCATAATCATGGTGACAACTCTATTGTGCAATAAAAAATAAGGTTTCTTTAAATTTCAATCTCTAAATGACGCTCATGCTACAAACACAATTTCCTCCCATCCTTGTTCGAATTCCTTATCTTCTTCCTATCAATCGGTTGTGCACCACTTTTTTGCATCACCCACTCGCTAGAGGGGGCATTCCCTTACCCATCATACTTGTTGGGGCATCCAAATGCTTCATTGGGAAAATCCAAACATCTACCTCGCTTTCCTTGTCTTCCGCTCACCGATCTGCATATGTCTACTATCTTTAAAATGTTATTAATTCATAATAACACTTTAAAGAGGGGAAAATGTAGACACCCCAAAATCACATACTTGTTTCCATCTTATACCAGTTCATATCTCTTATTCATCCCCTTATGATTGATTAATTAAATTAATTAATTCATGCACATTCACACCTTGGGATTAATTAAATTAGTTTCTAACCCCAATTTAGCTAAGTTAATTATAATTTATTAAATAAATGGTTAATTAATCATCTTGCATATTGTAGGTAATTAAATTAGTTACTTAATTAGGAAAATAAACCTATTTTCCTAGTTAACTCCACTTGGACTCCACTTCCTCATTCTAGTTAGCTCCACTACTAGAATCCTAGAAATCCGGGGTAGTTAAACTTGAACGTACAATCACCTTCCCAGATGTAACTTCTACCAATCCAAATGTCCATTGCCCCCTTAAATATATAATTCCACAGACCAAGGCTACTTGTCATTTTAGGTAATTATAATTATGACATGAAGCTTAGTCAAACTCTGATCCACTTTTCATGGCCTTACCCTCAGCTATAAAATGTTGGTCATTCCTTTGTAAACTCATCCCTGGAAGCTTATGAAAATTATAGCCAACTTCGCCAATTTGACATCTGCATCCTTGTGTATCAAATCTCGTAGCATTGCATTCATCCTTTGGAGAATTGATCAAGAACACCCACAATCATACAAATCCAAAATATTAAGCAAGCCCAAGTGCTTCAACAATCTTCTTTGAGGTTTACATTGAGAAATTACAGAGAGGTATATTGTTGTGTTTTTTCATTTATCTTTCGTTTTCTAGTAATTTTCATTTCTTACGGTGATAATGAAAATTACAATCCTCACCAAAATGAGAGCATACAACTCTATATTTTTATAACAATTCAGCCAAATCAACTATGTAGCACAAAACACAACATAAAAAACAAATGTAAGTCACAAAAAGGGAATTTATGACCTCAACTTATAGTTTGATACCATTTCTCATGTACTTGAATTATTGATGGAAAATATTTTTACTGCGCATGTTTTTGCCTCTCCCGATGATAACCTTTCTCAAAACCTAAGAACACCTACACACAAGTAGACAAGAATACCCAATGCATTATCCATTCAAATAATCAAATCAACTAAAATGAAATGTAAGCAACAAACACACACACACACACACACACACACACACACACACACACACACACACACACACACACACACACACACACACACACACACACACACACACACACAAGTAATCTCAAAACTATAATATGAATCAAAGAATAATCTATTATTAATCAATCACTGATAAAAAAATGTTTTACTCCAAAAATGTCATAATATTAACCAAAGAAAACCAAAACAATATAATGTGTTGTATTAAATGTGGTGGAAACCACCTAGTCCTCATAATGTCTCTAAAATAATAAATGCATAAATACGGGATGTGACACTTTTTTATGAGTATCATGCACAAAGATCCATAGCCCTATATCTTCATCTTGGACCAAATAGCCTAACAGGTTGGTCCCGAGAAGAATAGTCCCATCTAGGGAAACCCAATGGTCATTTTCTCAATTTGATATCTTTTTATGGGTTAGTAATTTACTTTGGATTGGCCTTAATGTGAATTTATATCCATGAAGCATTATATAATTAATTCCAATGTACTCATTTACTCGCCTGATACTTTTAAAATTTACTCAAGCATAAAGTACTCAAAGGCATGCAAAGCTCTCCCAAAATTCCCTAAAGTGTCAACAAACATTAGAAGCAACCTCTATATAGCTTTGAAGAACTCTAAACTAGGTTCAAGAGTTGAATTTCCCAAGCCAAGATCCCTCAAATCCAAGTCAAAAAAACAAGCCAAATCATTACAAATCACTATCAATCGACCGTGTTATCAAATATAGTTGCATATATATAGTATTATATTGCATCTTATTCGAGGCCTCTTCGAATTAGTGCTAACATAGGTGGTGTATAGATTGCAATTTAACCTAAACACTAACTTTTGTTGGGGTTTTACCCTAGGTAAGGTTTTGGGTCAAGTTGGTTGATTATAGAGGGTTTCACATATCTAGGAAGCCAAATATTTCACAACAAAATATATTCTAGTCACTCACATGCATTTGGAAAGTTATATAGCACCATTTTATGCCCAAAAAAATTCCAAACAATTTGGTCCAAATATAATGGTGGTCCTTGTATACAGTGTGAATCAAAGATGAAACATCTACACGAGATTTCCATCCAGTTCATCCCTTTGTCACACCCATATTATATTTTAGGCCGATTAAATAGTTAAATGCACTCATCTTATTTTGTTTTACTATATTTAGTGTGTGCCCTAATTGAATGCAACTTTGCTATATCATTATATATGTATAGTTAGGTTTGAATGTTGGAGCATTTATATATATATTTGATTACACACATTCCTTTAACATTTATTTATTTATCCTTATTATAATTAAAATCTCTTAATTCCAATTCATTATGTATATGTATATGTATGTATATGTATATATAAATGCATATGCATACATATACATATACATATACATATACATATATACATGTACCTATATGGGTAAGTGCAACAAGTTGGGGGACCAAAAAGGGGTCATAAGTGGATGTCATATTGCAAAAAACAACGAAATCTAAACTTGTAGGGATTATTAGCAATACACGCACTCAAAATTAGAAAAAGTTATATGAATATGAATTGCATAGCATCCAAAATCTAGTTTCTAAAATACTATTTTTTTTAAATGGACAAGTTTAGATATATTAAACACTCAAAATCTATGACTTGGTTTTTTTTTCGCAAAAACCTATAAGATTGTAGAAATGCTTTTCCGCGATTTGGATGACCAAATCTTGTTATTTTTTTCCTTTGGTGAAAAGTTAGATGTCGTTGTCTATCTTGGGATGGATTTTATTTTGTATTTTTTCGAGCAATATTTTTTTAATGATTTTTTCTATGAAAGTGGTCTGAAAATTTTAGAAAATAGAGCACTTTCCATTTTCCCACCATAACTACATAAAAATATCGAAATCAAATACTTTTTTAACGTGTATAAAATTTTGCCACACTTGGGATGGTATAGGTTTTATCACATTCTGACAAGTGAAACAAAATTTTTAGTCTTAAACGTAGACATGAATATTCACCGAAACAAAAGTTTTAAAGATCTATTGTTAGTAAAAAAATATAAAATGATATTTATCTTATTCTATTCACTTTAAAATCAATATTTCTATGAAGCTAATAGTCTCCCTATGCGATGGTACCATTTTTGTGACATTTTTTTAATTTTTCAGCATGGTTCAAGTCCGTGGAAGAGAAAATTTGAAGTTTTTGGCCTTTCACATGCCATAATGACCTCCCATAGCTTGGTTTGGGAAAAATAGATATTTCCCAAGCCTTGAGGGTCGAATTTGATGATACAGTAAGAATTGTGATCACGGTCTATAAACTGTGATCGTGGTTTTAATAATGGAACCGTGATCATGGTTCTTAAACCATATTAATATGAATCCCAATGTTTGATTTACCATGTGATTTTTACTATCTGATCTTACTGTATGAATTATTACAATATTTGGTCACTTTTTACACATTTTTCTTATCATCGGAAACAAAACATCACGGGAGACAAGAAACGAAGTCAAAAAAGAAATTAATAAGTAATAAAATACTAGATGAATTAGAGGCAAAAATATTGCAAGATGTTGAGTGAATGCGGAAACTTCGTGAATTAAGAAGAGGTTCATCTTCAACCCCTACTATTGTAAGCAATGAGGAACTAGGTAGTGATTCTATTATCAATGTTGTAGATGAATTAAATTGATCAGGGGATCATTTTTGAAAGTTCCCTAAATATCCCTAAATGATTTCAGTGCAGAAGATCATCTCGAGAGCTTTCCAACGACTGTGAGAACGCGACAAACGGACATCGGGAGCTCTAGTTATGTCCGGTCAAAGTTCGGTCAACAGGAAAGTCAACTCTAGTCAATTGGTCAATAATGGACCAATCACATTGCGACACGTGGTGAAAAGGCAAAAGGGAGTTGTTTGTTGGTTTTCGATCACCGGTCTTCGACGAGCGTAAAAATGGTGCACGGGAACACAAGAGGCTCAACTTTTATTACGGAGGGGAGCCCGGCCGTGTGGACTATGGTATTATCGCCAACGTGGTGGGTCCACAAGCCACCACGTGGCTTGCCACCACTCGTCGAATTCGATCGAATTTCCTATCGGGAGATGACAAGTGGAATATATATTATTGACTGAGTTAATTATTTCCATACCACATTACATGGGTCGAAATTATATTTACTTGGTAAGTCCATTTTCCAAATGCCACACATATATGCCAAACCGCTATATATATTAATGTTTATACATTAGTATTAAACCATACATAATTTTCTAAACCGCCAACATTAACCCATGCGTGGATGTTTCCACGTGGAAGGATGGAGGATGAAGCGGTGTTGGAGGGGGCGGTTAAGCCCACGTGGTCTTTTGACCACTTCAAACAATGCGTGGAAAGGCTATTAAAAGCCTAAGGTATTAACAGCCCACAAAATGTGGGATATACATGCGTCCTATTTGGGATTAATCCCATTTCAAATGCTAAGCCGCTAACATGGGGATGTTAATCCCATTTCATATGCAAATCGGCTAAATTGGGATTTTATCCCATTAAAATATGTAAATCCGCCAAAAATGATGCATTGATTTTGATCCCCGACCTCATCGCTCCAAGACCAATCCTCCAACCAACTCGCCTAGAGGCTTGGGCGCATTATAAAATGGGTCACTTCCACTTATACAAGGGGGACAGGTCTGTGTAAAGCCAAGAGGAGGCAGTTTCAGAAAATGCCATTTTTGAAGGCCTTGCACTCAGATTGGGAACTCGGAGTAAAAATATGAAATGAAGGAAATTCTGAGACGATTCCAACGATATAAGATTTGATATTTTTTTTGAGTTTTAACCTATTTTTGGAAGATTTGAATGCAGATTTTAACAGGGATCTACAAGATAGCTAGTTGGAAAACATGAATTTCAATGCACTTCTGGTCCGAATTGTGACTTGGTGTAAACATGAAAAATGTTCAGAATTCAAAGATGATCTCAGATATATGATTTTTTTTCATATAATGTTTTTAAATCTCCATTTTAGGTGTTTTTCTAACACGCATGCAGTGGAGATCACATTGTGAAAACACTATAGGAGCCACGGATCGTTCTTGGGACAGTTTCTGCTATTTTTCAGAGTTCTTGGGACATTGATCAGCTCATTTATAGGTTTTGATTCATTATTGGTTGTTTGTAAGAGTTATTGTACTTACAATTCAATATTATTAATGGATCGGTTCAATCTGAACCCGGGGACGTAGGAATTTCCAAACCCCGTAAACAATCTTGTTTGTTATCTGAATGTTCTCAGTTTTTCGATTATTTATTTGCTACACAAGTTTTCCACACTTCTATGGATGCATAATAATCAGAATTTAATCAATTTGTGGAGTTTAGAATACTTAAAATTGGTTAAGAAAATCACAATCTTTGGAAACTTTTAAAAGTGAAAAAATACAATCACACGTTTTACAGATCATAAATACTCGTGATGAAGATGTTTTTACTGTCAATGTTGAAGATGAATTAAATACTTGTGATGTTATTGATGTTGAAATTTAAGGAGACAATAAAAATGTGAATAATAAAATTCATGTTGAAACCATAGACAAGCAAATTTGACAAAAACACCTCCTAGGATTTTACTTAAGAGACCTAATTATTTTATTGAAATTGATGAGAACATTTTGAAACTAATGTCTGACAAAATTTCTGAACAACAAATCAGAAGAAAAGCCATTTAAATTTTGGGATAATCATTTTGAAATTTTAAATGATTCCCAAAGATGTCAATTGCTGGTTAGCTTAATGAAATTGAATAAAATGAGACCTACATTAAACACGTTAGGATTGAAAATATCTAATATACGTGGTCAAACCTTTACAATTGTTGAAAAATTCATGATGCATATCACACTTTTGCTTTGTCAAGAGATGCACAAGGGATAGTAATTTTGTGTGTCATGTACTTGCTACTAGTGTTGTTAGTGAATCAACAAAAAAACAATGTTTGATTAGGAAAACAAGTCGAATGTTGAAAGTTAATCAAAAAATCTAATGAAAGCAATTGAAAAGCGTAATATTCTTCAATCACTCAATTATACTAATTTTTGGGATTTTTCTCGCTAGAGAAGCACGTAAAAACATATATCTGATGCTATAAGAGAAGTTATTCAATTTTGGCATGGTAACACTAGAGTTTTACCTAATACAAGAGATGTTGTAAAACGAAGAGTTGGCTCTACTAATTGTGAACCACATCCAAATAATTTCTTAAATATGACTCAAACTTAATTTTTTTGTAAGTTTGAACATGAGCATCCGTAGAAATTAAAATTAGTCAACGTATTTTTGAAATATTGAAACTATTCTATGTGAAAATCAACCATGTTCGCACAACTTATTTTTGTAGGCAACATGTTGAATTTACGATGCATTACGCTAAATTTTTACATATTCGTTTTGATTTTCATTATGAAACTATGTTAACGAATGTGGTGTTCAAGTTCCACCAATATCTTCTAGGGATTTCTTTCTTACGATCTTTTGTGAAAGAGAAGTTTGACAATTTTTTTATAGTTAGGATTGTTTAGATGGTAGTTTTGGTACGTGTGATGGATTACTTAAATTGGAAAGTTATTTCCATGAGAAAATTGAGAGTACAATAGGACATAATTTAGTTGAGTTTGATAAATATAAATCAGTACCATACTAATTGAAATATGTAAAGGAGTCTAAACTATGTGAGCTAGTTACAGAACATATACTTGTTTGTCAATTTATGAGAAAATTTAAGGATGAAATTGTTTATGAGTATGCTAGCATACACATCGAGCTCGATGGTTGGATGAACAATTAAATATATGCAAGCACACATTTCCTATTGGTACTATTGTTTCAGTGGTCGATTTTGTAGAGAATTACATGTTACAACCACAAATAGAGGTTCAATCGCAATATTAAAACTCAGTATAAGTTTCCATTTTTGTGCATATAGCATTTATAAATTGTCCTAACATTACAAAGAATGTTCAAATTTTTGAAGAGAGTGTCAATTTTATATCAATGATGATCATACTTATTCTATTGAATTTTTGCAAGGGTGTTTCTAGTTATTTTAAGAAAATGTGTCTGATAGGGACATCCACTTTAATCAACATTATATATGGTCGATAATTACACGTCTCGCTTAAAGAATGCACGAATGTTTTATTAGGACGAGCATGATGTGCATCAATATGGGTGTGCAACATATTTGGAGTTTCACTAAGGATGGACATGGAAAAGGAGAGCATGATGGTGCATGGGCATGTGTGAAAAGAGCTCTTGCAAGAGAAGAGTTAAAATACAAAGATGGTGCTAAATTGAAAGATGTAAAGAACATAGTGGAATAGTGTATTGACAACATAGCCCATGGTTCTCAAGAAAATTTCACAATTTGTAGATATTTTTGGTTGATAGAGGATCAAAAAATTACTAACTACGAGGATTGTATGACACTCACAGGTCCAGTGATCTACACTCATTTTGTAGCTCAAGACGTTACTTCGTGGGCCACATGGACAAGAAAGTTGGCATGTTTTTGCATTTTGTATCAAATTTGTCATTGTTGAGTGTGATTCATAAGAATGGGTGGATGGATGGATTTGTATGCCTCAAAATATATTCCAGCTTATCAACCTCCACAGGCATTATAACTTGTTTCTCCAGATGAAGTTACAACATCCAAGGACTTTGACAACATTTCGATTTTGGTGCGACAAGGTAAATGGTTATTTACAATTTTTGTATTGAGTTATGTCCATTGAAATTAATATGTAATTTAAATTTGAGTTGAAACCTCTATTTTTTTGTAGGACATGTGTTTTGCAGTTATTGTGATAGAAGACAATGAAGAAGGAATAAACTATTTCTTATGTCGTTGTATCGAGGAAAGAAAGAAGTTGACTTCTCCTGTTATAGATGGTGAAGATATTGAGTACCCTATAGGGTCAGTGGTAGTTACTGGAACTTAGCTTTGATGGTATCCATTAAAAAATTCATCTGTTTGGGTGTTTGAAGACTTTGAGACACACAGAAAATACTCTTATATTTGCATCTAGTTCTAGCGACAAATATTCAGCTATATAGACATTAAGGAAGGCGTAATAACAAGATTATTTGGAAGGTTTGAGAGTCAGATCATGAAGCAATCATGTCCACTATTCAGAGTAGATCCGATCCTGATAGTTTATTGGAATCAATTTACATGTTTATCTGGTATATATAATTTATTTGAAGTGTTTAAATTTTTCAACTAGATTCAAGTTCATATATTTTATTAAATTTGTGTATTTTGTATATATCTAGTATGGTTTTGATTCAACTTAAATTTATTTGACTAACACTTTTATGTAGGTTAGTGGTGCCAGAAAAGCTTCCACCTTCACGTCCTGATGGTTCATTGGAATGAATTTACATGCTCATCTGGTATATATAATTTCTTTGAAGTGTTTAAATTTTTCAACTAGATTCAAGTTCATATATTTTATTAAATTTGTGTATTTTGTATATATCTAGTATGGTTTTGATTCAACTTAAATTTCTTTGACTAACACTTTTATGCAGGTTAGTGGTGCCAGAAAAGCTTCCACCTTCACGTGGTTGGAAATGTTAGTAGATAATTTTATATTCTCGAAGCTAAGAAGAGCTTTCATTATTTTACAAGAAAATAGATGTTAGAGTAGGTATTTACCTTAGCTCATGTTCACCTAGGTACTTTATTTACCTTTATTGTATTTATCCTCACCCACTTATGTGTGTGGATATTTCTTTTATCTTATTTAGATATTAGGAGATATTATCTAGTTGTTAGGTATAGTTTTTTCCTTGATCCATGGTATTGACTAGTTCTTTCCTTGATCTATGGTATTGACTAGATCCTTGATGTTTAGTTCTCTCCTAAATCTATGGTCTTGACTAGTTCTTTGATGACTAGTTATTTCCTTGATTTATGGCTTGATCTACGACCTTGATTGGTTCTTAGATTGTTATTCCTTACCTATTTAAGTAAGGCCCATTCTCATTGTATTGCATTGAGTTCCATAATAATATATGATATTGTTGCTCATTTGTTTGCAAAGGTTTATGTAAAGTTATTCGAAAAAATTACTTTTATCTTATTGATCGTGATGTTTGATTAACATCCGTGTTCTTAGCTTGGTATGATCTCGGTTATCGTTCCTTTCATGGTATCGAGCTATAGATGATGTAGACATCTATCTGTAAGTTTTTATTTGCAAGAAAGGGTTTATTTTTTCATATATTCAGAATTTTTAGCACTTTTCTGTAGCATGCATTTTTATGTAAAATGGAGTGCACCTTTGGATTTGGAAGGTGCCAAAACCATAGGATTATTTGTATACTCGACCATGTTTTGAGACATTCAAATCTAGATGCGAGATCGTACGTGATGGGTGCATTCTTTTATCTATTGGATATAAGTGTGTACCTTCCAGATGCATTCTTTTACCCTCTAGATATTTCAGTTTTGGATGTAGTCTTTTATCCACTGGACGCAGATTTGTACCCTTTGGGTGCATTCTTTTATCCATTGGATATAAGTGTGTACCTTTTGGATGCATTCTTTTACCCTCTGGATATTTCGGTTTTAGATGTAGTCTTTTATCCACTGGACACAGATTTGTACCCTTTGGGTGCATTCTTTTATCCATTGGATATAAGTGTGTACCCTCTAAACGTAATGATTTACCGTCTGGACATTTTAGGTTTTGGGCGCAGGCTTTTATCGTTTGGTCGCAAGCATGTATCATGTGGATGCACTCTTTTACCCTTTGGACATTTGGGTGTCACGTGTACCTTTTTTAAAAAGATCAGCATTAAAATATTATTTTAATAGCAAAACATTTTAGAGCTCATAACTTTTGATCTAGCTCAGATTAAGGTGATCTTTTTTTAAAATTATGTATTTTTTCAAGATCTACACATTGGTGAAATTTTTATACACATATTTCAAATGTAAAAGGTATTGTTACTCATTGTAATATTTACATGCACTCAATTATAAAGTGCCAAATTCGGGAGGGTGTTGTGATCACTTGTGGATGTAATTTTGGTTGAGCCCGACGTCCTAAACTTTTGGGTATTACATTCTTATATCTATGGGTGTATACATTTATATCTCTCTTGTTTGTTGAAATATTTTGGATCTATATTTTTAACACTTTTTTTTGGCATGTTGATAGTCTCTCTTGTGGGGGAGCTATTCTAGTGGAGCCCAATGTTATTTTTTCAGTGTTCGAGTAGTTGATATTGACAACTCATACAGATCTATGGTGTCACTCTACCCATTCTGCAGTATGGGAGGGTGTGGTGTTGATACTACTTCTTTGGGTTTCATGTCCTTATCTTGTTACCTTGGTTTTTCTTAGATCGTGACACTCTTATTTATTTGGATCTCATGTTCATCTTATTGCCTTGGTTGTTCTTAGATCGTGGCACACCTATTTGTAGCACTTGATCAAATTATGTTTGGTGTTTGTTTTTCACTTTTGACATCACTCCATTGACAGTCTCCTTACATGGAGCTATTCTCGATAAAGCCTTAGTGTCGCTTATTTTTGAGTTCTATGATCGAGTAGTGGATTCAGACCACAATGCGCACCACACTTCTTTAGCATTGTACGAGTTTTTGGAGCCAAGCTTCTGAGGATATCTTGCAACAAGATTTTTCCCTCTCTACTTTGTTATTACTGGTTTTAGGTACCTTGCGGTGTCTAATTTTCTCAGTTGTTGTACATGGGTACCTCATCAGGCCTTGTTGTCGAGACCCACCTTCTTTTCCACCCACTTAAGCTATGCTTACGGAGGGTGTTAGTGTAGGTTATTATTTATCCTTTTATTTATTTATTAGAATAATTCTTACACTTGTGTTAGCCCTACACTTGTTGGGTTAGCTTGCTTAGGTGTACTAGTTGTGTGGAGTTATCTTAGTAGTTGTGTTGAGTTAGCTTACTAGTCTTTTGGAGTTAACTTAACTACCAAGATGTCGATTAGTGGGAGTTCTTCACCACTTGATTTAGGTAGTAGTTGTACTTCCTCCTCTTATATTTACATATTTCTTATTGAATAATTCAAGTCATTTTATTATAATGTATTGAGCATTATGGATTATGATGGATTTCCAAATATGGTATTTTAGCTCTTCTATTTTACAAATCTAATGTGGTGTGCTGCTATTATCATCTAAGATCATGGCTTGGAACAATCTTCTTATCGCTCCTTTAATATACATTCGACTCAGCAGTAGGTTGTAGACATCTTTACGAAGCCTTTTGCATCACCTCACTACCTTGAGTTGTGTGGAATGCTTGGGGTTTTGGAAGTTGTTCTTGGGGTGTTTGTGAGAACATCTTCCTTCTTATTCTTCTTTCTCTTTCCTTCTAGCATGATTCTTTCCTTCTTTTGGTTCAATATTTCTTCATGGATATATTGTACATGAGTACCTCATCGGGCCTAGTCTACGGGACTCATCACGTGGACATGCCACTTCATTTTGGCCCCTAGCTTCACTTGAGGAGGTGTTAGAGTAGGTATTTACCTATGCTCATGTTCACCTAGGTAATTTATTTACCTTTATTGTATTTATCCTCACCCAATTATGTGTGTGGATATTTCTTTTATCTTATTTAGATATTAGAAGATATTATCTAGTTGTTAGGTATAGTTCTTTCCTTGATCCATGGTATTGATTAGTTCTTTCCTTGATCTATGGTATTGACTAGATCCTTTATGTCTAGTTCTCTCCTAAATATATGGTCTTGACTAGTTATTTCCTTGATTTATGGCTTGATCTACGACCTTGACCGGTTCTTAAATTGTTATTCCTTGCCTATTTAAGCAAGGCCCATTATCATAGTATTACATCAAGTTCCATAATAATATATGATATTGCTGCTCATTTGTTTGTAAATGTTTATGTAAATTTATTCTAGTGAATTAATTTCATCTTATTGATAGTGGTGTTTGATTAGCATTTGTGTTATTGGCTTGAGTACGATCCGGTTAACGTTCCTTTCAATATAAGTAACTAACAACGGTTTATGTACATGTGAAGGGGTTCTTGGCTCTAGAGGAGGTATCCGGAAGTAATCGGGAGTGTAGGGAACCAAAATGATGCACCCCTAAGTGTTTACCAGGCCATCCTTATGTGTGGGAAGAGTCGGTTTGGTCTCACAAGATTTTGTTTGTAAAATATAGCATTTGACAACCTTAGACCGACTCAAACCGCACTATTTGGCACGTTGCAAAATATACGGCATCAAGAACACCGATTGGAGATGGAAAGAATTAAGACAACCTATTGTATAGGGTCTCTATATGGAGGTGTAGGATCTAATGATATGTCTATAGGTTCCATGGATACTGAGTAATCACCCGTCGAAGTTGTATGGTTTTTTGGTCTCAGGGCTCTTAAGGGAATGTACCCAAATGAAGTATCCTAGAAGCAACAACATTTTCCTGTCACACCGAAATGATACCTCCTAGTATTTACCTAGCAACCCCGACATGTTGGCATAGTTGGTTTGGTCCCACAAGCTTCTCGTTTGCAAAATATAGCATTTAACATCCTTACACTGACTCAAACTGCACTATTTGGCACATTTGCAAATAATAGGGAAGTGAGAGAACCGATTGGAGATGGAAAAAAAAGACAATATATTGTATAGGGTCCCTACATGGAGGTGTAGGATATAACGAGATGTCTCTAGGTGCCATGGAGATTGAGTAATCACCCGTTGAAGTTGTAAGGTTTTTGGTCTCAGGGCTCTTAAGGGACTACGCCTGAATGAAGTAGCTCGAAAGAAAGAAAAAATCATCCCACACAAAAATGAAACCTCCCCTAGTTTTAACCTGACCACCCTAATTTGTTGGCATGGTCTGTTTGGTACCACGACCCACTGTTTGCAAAAACTAACGTTTGAAAACCTTACACTGACTCAAATTGTACTATTTTATATGTTTACAAACAATAGGGCAACAAGAGCACCAATTAGAGATGGAAAAAAATGAGATAGGATATTGTAGAGGGTCCCTATGTAGAGGTGTAGGATCTAACGAGATGTCTCTAGGTGCCATGGAGACCGAGTAATCACCCGTCAAAGTTGTATGGTTTTTTGGTCTCAAGGCTCTTAAGGGACTACGCCCAAATGAAGTAGCCCGAGAAGCAACGACATTGTCACACAAAAAAATTATGCCTCCCATAGCTTTTACTTGGCCACCTTGATGTGTTGGCATAGTCCGTTTGGTGCCATGACCCATTGTTTTCCAAAAATAGCCTTTGACAACCTTACACTGACTCAAACTACACTATTTTACGCATTTACAAACAATAGAGAAGTGAGAGCACCGATTGGATATGGAAAGAACTAAAAAAATATTGTAAAGGGTCCCTACATAGATGTTTAGGATCTAAAGATACGTCTATACGTGCCATGGATACCACGTAATCACCTGTCGAAGTTGTATGGTTTTTTTGTCTCAGGGCTCTTAAGGGACTACGCCCCGACGAAGTAGCCCGAAAGCAATGAAATTGTCCCAAACCAAAATGATGCCTCCCTTAGTGTTTACATGGCCAACCCAACATGTTGGCATAGTCCTTTTGGTGCCATGACCTACCATTTGCAAAAAATAATGTTCGATTGACCTTTTACACTGACTCAAACTACACTATTTTGTGTGTTTGCAAACAATAGGGCAGCGAGAGCACCGATTGGAGATGGAAAAAACTAAGACAGGATATTGTATAGGGTCCTATTTGGAGGTGTAAGATCTAATGAGACATCTCTATGTTCCACAGAGATCGAATAATCACCATTGAATTTGTATGAGGTTTTGGTCTCAGGGCTCTTAAGGGACTACGCTCAAACGAAGTAGCTTGGAAGCAACGACATTATCCCGCACCAAAATGACACCTCCCCTAGAATTTACCTAGCCACCTTGACATGTTGGAATATTTTGTTTGGTGCCACAATTCACCATTTACAAAAAATAGTGTTTGATAGCCTTACACTGACTCAAACCGCACTATTTGAGGCATTTACAAACAATTAGGCCGTGAGAGCACCGATTAGAGATGGAAAAAACTGAGATAGGTTATTGTATAGGGTCTCCATGTGGAGGTTTAGGATCTAAAAAGACTTCTCTAGGTGTAATTTAGACCGAGTAATCACCCATCAAAGTTATACGGTTTTTGGTCTCAAGGCTCTTAAGGAACTACGCTTGAGCGAAGTAGCCAGAAGAAGAAACGACATTATCCCACACCAAAACAACACCTCCCCTAGCATTTACCTGACCACACAAACATGTTGGCACAATTGGTTTGGTGCCACGACATCTCGAGGCATGACTTCTCACTACTCGGCTTCGTTCATTTCCTAGGACTTTGCTAGAAAAGGTAGTTTGTAAACAATTATGCCACGAAGGCTCAAGGAATGACATGACCCTAAATTCTTGGGTACGATTAGAGGAATCCTTCACTCAAGTTTTTTCTTAGATGGTTCTTGGTTTGGATGAACAAGCACCAAGTTGTGAGCATCATAAGTTTCACCGAAAACGTGAATTGGGATGAATAAGGAAGGGGTTCTTGGCTCTGGATCAGGTGGTCTAACTCCAAACCAAGCCTCCCTGAGCCCACCATAGCACCTGGGCATATACCTCCCAACCATACATGTTGGGAAGTGGAAGTTTTCTTGCACAATGTCCCGAGGCATGACTTCTCACTACTCGGCTTGCATCAATGAGATTGCAACAAGGTAAACACATTACCATGTAAATACTCTAATGATTGTTTGATCTCTTTTTAAAGCATGTAAATACATAATAGAGTGTTAAGAATATTTTTACATATCTTGTGCCAACTAAACTACAATGTTTATGTATTTTTTTAAACAAGTGAATTCAAATTAGGACCTTATTGTTACACACATCAATAACACTTAATTTGGACTAATACTTAACAAATAAATTGTAAGTACACTAAAAACATATAAAATGACTTGTAATAAATCCCTCAAGACCATTTTTAATTGTGTACATTTTTTCCACTTTGGAGTGTGTTAACCACGTGCTTAAAATAAGAAAATTGATATAACTCCACACTTGAATCTCTTGAACAAAAATTATCTTGCACCCAAGAACCTTCAAAACCATTATATAACATAACATCATATATCATAAGAATAACCTCTTAGTAGTTCATAACATGGTCCATATCTACAGTATTATGGAAAACCATAGTATATAACTCCACACTTGAATCTCTTGAACAAAAAATGATCACATGGTAGTGAGTTATCAAAATATAGCAATAGTAGTGAGTTATTAGTCCTCAAAATATAGCAATGACAATCATAAGAAAATCATTCACGGTTTTTTTCCCAATGAGCATCACAAGTACATGCATGATATGGATAATGGTCACATAATTGAGGCCATCAAATCAAATCAAACATAGAAGTAATATGGTTATGAAAACAAACATAGAAGTATATCATGTGCAATGAAATCAAATCAAACATAGAAGTAATATGGTTATGAAAACCAACATGGATATAATGTATCAAACTAAGTGTGCCATGTCTCTGAAAATATAAGAATAATGTATCAAACTAAGTGTGCCATACATATAGGACCACACGTGGTCACATAAGGCTGTATACATGGACTATGAAGAATCATGAACTACTAGATGAATCATGAACTAGGACCAGATGACATATATATCTATACATGGGTCCTATGAATCTAATCATGAAACATCTTCCCTCTCTTGGCCCTACTAGTAGAAGCATGTCCATGACCTGTGGATGTAGTGGAGGAGATGCCACTACATATTTCATCTATGTGGTCCTAGGTGTCTCTAAGTTGGCCTGCAACTTAGCCTGCACATTCATAAACATCAAGTTTTTAACACCCAAATTTTTAAAATACATTCAAAATTTAGAAACTTAGAATTTTTAATGCATGTGAAATCTTACCGCAATCTCATAATCCCTATCAATTTTTTGTTGATGCACTTTGCAAGTCAATGGTAGACTCACGAGGGGTAGGATGCATACAAATAAATAGTTCAAATTAAATATTTCATGTATAATTTGATATTGTAGATAAGTAGTAAGAAAACATTCGTCCAAAATTTAACAAATTTAAAAAATTGTACCTGAGTTAGTGGATCTATAGACACTATGGAAGCATCTACAACAACCTCCACAATCTGCATATAGGGAGGAGTCTCTGTGGCAGTCATAAGTTGTACAAACAACATGTAGATCAACATTAATTGAAAATTGTCCAGAGAATGGTGTTTAAGGTATGAGCAAATTTCTTCCTTAGAAACTTATATCCTTCAATAGGTGACAATGATGTAGAGTTTTGGATATGAATGCAAGATGGCAAGAGGAATCCATTATTCAAATGAAAATGTGGGTGTAAAGATAAAGGATATGTTTGTAAAAGAGGTTATGTTTGTCAATGTAACAACTAGGTGTATAAGTGAGATAGTTGTTTATGCCTAAGTAAGGCAATATTGTTGTACTAAGAGGCAAGAAATAGGATTTAGAATGTGTGGAGAGCATGTAGGGATGTAATTTTATCCTCCTCCAAATTTAGATGTTGTTGAGCTCTCTAAGGAGCTAAGAATAAGGTTTCTAGGGAGGCTAGTAAGAAAAAGAGGGAGCTATTCGAGGGATTTGATGATGATATATGGAGGATCAAGATGTAATAGAGCCAATTAATGAAAGAGGAAGACATGTGTTTATGTTGCAGACAAAATTTTGTGTGAATTTTGTTTAAATTATTATTTTTGAATGGACTATATGTATGTTCCTCTTCTCAGGCCAAAAATATGAGATACATGAGTATTAACATGAGAAGAGGACTAGTAGCAATAAGGCCTAAAATAGAGAGTTATGTAAGATTGCAAGTGTATGACTGAACCAAGAGTAAGAGTGGATAAATAAGACTTGGAATCCTCATCCCCAAGTAGGATTAGAGTAGTTGTATGGATTTCCAAGCATTAATGGTCTTATCTAAGCTAGGAAGGTTGTTGAGTCTTCTTAGGGGTTGTTGAGTTAGTTTAGGAGGTTGTTTAAGACTCTATACTTAGTCAATGTACACCTATTCATAGGTGATTCGAGTGTAATGGAGTAAGACAAAGGTTCTTGAGGTTTGAAAATGGTGAATAAAGTATGTATGATGATTTGGAGAAAGAATATACCTCTGTTGGCATGAAATTTGCATGTTTCCAATGGACTGTGTTGAAGAAGTCTACCAGGACAATGGTATTCAAACCCTCGTAGTCCTATTTATTTTCATAATCTCTCTTGACTATTAATATGGAAAGGTCCTACAAGTGATGTAGATCACAGTCATAATTTTTATGTGTCTTGAAATTGCATAATTTGGTTTTTAGAGCAAATTGTAGGCTCTCGAGCTCTATCTAGGGCTTTGTGTAACTTTTGATTGTACAAGTGAATCTTGCTAGAAATTTCAAATTATCTTTGTTTGTGCATGAATTAGAAGACACTTGAATCATGATGAGAAAGGTCTGTTGAAAATTTGGTATGCCCTAGAAACCTTATAATTCCATTGAAGACCTTGAATTGGGCATTTAAGAACCTTGAGATACCTAGGGGCAAAATTACAAGAATACATAATTGAAGTTCATTGCTTGAGTATTCATCAGGGAGTCTAAAGGTTTAAATTTGATGTCTTGAACACCTTAACTAGGTGGAGGAGGTCTTGTGACTACATATGAAGAAGGACTCCATTGTGAAGAGAGGTATGTTTGCTAAGAACCTCATAAGTGGAATTTATAGTTGGAAACAATCCTTCATGTGAATGTAGGAGACTTGTACATCTATTAGACATTGGCTCAGTGATCACAAAGTGATCACCCTTGATCAGTTGATATTAAGAAATCCCTTCTAGTTGTTATGAGCATGTATTAGGTCTCAGTGGACCTCAAGGTGTTTGGAGCATACAAATGGTGCTATTGAACCTCAAAAGGGAGATCCTCTAGGCAGGGGTAGGTATAGGTTGGTCATTTGAGAAAGTTTAAGCTCTTTGATATTGTGAAACAACCATTGTGAATAGTAAACCTTTAAAGCAAAATAATTAAAGCCCAAGTTCAAGCATAACCCCTGCATTAATATTCAAGAAGTAATTCATTAAAGATGTGGAATGTATTTGGTATGTAGAACTTGGTTCTAGGCCTCACCAAGCTATATCCATTGTACATGAGAATGCAAATATAGAGAAACTTGATGAATAACAGATATAATATGAGATTGGGTGTATAGAATTGCATAGGGAGTATTGGTGATAAACATGAACCAAGGGACCCATGATATATTTATAAGTGTAGGTAACTTATCCCATATTTTCATCTCTTTGTTGTTTAGAGAGAAGAGGGTTAATAAAGAATGCATAGAACTAACAATGTTGGCAAGGTCAGTTATGCATACATCCTAAGAAGCTAAAAGAGATCCTCATAGGCAAGGGATGATGGAGAAATCATTAGAGATGGAGTTCTCTAGAAACATGTATAACATAGAGGTAAGTGTCCATGATCATGATAAAAGGAGAGTTTTTATATCTAGGAGAGTGTTTACTTAACCCTTGCATCATAAGAGCTTAATGTTATGATCAAATTGTCTTGATAGAGTTATGGGATTGCAAACTACTAGAGAATTCCACAATTAGAAAATTCCACAATTAGAAACAACGTGTAAAGAGAAACTAACCTGCGTAAAAGTCACGTGAGGCGTGCCAGTAGCCTCAGAGCCAGAGCAGATGATGACCCATCAGGCTCCTACGTATAAAAGACAAACATATTAATATGTACATGTACATGTGAAACACTATACACAAACATTAATGTGTATTTAATAATAAACATGTAATCAAATGAACTTTGAAATGTAAGTAACTTGAAACTTACTTTGTAACACGCCCAACTGCAGTAGCTAGCATGTTGATGCCGGATGTGTCCTTCACCGACTCTTGCTATTTAAAATCAAAAAATATTAGTTTTTACATGTATGTATGATGTAATCAAATACATATATATTAAAATCTCAAATGAAATAAACTATTGTATATATATTATATTTATTTGACATTTACCTGTGAAAGACCAAGATCATTTGCACTAGTTCCAAAAACATATGCCATCATCTCATCTAGAGAAAAGAAATCATGTGATCCAGAAAATGATGTCTCACCCATAGTGCATATGACACCACATGATCCATAGTGGTGTGGTGCACTAGAACTGATGCCTCCACCAACATCACCAGATGTAATCTAGCTACTATGTTGGGTCAAAGTGTTAGTGAGCTCCTCAATGCATGTAGTGTGTCAATCTCCACAACCTCCTTCACTATAGGAGGGATGACTAAAGGTAGTGGGGTTTTGGGGCATGGGGATCCTAGGTTGACCAATGCGTGCACCTAGTCTACTCTGTGTAGAGCCACCTCCTCTCCTATAAAAATCAGAAAAGTCAAAATAATTTGGGACCTCATTAAGCACAAACTCACAATATAATTTCTTCAAAAAATAGAGAGGAACCTCATTGTTGTTGCATGGTGGATAATCAAAAACCATCCACCATCGGTCCCAAAAATTGTTCTTGATTTGGTCATCATGGCACCAATGGATTGGAAACCATTTGCAAGTATTCATGCGGGGGGGGGGCATTGGTTCTTGGGTCAGTAAATAATACACAAATGTGGTCTTTTGCAATTTTTATTCTTTTACAGCTACATGGGATAATTTATCTAGCATACCACCACCTACAATCAGCTCTAAAGGTATTCCATCTATCTATTTGGTTGGTTATGGAGTCAACTTCACCAATCAATGTTTGCAATGTGTTGGCTAAAGTCATACAGATGGATTTATGGCATGATTTTGTCTTATTTTCTAAATAAGGTTCTCAATGGAAATTTTATTTTGTCATTCTTCCAACGATATCATCTTATGTTCTTGTTAGTTTTGTGGGGACAGAAGGAGCCATAAGAGGTGGATCTACATTCGGAGGAGGGTTTTGAGGAATGTTTGGAGGGTTTTGAGGAATATTTGGATGGTTTGGAGGATTACGAGCTTTCCGAACAACTGAAAAAACAAAGAAATTATATACATAAACAAAAAATTGAAAAACCCATGAAAATCACAAAAACCTAAAATGCAAGAAATTTGATCAAAATCGAGGGCTTACCTCTTCGTCTTGGTGGCATCATTGAAAATTTCATGATCCAGAAGTCCAAAGAGAAATTTGTAGGGGGTATTCAAAGCGTGAGTGCCAACAGTGGGGAGAAATCACGGTTCATAGGGGAAAATGGGGGAAAATGAGGGGTCACAGTCTCTTTTGTTTTTATCATAAAGGACCGTAATCACGGTTTCAAAATAAGATCAAACGGTTTAAAAACCATGATTACGGTACATGAATTTCAGGTTTTCATGTCCACTTTTTTCCCCCAACTTATTACACTTACCCATATATCTACACACACACACACACACACACACACACACACACACACACACACACACAAATATAATATGTGTGTGTAATTCTAGTTCATATTCCTCCTATATTATTTTTGGACTTTAGAAATATTAATTCTTAAATATATTAATGTAAATATCAAATACAAAGACATATTACAAATTATTAATTTTTATAGATAAATACACTATCATAGGGTATTGATTATAGAATAGTAAATTCATACCATATTACAACATATAATAATAAGAAAATATCCAGTTCTTCATTTATAGGTAGTGCTCTATACAAGTTATTCATTATAAAGAGGACATGATACTTAGTTCCCCCTTATTTGACATAAATCATGGTATTTATATGGAAATAAGATCAATGGGTTGTCGCTTAACACAAATGTCAACAACTATACATACAAATGAAAGTTATTATAAAAATTTCTAAGGTCGACAATATAATAATGGACCATTTAATATGTAGGATAATAAAATATGTTATTGCACTAATAATCAAGATAATACTTTGGCAAGAGTCTACATTATCTCACCCCATTTAAACAAGTTAGTGTCCTTTCAACATAATTCATAGATACTATGATAAAGGTTATAATGAAAAGAAAAACACAAGACATTCTAGGTGGAATTATTTTTGATAGAGAGAGCTTAGGTTCTTGTTGTTGTTGGACCTAGTGGATTTGTTAAACATGGTGCATGAGAGACACTCTTCATGAGTTACACCCATATAAATTGTACATGTGGATATATTTGTAAAAATTTCAACAAATGATTAGGCTCATACATATGCAATATAAATCACATGCTCGAACATGATTATTGGTCAAATGAGAGAGAATCACCCTAGGTATGTAAGACATCCTACTAATGAAAAATAGGGTCCATAGTTTTTACATGTCATATGGTTTGTTATGTGGTAAACACATAATTGGTAACTATAGAATTAATGTAGTTATATGACCGGATGTAGCAAAGTGACAAGGAATTTGACCTACAACAAAATAAGTATCATAACTCTACCTACTGTCCTTTTTCCAATATTCTGTCTTAAGGAACTTTTGGATATGTTTTTACATATCATATTTTGTTGCCACATGCATTTCCACTAAATACCTTAATGAAACTCTTTCAACAAATGAGTTCATCACACATTGGAACCAAACATGTTGAGATTCAAATTGAGTAAAATTTTGAACATTAACACTGGTTGAAGAATGATGAAGAAGCTAAATTGTTTGATGTTATGAAAAATCATACTAGAGATTTTGCTTGGGACTACAAAGATATGAAAGGAATCCATCCAAGTATTTGCACTCATCACATATATACTAAAAACATTAGACCAGTTAGGCAACCTCAGAGAAGGATTAATCCAGCCTTAAGAGATATAGTCAAGCAAGAAATTGAAAAACTATTACAAGTAGGTTTTATCTACCCTATCTCAATAGTCACAGGTGTCTCCTCTTGTAATTATTCCTAAAAATAATAGAAAATGGAGAATTTGTGTTGACTATAGGGAACTAAACAAAGCCACACTGAGAGATTATTTTCCCTTACCATTCATAGATCAAGTCCTAGACAACCTTGCAGGTAAGTAGTACTTTTCCTTCTTGGATGGATTTAGTGGATATAATCAAATCGAGTTACTGCTAAGGATCAAGACAAAACTACCTTTACATGTCCATGGGGTACCTTTGCCTACAAGGTATTACCATTTGGATTATGTAATGCTTCGACAACTTTCCAAAGAGCTATATTAGTAATTTTGCACCTAACAAATGACTGTGTAGAGGTATACATGGATGATTTCACTGTATATGGAGACACATTTGATGATGCTTTGAGGAATTTAGATAGATTATTAACAAGATGTGAGCAACACCATCTATCTCTTAGTCATGAGAAGTGTTTGATGATGGTTGATGAGGGGATTGTATTAGGACACCACATTTCAAAAAGAGGAATTCAGGTTGACCAAAACAAAATCATAATTATTTTAGACTTACCTATTCCTCAAACCCCATAGATATCAAGTCATTTTTAGGGCATGTTGGATACTATAGGCACTTTATCAAGGATTTTAGTAAAATTTCTGCCCCATGTTTAATTTTCTTACCAAGGACTATGAATTTCTTTGGGATGAAAGATGTTAGTATGCTTTTGAGGAAATCAAAGAAAAATTAATCACTGCCCCAATATTGAGAGGACCTAATTGGGAAATATATTTTCACATTCAAACAGATGCCTCAAAGAACTCTATTGGTGTAGTTTTGGGACATAAAGATGAAGAAGGGAAGATGTATGTTATTTATTACCTCAATAAAAATCTTACTCCCAATGAAAGAAATTACACTACCACTGAAAAAAAAATCTTGTTGTGGTCTATGCAATTAATAAATTCAAACATTATATCACAGGGTAAAAAATATTTATACATACAGATCACTCAAAGAATTAGGCACTTAATGAACAAACCAATGGTTGGAGTTAGGATAATTAGATGGTTATTACTTTTACAAGAATTTGATATTACCATAGTAGATCATCCACGAAAATATAATGTGGTAGCTGATTTCTTGTCAAGACTTACCACTTTGTAGGGGAGCAAGATCCAGTTAAGGAAAAGTTTCTAGATGAACAATTGTTTGCTATTTCAAGTTGATACACCATGGTTTTCTGCTATGGAAAATTATATTGCAACAGGGAAGTTTCCTCCTTCTTTCACTAAGAAACAAATGAAAAGTTGATCAAAACCACTACACAATTTAAATGGTTAAATGGAATGGTGTTTAAATGTGGTCTTGATTTGGTTTTACACAGGTGTGTGAGAGAAGATGAAATATTTGACATACTGAGGGCATGTCATGATGAACCAAGTGGAGGACACTTTTCAATGAAAATAATATCTCACAAGATACTTGGTATTGACTATTATTGGCCATCTCTATACAAGAATGTGAAGAGATATATCAAGCGGTGATTGAACCAACTTTTACCAATGAAATTCCTCGTAACCTCAAGTGGTGATTGAACCATTTAAAATATGTGGGTTGGATTTTGTTGGTCCCTTTAGTCCTCCTTCACAAGAAAGGAGTACATTCTTGTGTGTACTTGATTATGTGAAAAAGTGGGCTAAAGTGCAAAATGAAATAGATTCAGTTCATCCATGGCTTCTTTCTTGGGTTTATAAACCTCCCTTATAGTAGATCGAGCACTCCCATCACCTTAGAAATAGTTCCATAGTGACCTCAATATGAATACCTTTCATTTCAACAACTGCCCCTTTTTTGTAGTCTTCCACGCTCTGGAAAAATATTTATTGAGATTTTCATAGTGGCCTTCAAAGTTTTTGAGGAAGGATGAGAAACCCTTTCCCTCGAACACCTCCATTACTTCTAGCTTCACCCCCTCTAGGTCAAAAGGCTCGGTCCTAACAAGATCTCCCCCATTTGGAAGCATGATAACCAGTTCGCAGAAAACCCAAGCTTCAAATTAAATAGAAAACTACAAGAAAGCCCAATAATAACACTGCTTGTCCAAGCACGAATGATGGAAATGTCCTTAAAATAACATGAGTGAATCTGAGCCCAAATCTTCTCATCATCCCAAAATAAATTCACACTATACATATGGCTTATGCACATTATGACCTTAACACACCGTGATCTGACATTATTTGGAGACATGTCCATATTGATCATTCTAAATTTTTTCCCTTTTGTTTCACTTTGAGGAATGATGAGTCATCATGACGGAGGGATCACATCATCAAGGACGGTAATTATGTCTTTAACTTATTAAAGGTTAGATTAAAAGTTTACATGTGTGCTTGGATTTGATTTGAAAGTTGGTATGATGAGTCATCTATTGTACATTATGATTAGTAATCATGAGGATGATATCGAGTGGAACAAAAGTGGTGGCATGTTTATAATGATCTATCATTTGTGCAGAATAAACAAAGTAAAGAAGCAGTTGTAGAAAAAATAACTTCAAGGAAGAAGTAGAAGAATTAAATTTGCATTCGCATCTAAACACAACAGAGTTCCACAGCTAAACCCATCCATTTTACAACTAAGAAAAGAGTTTTGTATCCAATCTAGGTAGAGCAATAATTCAAAGGAGAAAAATTTGAATCTCCTCTCTTTGACCCAACTGAGGAGATACTTCTTGTAGATGAAGAATTGGCAGCTTTATCTTTGAACATGCAGGGTGGTTGGAATTCGTGAAAAGTTCTTGAATTATAAATTTAGAACAATCCAAAAAAAGGTTAGAAATATTGTAATTCCTTTTTCTATGAATACAATAAGCAATGTATCTGGTGTGCCAATTGTGCATGTCCCAAATCCTATCAAAGGGACCTTAAAATAACTAGTTGAAACCCTGCTACAAGAGGGGGAAATAGAACCCCAATATATTTACAACACTAAGAAAATCATAAAAGGGGTCAGAAGGGCCATCTTGCCCAAACCCTTTGATAGAGTGGCATTTTGGATAGTCAAGTATTTAACTTGTGATGGTCAATTTGGGTCGGTAGGAAGAGAAGTCCTGAAGATGCTCATACATCTTAGATATGGAGCTACAAAACCAGAATATATAGTAAACCTTCCAGGTTTATTTTTGACTCCATTCATACAATGGCCCAAAGGTATTCTTGGGGTGTTGGAACAATCAGACATCATGGGTTAGTTCATTTGGTGTGCCAACACCATTTTCTTGCAAAGAAAAATGGAGAAGAAATATGGGAGAAATTTCTTAACAAGTTTAAGAAAAACCCTGATATTATCAGGAGGGTAATATCAACTCCTTTTTCTCCTACAACTAATTTGGAAATTGATTCCCCTACAAAGGAAAAGAAGGAAATAGGTGGGGAGACTATACCAAAAAGGAGAAGATCTAGAAGAAGAATTAAAACTACAGAACCTATTGTACCTTTAAAAGAAACTCCTTCCTCTATAACAGCTACAAGAGAGCTAATATCTGTCTCTGACAGTGACAGTTCACCTAGGCAAGAGCAAGAAGTGAAAATTAGAAGAATCTCTAGGAGGAAACCTACTTCTGAACATACTGAAGCTCCTCAAAGAAGAAGAATTCATAAGAGGTCTAGAGAAATTCTAGAGGAGATGAAAGAACAGGACAAGTTGGAAAAATAAGTTGTTGATATTTTGGGCAGCATGGCCATGACTCCTCCTGGACCAAGCCAAAATGAGATGGAAAAAGAAGATGAGAGATTTGAGGAATAGGTTTTTCAAGAGTTGGGTGAATCAACAACACTATCACATGAAGAAGAAGAGTTGGCATCTTGGAGATGGAAAGGGAAATTTCCTTTGGTAGAAGAGGAATGCTTAACCCCCAAAGAACTTTCAGAGAAAGAAGAGAAATAATAGGTTAGACAGCTCTGTTCTTGTCTAGAGCAGAACTCATTATCAAAGAAAAGGATGAGGATTTGAACTTCCTCAAAATCAAATTGGAATAGAGAGAAATGCTCATTAGGGAACTAACAACTCAGCTCATGACATAGGATTGAGGAATTGACAAGAGTTAAAAGGCAGATGATGGAGAAAGAGGAAGAATGTAAAATTTCTGAAGAAAGATCACTATGTCAATAGTCTATACACAAACTGAATTAACTTACCGCCACTCAAGTATTTATGGGATGATACATGTAGGAACTCAATGAAATCAAAACATCCAATGAGGATTTGAGAAGCAATATAAAAGATGAAAAGAAAGTGTTGTTGCAAATCAGCAACACCCCCGGATGCAAATCAGGTTTCTAAGTTGATGTTTCAGCATCCAAAGTGTGATTGCACAACATTGAAACCTCTCTCTCAAGTGTGAAAATGAGAGAGAATATCCAGTTAAGGCTGGTTCCTCAAACTCCTCACGATCGATCTCATTATTTACACAATTGCAGAGGTTTGAATCCTAATCCTACTCTAAATTCCAAGACGAGAGATAGAAAGTGCAAAAATTGAAACTAAACTAATAGGTGATACACCAAAGGAGTGGTGAACACTTCTTGTTCATGAAAATTGACACAATTTCATGAAATGCAACATGAAACATCATACACAGGCTGATAAGATGTAATTAGAGGTCTGAAATGAAGCAAGACAATACAAACAAAGGATTGAAAATTGATCACGAGTTTGCATTGTCATTTTCACTGTCAAAATCCTTGCATTTGCAACATCAAAGAGGTAGAAACCTATTACAATCATGAAGAAGGTCTGATACTTGCAAAAATCACTTGTTGAAGGTGAAAGAAGAAGCTTGCTATCCAAAAAATGTTCAACCTCAAAAAATGAGCCAAATCTAGCTTTTACAATGCATGGGTCGAGCCCAGGAGAGAGAAAATGTGTAAAAACATGGGAGCCATTCCCATTGAATGAAGATGCATTAAAATAGCATGGGCATCCTTACAGACCCATGCCCTAACATTTTTGGCCATGCTGAAGAAGAATGCGACCCATTTTGCATTAAAACTGGTTGTTGAAACGTCATTTCTGGCCATTACCACGTGCCGAGACATGTTTCTTGATTTTCTCTCTCCAAACTAAACCAAAATGCAAAATTGACCCTGGAATCATGTAGAGAATTTCACCATCTTTCCATTGATATAAAGAACATGAAAATCCAGCTTTGGATCGAAAGATATGGCGATTTGAAAATTTAGGGCAAAAACAGGCCAAAATCGGATCGGCGGGCAAAAAATTTGAATTTTTTACCTTTTTGGTCATTTGGAAAATTTTCAAAAAATTCCCCATGCCCCACCGATGAGGTGAAGACCATGTGGCATGTTCTTATTCATTGGTTCCATTCAATGCGGGCCATGGGCCACAAAACTTTTTTTTTGGATTTTCACACGAAAACTTTGCCAAAATTTCAACTTTTCCTCCGCCTCCGAAAAATCCGGCTTTACACGTGTCGTCCTGGACCTTCGCGGCAATCTTTACTTTTGGATTTTTTGGTGAAACATTTTGCCAAAATTTCTAACTCCCCTCGTGCCCCACTTTTTTGGTCCCTTAGGACACGTGTCTTGTTTTAATTGGCAGCAAATTTCCCAAAATTTCATTGTGCCAAAACACTTAGCCAAATTTTCAATTTTCTTCCCCTTCGGATGCGTGGCAGCGTTTGATTCGTCTGGGTCCCGTGGGCAAAAATTTTACCTTTGAAAATTTTGACCAAAACTTGGAAAATTTTCTAAGTTCTTCTCTTTTCCCCGCCACTTCCTGGGACACGTGGCGGCTTCCTATTGGCCGGGCCTCCTAAGGGAAAATTTCCCACAAAAACTCCGCTGAGCCATAACTTGAAAAATATGAGGAGTTAGGAGGAAAACTTTACCTTTCTGGAAAGCTGAGAGAGAGCTCTATCCAATGGTGCCATTTCTAGAAGATTTTGAGTGCCTAAAAAGCAAAATTTTATGTCTGAGGCACAAGAGAAGGAAAGATGAAAGGAGTTAGCTAGAAAATGAGCAAGGGGACATTTTGGATAACAATTTTGGCGACTCAGAGGGGTCATCTACCTACTAGATGAAGATACCGGTTACTCGAAGCAATCCATTGGGCATGGAGTCATCAAATTTTCTATTTGGAAACCCCTAATTGACTTAGAATGTTGCAAGGAGGAAGATGGAATATCACCTGATGGAAGCAAGGACTACAAAAAATCTCCAAGGACAACAAGCCTGTGCCAAAGCACTTAGGGAAAGCAAAACAACCTACAGTAAAACAATGTGCACAAGCACTTGGAGGAATGAAAACCTAAGCTAATATTTACAAGGTGGAGAATTTCCTTTAGTAGCAATGCTTTAGATAGATTCCATTGATTGGAATCTGCGGTTCTTCGCCATCAATGAAGACAATTGGAAGGCATTGTTGTCCTTACACTTTGTGACCATGTATGGGCCACTCCAAATGGCATCAAATTTTGAATGCCTTCTCGGTTTTCTCTATCTCGCATCCCATTTTAACACTAGATCTCCAACTTGGAAAGATCTACTCTTGGCCTTCTATCAAAGGTCTTCTTTATCAAAGCTTGATCCTTCTCCATTGCTTGGGATGCCTGATCTCTTATCTCTTGGAGCTCCATCAACTCTGCATATCTCACCTCCATGGGCCCAAACTCTAGCAACTCTAACTACTTCATGAGTTCCAATGTTGGCAACTCAAGTGACATGGGCAAGATTGCCTCTCTTCCATAAACAAGCCTAAATGGAGAGTTACCTGTGGATCTCTTGGGAGTTATCCTATCAGCCCATAAGGCTGATTTCGATTTGGTATGCCAAGACCTCGATTCTCATCAAGAGTCCTCCTAATGATCCTCAACAAGTTCTTGTTTGTAGATTCACACAGCCATTACCACTAAGGGTAGTAGTTTGATGAAGTACTTAGGTAGATCCCGTTCTTGATAGCCCACTCAATCACCTTGGATCCAATGAATGCTAATGCATTATCTGAGATTATTGTAGCAGGTATGCCAAATCTGGTTACTATCCCCTCATAGAAGTCTAAGATGTTAGACTCATTTGCTTCCTTGAGTGCTACTGCTTCAGTCCACTTGGTGAAGTAGTCTGTGGCTGTCAAAATCCACTTATGCCCTTGGCTTGAATTGGGATTAATGACTCCAATGAAGTCTAAACCCCATTGCATGAATGGCTGGTCAACTGAAATTGGATGCAATGGAAGGGCAGCAAGCCTCTCTTTACCTGTGAAGAATGCACAATTCTTGCACCTTTTGATCCATGCAAAGCAATCACTAAAAATCTTGGGCCAATAATAACCAGCCTTCATGATTTTTAGAGCTGTCACTCTTGGTGCAAAATGACCACCAGCTGGTCCACCATGGAACTCTTCCAACACCCTATGAATCTGATTTGTGCTAATGCATCTCAGTAGCACTCCATTCACATCTTTCTTGAACAAAACACCATCTACTATGGCATATGGGACAGCCTGCAATCTGAAGTGTCTTCTTTGGGTTTTGTTCATCTCTGGAGGGCATAGGCCTGTGCTTAGGAAGTGCATTATACCTTGGGTCTAGCAAGGAGTGGGGACAACATTATCCTCTTCTTGAGTGCTACCTTGCACATGGCTGTCTTGAACTATCAAAACAGCCTCTTCTTTATTGCATACTCCTTTTTGCTTGCCTAGAATCAGCTACTCACACAATCCTTTTCCTCTTACCAGCTTGGTGACCTTGATCTCAATGTCATACTCCATGACACGAGTGATCCAACCTGCCCTTTTCTCATTCAAATCCTTGTTGAGGAGGAAGTCCTTTACTCCCACATGAGAGACCAACAATTGAACCTTGTTGTTTGAGACTAGATGCTTGAATTTCTTCAAGCTTCTGATTACTGCAAGTACATGCTTCTCAATAAAATAATATCTCACCTCATAGTCATCTAGGCTTTGGCTGAAGAAAGCAATTGGCTGCTCATCATTGTCCTTGTTCTGCTGTACCAAAATGGCAAAAATAGTATCATTACCTCCAAATGCATAGAGGATGAAATCCTTGGAGAAATCCGGGTTGATGAGAGTTGGTGCTTGGGAGATGGCTTCTTTGATTGCTTCAAAACTCTCCTTGCCTTCTGCTGTCCACTTGAAAGCCATGCTTTTCTTTAACATTTTGGTGATAGGTTTGACAAGGGCTGCAAAATATGGGACAAACCTCCGAACAAAGTTTATTCTCCCCAAGAAACTCTGAAGGGCCTTCTTGTGGCTTGGCAATGGTAGTGCTCTTATGGCTTCAACCCTCTCTGGATCAATTGCTAATCCTTCTTTGGAGACAATATGGCCAAGGAGCTTTCCTTCATGTGCTAGGAAGATACACTTCTTAGGATTCAAAGACACTCCAAATCTCCTGCACCTTTGGAAGACTTGTCTCAAATGAGAGAGGTGGTCTGCTGCATTCTTTGAAAAAATAGTGATATCATCAAGGTATATCAGCACCACGTTGTTAATCAAACCTTTGAACACCATGTCCATTGCTCTTTGGAAGGTAGCTCCAGTGTTGGACAGCCCAAATGGCATTTTCCTGTATGCATAAGTTCCCCATTTGGTTGTGAAGGCTGTCTTGAACTGATCTTCTTCCTTCACCATAATCTGATTGTAGCCCGAGTAGCCATCAAGTAGTGAAAACCTCTCGGAGCCAGCCACAACTTGCAAAATTTTCTCCATAGAAGGGAGTGGGTAATGGTCCTTGAGAGATGCTCTATTCAAGTCTCTGAAGTCAACACACAATCTGATCTCTCCACTCTTCTTTCTGACTGGAACTAAGTTGGCAACCCAACTAGAATGCTTGATTGGGAATATGATTCTTGACTCAATCAACTTGTTCAATTCCTTCCTCATGAGAGGTTCCATGTGTGGATTGACTGGCCTTTGTTTCTGCCTGATGGGCTTAGTATTTGGATCCAACTCAATGGTGTGCTGAGCTAACTTGGGATTGAAACCTTTCAAATCTTTGTAGCTCCAAGCAAACACATCAGGGAACTCTTGACACAGCTGTATGAACTCATACCTTTCTTGTTCAGTTGTCATCTTTCCAATTTGCAATGGTTTGTTCTCTTCCACCAAGATGGATATTGAATCTTCTCTCTTGACCTGAATGTTTGCTTTCTCTTTCCTAAACTGATCATTGGGATTGAAAATGGACTCCAAAGTGATAAGTCCCTTGGGCAGCTTGTTAGTTCTCAGCTGTACCACTTGGTCACCATACTGCTGTTCCAATTTTTCCTGATTTTTAGCTGAGAACTCAACTTCTTCTTGTAAGAAATGGATGATTTGCTGGTCATTCTCAAACACTTGCCAACTTACATTGTTATCCGGCACTGAAGGCCTCACAATCACATGGATGTTTGGCTGTACCTTGTCCTTTTGAATGCTTTCCACAATATCAAAGGCTGCCCCAACTGCTGCAAGCCTGTCAGCAGCTTGGTTTTCTTTCCTAGGAATGGATTTGATGCCAAAACCCTCAAAATCTTCAATGAGGTCCCACACCCTGTTCTTGTAGCACTTGAGTAGATCATTCTTGATAGCATGTTGCCCCTTAACTTGGTTTACAATCAATTCACTATCACCAAAGACTTGCAAGTTCTTTATTCCTCTCTTTATTGCCCAATGCATCCCTTGCACCAAGGCTTCATATTCAGCAGTGTTATTGGAGCATGCAAACTGAAATCTAAAAGCTGAATAGTACTTTACTCCTTGAGGTGAAATAAGCATAGCTCCACCTCCTGCACCTTGTCTACTCCTTGATCCATCAAAAAATAGCTGCCATACCTCATTGTCATCCTTGTGGTTTGGCTTGGTGATGCTAGGAATGGGCTGATCTTCTTGATGTATGCAATAGACCCTAGCTCAAGATTCTTCTACTTCTTGATAAGGATCAAAAGCATGCACCTTGTTTGCCCATTCATCAAGAGTTAGATCGGGATGCTTCCAACCTTGGTGTCGACTTCATCGAGTGCTTGGGTGATCTTCTTGATCAAATGCCGAGAGCAGTTGGCATTGATCTGACTTGGAGTGTAGGGCTCAATGTGGAAGTTTGCAATAGGTTCGAGACCTGATTGTAGCTTTGGTTCCATACCTCGTTCTAAATAGCATGTGTGACCAATCACCAGACAAATATCCTCCAATCTTGGTGTGAAATCTCTTGACAAACATAGGGCAAAAGTGGTGGAAGGTCTATAACTGATACATCTTGTAAAACAACAACATTTGGACATGCATGCAAGGTAAGACTCAAGTTTCTAATCACCCCAACTGTTGTTACTACTTGTCCCATCCAACTGCACTACCCCTTTGGATATGGTTTCATATTGAAGTCCTAGTTGATCAGCTATTTGCTTGGGCATCACTGAGCTACTTGCCCCGGAATCAATCATGCAATTGTGCACCAATTGGTTTCCAATGATGATTAATGAGACATAAAAAGGAGGGGCTTCAACATTTTACCTTCTTGTCCTCCATGATTCCCTTGGTGGGCAGCATTTGTGAGCACCTTCTCTTGCATTTGGACTTGCTTGATTCGAAGTTGGCCATCCTTCATGGCAGACTTGTAGCAAATCTCTCGGCACAGGATAGATAGGGATTCCCACATTGATATATTTACATTTGTCTTCTTCATCTGATCAATGATACTAAATGGTGATGAAGGATCTCTTTGTTGTCCCTTGGTTTGCATATTCATCCCTTGCATGTGGGCAGCAACAACTGGTATTTGAGTTGGTCTAGGAGTTGTTCTTGGCTGCCCTTGTGCATTTACAACTGGATTTTGTTTGCCAACCATTTGTGGAGCCATAAAAGGTTGTGGATTGGTTGGAGCTAATGGTTGTTCTTCACCCAAATTCCTTCTTTTTGACCTTGTGTTGGCTGCAACACCTTGAGAGACTGTTTGATTTATGCCACAAAAATCCTCTGCCTGCTAGTTCACAAGTGTGGTGTCATTTGGAGCTGATTGTTGCTGGAATGTTTCTTGTTGTTGGTTGTTTCCTTGACTTCCCTCACCCTCCACACCAGTAGTTGTCACCATTAATGCTTGATTCAAGGCACCGTTGAAGCACATAGATTGGTTGTGAGGTTCATTGCATGGAAAACACCAATCATACTCCTGAGCAACGTTGTTTTGTGTTGGCACCAATGCCTTAGAGCGCGAGATATAGCATTTGGATTATAGGGTTGAAATGGTGCATTGGTTGGCGGAGGCCTTGCTTGATTTAGATTTGCAGCTGGATTGGGTGGTCTATGAGGTTGATATGGCTGCCTGTTAGGCTGAGCTTGAGGCTGGAAGGAAGGTCTAAAACTTTGGGCTTGTTGCCTCTTGAGAGTAACCAGCTCATTACCTAAATTTTGCAATTGCTTCATGACTTCTTGAAGCTCATTTGGGGCACTTGGAGATGAAGTAGAAGCTTCATTTGAACTCTGATTTCTAGGAGTGGGAGAAGGAGCCAAATTAGGTGCTTGATTAGTGTTTGGGCTCTCTAAACTTGGAAACAATGGCATGGGAGGTCTAGGGGCTAGTTTTCCAGCTTGGATCAAACAATTTTCAGCCCTAATGGCAATGTTATAAGCCATAGGGATAGTTATGCCTCCCATGGACTGAATCAACATAGAAATATCAGAATTTAGAGCTTTGAGATAGTAAAGAAAATCACCTTCTTGTTGGCCTGACTGCCACTGAATTCTCTCCCAAGTCCTTTGAAATCTGAAGTTGAAATCAGTCAGCTACTCATTGGGAGCTCTCTTGATGGTTGTCAGCTGCTCCAAAAGAGACAAGTTGTCTCCCTTCTCTCCAAATTTCTCATGAAGTGCTACACATAGCTGGTTCCAATTTTGAATAGAACCTGAGGCAAGGCTTCTAAACCATTGCAAAGCCTTCCCCTTGAATGAAGATGCCAGCAATTTGACAGCAACTTGCATCTCATTGATTTCATGAATTGCACAAAGGTTGGCAATGTCTTTAACATGATCACCAGGAGTAGTCTGATTCTCTCCAGTGAAGTATGGAATGTTCTTCAAGGCTGCAATTGGAATTGGATTTTGTGCATTGAGAGCAAGTGGGCTGCTGCCAGTGAAATTGACATAGGGGTTGTTTTGTGCCATTCTAATTGGTCTTAGAACCCTTGTTGACTGAATGAAAGGCCTACCAGGTGGAGGAGTTGAGAGAGTTCTGTTTGGTGGAGATGGAGACCTTTGAATCCTTCTTCCTCTTTACCTTCTTCTTGGAGATAACTGCAGATATTCAAACAGCACCTCTTCTTCTCCAGCTCTTGACCTTGTGGTGATTCTTCTCATGAGTTTTCAGGTCTGCACTGCTAAAACCAGTGATTCTTCCCCTTGGAGTCACCAGATGTGTAATTTATAGCTCTTTTAAGCAAGAAAATTGCAGCAGATGCACATCAACTTTGTTGCAATGAAAATGAGACCTCTAAGGTCCCACCGGGCATGCCAAAACTGTTGTTGCAAATCAGCACCCCTGGATGTAAATCAGGTTTCTAAGTTGATGTTTCAGGCATCCAGTGTGATTGCACAACATTGAAACCTCTCTCCAAGTGTGGGACTTGTAAAATGAGAGAGGAATCTCTAGATTAGAGGCTGGTTCCTCAAACTCCTCATGATCGGATCTTATTTGCATAATTGCAGAGGTTTGAATCCTAATCCTACTCTAAATTCCAAGGAGACAGAGATAGAAAGTGCAAAAATTGAAACTAAACTAATAGGTGATACACCAAAGGAGTGGTGAACACTTCTTGTTCATGAAAATTGACACAATTTCATGAAATGCAACATGAAACATCATACACAAAGGATAAGATGCAATTAGAGGTCTGAAATGAAGCAAGACAATACAAACAAAGGACTGAAAATTGATCACGTAGTCTTTGTCATTTTCACTGTCAAAATCCTTGCATTTGCAACATCAAAGAGGCAAAAACCTATTACAATCATGAAGAAGGTCTGATACTTGCAAAAATCACTTGTTGAAGGTGAAAGAAGAAGCTTTCTATCCAAAAAAAATGTTCAACCTCAAAAAATGAGCCAAATCTAGCTTTTACAATGCATGGGTCGAGCCCAGGAGAGAGAAAACGTGTAAAAACATGGGAGCCATTCCTCATTGAATGAAGATGCATTAAAATAGCATGGGCATCCTTACAGACCCATGCCCTGACATTTTTGGCCATGTTGAAGAAGAATGCGACCCATTTTGCATTAAAACTGGTTGTTGAAACGTCATTTCTGGCCATTACCATGTGCCAGAGACATTTCTTGATTTTCTCTCTCCAAACTAAACCAAAATGCAAAAATGACCATGGAATCTTGTAGAGAATTTCACCATCTTTCCATTGATATAAAGAACGTGAAAATCCAAGCTCTGGATCGAAAGATATGGTGATTTGAAAATTTAGGGCAAAACAGGGCCAAAATCGATCGGCCTACGGGCAAAAATTTGAATTTTTACCTTTTTGGTCATTTGGAAAATTTTCAAAAATCCCCGCACCACCGCCGATGAGGTGAACACGTACATTCTTATTCATTCAAGGGCACAACGGCCAAAACTTCACCTTTTTATTTTCAAAAAACACTTTGCCAAAATTTCAACTTTTCCTCCGCCTCCGAAACTCCGGCACGTGGCTCTGTGACACGTGTCGTGTTTCTGCCCGAGGGGTAGGTGGATCACAATTTACTTTTGGATTTTTTGGCAAAACATTTTTCCAAAATTTCTAACTCCCCTCCGCGCCCCACTTTTCCGGTCCCTTAGGACACGTGTCTTGTTTTAATTGGCCACGGGGCCATCTCTCCAAAATTTCCCTACACAAACACTTAGCCAAATTTTCCAATTTTCACCCCTAGACGCGTGGCAGCTCCTGATTCGTTTGCGGGCCCGCGGGCAAAAATTTTACCTTTGAAAATTTTGACCAAAACTTGGAAAATTTTCTAAGTTCTTCTCTTTTCCCCGCCACTTCTTGGGACATGTGGTGGCTTCCTATTGGCCGCGGGCCTCCTAAGGGAAAATTTCCCACAAAAACTCCACCGAGCCATAACTTGAAAAATATGAAGAGTTAGGAGGAAAAATTTACCTTTCTGGAAAGCTGAGAGAGAGCTCTATCCAATGGTGCCATTTCCAAAAGATTTTGAGTGCCTAGAAAGCAAAATTTTATGTATGAGGCACAAGAGAAGGAAAGATTAAAGGAGTTAGCCGAAAAATAAGCGGGGGCACATTTTGGATAACATAAAGCAAGAAAGGAATGGAAGAAAAATTTTGTAAAGAAGAGGGAGACAAATTTAAATGTCTTGTAAAAATACAAATGGTTTGCATAATGAGTGAAAAATTGCTTGCATGTAGGAGACCTTCTCCTGCATATAACATGTTTCTAGAAGAACAATTCATTCACTAAAGCAACTATCAAGAATTGCATGTGGCCTTCCACATGAAATAAAAGATGAATCTAAGTTCATGACAACCTATTCTTCAGCCAGATAGAGCAGAAAAATATTCTCTATGAATTCTATCTCTACAATCTTATGCTAGAAAAGAACACAGGCTTCATGATCAATTTGTATGTGGGAGAAAGCCAACTTAATGCATTTATTTCTGTTCTTCAAAATCAGATTGCATGGAAGGAAAGGGATTTTGAGCATCTATTGAAAGCTAGCTCATTTGGTCTCTGCATGAGGGCTCATTATGGTAAACCATCTACTTTTGTTAAACATTTTAGAACCCATGCCTTTGATAGATTCTCAAGACACATTATATTGCCAGTTTACAAAAAGTATTGATGCCTTCACCTTTTATGAGGTGGAAAATTTTGAGGATATTTATGATGGATGTTTGAAAATATGGGAGCTTCTTATAGTTTCCTTGAGGAGAAGGGAAGTAATATCTCCCACAAATTTGATTTGGAGTCTAGAAAGAGAAAAAGATTTATGCACACTAATCCCTCAGATCAATGAAAAAAGGGGCATATGGATGGGAATGAGAACAAGGCCTCCCCTTCTTCTCACTCCCATGTCTCCATGGAAAAACAAAGAACCTCAAGATCCCACTCAATTTGAGGAATGGAAGAGGAAAGTAGAAATAGGATCAGGGTATAGTGTTTCTAAACTAAAACACTGGGATATTCAGTTTCAACCATTTGACCTAAGCAGTCAATTGGAATGCATAATACACAACCCAAATTTGAAGAGTAAAGTTTGTAAGAGGACTTACAAACAAGTAAGTATGGGGAGATGATGAGGCTAGAATATGTCTCGTTAATGTACAATAAATGATATTATTTTACTCTCCTTTTTATCAAGTTTGACTACATTTTGTGACTTTTGTTTGATCTAATATAAGTTAGGATGTAATTGTCCATATTTTGTTGATTATAGTTCTAACATTTAAAAACT
Source organism: Taxus wallichiana var. yunnanensis (assembly GCA_018340775.1). Taxonomy (NCBI): domain Eukaryota; kingdom Viridiplantae; phylum Streptophyta; class Pinopsida; order Cupressales; family Taxaceae; genus Taxus; species Taxus wallichiana. Next base: position 252,643,112 of record CM031234.1, on the reverse strand, counting down.
CTATAATTCCTAACAAAGTGCTTTGGAAATTCAGTTTTGTAATAAAACAAGTCATAATCAGTCAAAAGAACAAAGTATGAAGCAGTCAACATGTTTTTAGAAGCATTGGTTTCAATACGGCTCGGTTCCGAACTTCCAGACTTAGTTCCGAACTCCATTACATAGTTACGAGCTCTATCACTTAGTTCTAGAACTTTCAAACTTAGTTCTAGAACTCCATCACTTAGTTCTAGAACTTTTGGACTTAGTTATGGAACTCCCGTGTGGAACTTCTAACCCTCACAATTAGATCTAGAACGATTTCCTTTAGTTCCGGAACTTCTAAAGTTCCGGAACCGGTGAGAATTTGTTTATTCCAACAATGTATGGTGATTTAGCAATCAATGATCCTTTCAATCAGGAGCAGATTAGAAGATTTCCAATTCTTCATACTCACAGATCTAGGGATAACTATCATACAGTAGTACATCCAGCCATGATCCAATTCAACATCTATTTTTGGCACGATTCGGTTCTATCTGAATCGGTAGGACAACTATGGCTGTAAATGCACTGTGGAAGAAGTATATATATGAATACAGACTGTAGATAGAATAATATAGAGAGATAAATATATACATAGATAAAGGCATAGAGAGATAGAAAGAAACAATACACGTTTTTGTAAAGTAGAATATTTTATCAATAAAATAGCCATTTCTGTTTTGAGAGTATATTAAGTTGTCAAATCCTATTTCAAGGTGGAGCAAGGTCCCACTCTTCCAAGAACCAGTGGTCTTCATTTTATTGGTATTTATATTTCCAGAGAAAATAATATAGATCTATTAATTCTAGAAATGTTTTTGATTACTCAAGTTGAAATATGTCATGTATACTTGTTCATGCAGTGTTCTAGATTAGATTCTTATTTCTAAGCAATCATCTCTTCAGCATTCTGAATTGTGTGTTTATTTCTAAAGAAAGTGTGTTTTCTACAAAGTGTGTTTACTTACAACAATCTATTCCATTCTACAAATGTGTGTTTACTTCCGTAAAGTTTTCATAGTTTGATTTCAATAAGGTTTTTCCAAAGAAATCCTCAAGACATTGAGAAAATCCCATAAAATATAAAAAAAAAACAAATAGCTACAATCAATTACTGGATCACTAAGATTTCTTGTTTCATATAGTTTAGGACACCACCCTTGGTTTGAATATGACATCAACAAAGAGTTGATTAAATGGAGGGAATAACAACACCCATCATGGATTGAATGTTAATAGAATGTTTTTTTATTCAACCATTACTCTCTCAAATTCCATTTTTTCTTCATCTAGTCTTTCCTTCTCAAGTAATAGGTTAAAATAATTAGATTTATCAACTTGTGTTATGATAATTTGCATTGTCTCCTTGCCTAGTTATTACATCAATCATATTGATGTTGGATTGCTTTGGAAATTTTTCATCATCATGGTTTCTAAGTCAACACCATCTACAAATATGTCTAATGTTATTTCTAATGGAATAATATCACACATAATGACCCAACTCAATGCACTTTTATTCTATACAATTGGTCATCCTCGAAAAAATGTGCTAAAAAGGCTTTGAATCTTACCACCACTATTTTATAATGATAAATTCGTGGCATGGTGGGTGGTGTTGACTAATAACTTTGTGTGAAGAATACATGGTAAAATATTATTTTTAAAATTATACGAACAATATTTGAATGAAGGAATTGTAGTTTGACAAATATTTTAGAGCATTTTATTGGTGCAATTTGCCTTGGTGTGATATTTTACCTTGAAGTTTATATACCACAAAAACATTTCCTTCATTCTTAGTGTCTCCCTTTAGTTCCTTCATCATTCAAATCGTGTTTTCCGCAAGGCTATAAAATGATTTAGATTCACTAGAATCAAGGTCATCTTGATCACTTCTTATAAGTGTGAGGATTTCATATTATATATTTCAATGTTAATGTTTTGGTTGTGTATGTCTTCATAAGACAATGGTGGGAAAACATTCATATTCCTATGGAATGAGGGTATTGAATATTCAATGAACCATCACTTCAAAAAAATGTAGGTTCTTTGTGAAAAAACCTAACAATCCTTTGAGTCTTATGTTATAAGCTTAAAATTCTCATGTTTACCTTATTGGGTATTATAGATTTCTATGAAAATATTATTGTCAGCTTTTAGGAGCTTAAATTAATTCTTGAATGATTTTGTCAATTTTATAGGCACCAAAATTTGGTCATTTGGAATTTGGTAAGGTTTTATCTTATATCCCGATACATAATTTGTGCACTTAGATCGAGCTCAAAATCACTATCCTATCATATCCTATCCTATCTTGTCATATCCTATCTTAAAGCTTGCAATGGGTCAAATATCTCATTCTACTACTTGTTCACTTACAATAACACTCCATTAGTCAAAAATTCATTATACCTTATATAATAACTTCTCCAAATCATCAAATATGCTAGTAACCCTATAATACAAAACCATCTAGTATGGACACAATCAATCTGATCTTTCCCTTACTAAGTGATTATGTCCTTAGCCCTCTAATGGAAAAAAATATAAATGATTTTTTTCATGAGTCATGGTTTTCCTCTTAGCATGGCTTAGTAAAAATCATTACACTTGGAGAATTATAAATACAAATTAAACCCACACATTTATTTACTTAGTAGTCACTAACACTCATAAAGAGAACATCTCGAACATATCCATTAAAACATCAAGAAAGCTTTCCTATTATTCCCTATTATAAGAACATACAATAGGAACAACCCCAAGAAGGTCTAAATAAATTTAAACTAGGTTAAGAGAAATTATTATAAATTCAAAAACACTCAAAGCCGATTTAAAAAGAAAGCAAGATCAAAAGAACCAAATTATAAATATATACATATATATTAAAGAAGTAAAATTAAACTTCAATATGTGGGAGAACTACATGAGATTTGATGCCCACTTGAAGTAATTTTTATGTAGGCATGATGTATGAGGTACTTCAATGTGTAGACACAAAATCACACACTTGGGTACATTTCTAGGTCCTAAAAGCATACTTGCATTTATATGATTTATAAGGGATAAAACTATCAATTAACAACTATATTTGGCCTTTTTCTTTTGTTTCTAGTCTTTATGGTATTCTACACCCCATACCCAATAAGAGTTTCACTTGTTTATCTTTCATGAATTCAAACATCAACGCCCTAGAAGGACACCAACGCCCAAATTCCCTAGTCCCCTTTGGGTGCCCCTAACCCTTTTCTATCTTACTCGATTATTGTGGGTCTCTTTTATCATTTGGGCATCTTATTTTCTTGAGTTGTCTTTCTAGTTGTCAATTATGAAATTCAACAAAGGGAATCATATAAATACAAAGATATGTCACCAAAATAAAAGACCAAGCTCTAAGAATTTATTATCATCACCTAATATTGCATCCAAAGGAATATAAGAGCATCAAAATCATCCATATATCATCCATTCAAGGCACAAGGAATTGCATTTTCTACATACACTTCATAGGAAGGGGAAGTTCATTATTCTATCCACATATCTCTTTACATTGGTGCATCTAGCTATCACCCGCTATCACATGCACTTGCACAAGGGCTTCCTAGGGCATGATTATTTCACACACTCATAAGAAATACATGGATTATGAGATGTAGTGCAACACTCGGTCATAAGTTCACTCAATTGGGTGACCGTCGAGGTCAATCCGACTCCCAATATTACATATTTTCTTTTTTGATTTGATGTAGTTTGAGGGTTTTACAAGTCAACATCTCTTTGCAAGTTACAGGTGATTTATGAGAACAAGGTGTGACATACAGGTAACCAAAGATGACTAGTAACGACACCAAAAAATTCATATTCTAAGCTCTGTATGGTCACATGTGCCTAGCAGAGGTCTCTAGCACCTAAGTGCCCTCACCCCATTCTAGACACCCCTGTCCATTGGGGTCGGTCCAACAGCTTATAGAATTTATCTTGAGTGATTATGATGGTATTCCTTCCAATTCATCATTTTCCCCTGTCTTCATAGTCCCTAATCAAGAAAAAATCATCTAATTCATTTTTTCTCTCTCTTTCACTTAGGGTTTTCAATATCTACTTTTCCTATTGTTTATGTCATTTATATTCTAGCATAATTGTACATCAACTTTGTTACATAAGTTACTCTATAATATCTAGGGTTTAACATTAGCATTAAATTATATTTCTTTAAATAATTTGGTGAACCCAAATTTGAATACACTTGGATCCTTGTTTTCCTTTTCTCATGGCTCCTAAAGTTCCTTAAATGTCTTTGTATGATATACTATTTAATGTATCCTAATTGTAAGTTTGTTCTCTAAAAATCCAAAACACACTATGTATCTCCCTCACAATATGCCACCCACTCGAGTAAGTGTCATCTTTAATTGTCTATCTGATGACTCTATATGCCCTAATTCTCCATCAAATCAACCCATCTTAGAGTCCATTCAAGCTTTACACTCTTTGTTTCAAGATAAAATTTAGGCTATGGAATCCACGATTACATCTCTTAAAGATGAAATCCATAATCTCAAGGATACTTCTCAATCCCATGCTTATTATTCTTCTACATCTCATCCCACTTCTATTTCTTCTATATGTTTTCATATCGGTGAACCCCAAGTCTTACCCAAACCTCGCAAATTTGATTTCAATGCTAAGAAACAAGATATTCTTCCTCAACTAATCACTCATCAATTGATCAACTTTCCATCTACTCATTGTTATCCTCCTCATTGACTTGCAAGATATTAAGGTCATCCATATTACAATTATAATTAAATCAATGAACGTAATGAAAATTATTGTTATGCTCTTAAATGAAAAATTAGGCACCTAAATAATTATTGTCTCATTTCATTTGCTACACAAAATGGTGCTACATCCCACTAGGTTCCTAAATCTGATTTATCTATGTCTAATGAGCATCATGCCATCACTTCCAATGTTCCTTCTTCGGTCAGTCAAGCATCACCTATCAAACCCATTCCAACTACGCAATCACCTTTCAAGGTATGTCCTCCATCACCTCCTTCTACTAATTAGTCTCCAACATTACCAAGTTAAAATAAGCAAAAACCTCTTAAAATCAATTTAACTCCTCCTCCTCTCAATTCCTCTTGATGGCGTTACAAATCCCAAATAAGAAGCCACTCACTAAGTAAGACCAAAAACTCTAGACAACCTCTTTTGACCTAAAATCTATCCTTGATCCCACTCTTTCTCCCACATCCCATTTTGATAACAATATGCTTTATTACGATATATTTCAAAAAAATCACCACCAAAATATCTCTCTTACATTATCACGTAGCTCTCCATCATTGACATACTTGGGGGCATCACACTTCTCCCCCTTTTAGCACTATCAATTATCTCTAACATCTACTATCACTCTTGCGTGGATGCAAATGTTTTTTGATAGTCAATTTTTATACCCCTTAGTAAATAAGGACAATCCCCGCGTGTCGGCCTATCAGATTTTAAAGTTTTAATTGCCCACCCAAGGCATGCGCGTGCTAAGCCCCTCTTTTATGTGAATTTTTCAAGAATGTAGCATAGATGTGTAATAGAAAGACAAAAAAACTCCTTATTCAACTAAGAACTTTAGGCATATGTTACACTAATGTATTCATTTAAACAAGAAGAACATTGACAAAAAATTAGATTTGAACTCGAGGGAAAGAGGATGCATAATGAGTATAATCATTCATATGAAACATGTCCCAACATAACAAAAATGGTATAAGTATGAGTCGTGAAACACATATATTTATATTTGAACATGTTCATAATCACATTATATATATTAGGGTCATTACTGGACCCAACAGCATGGGAAATGATATTGCAGATTAGAACCATGTAGCAATCATTGGTCTCGACGTCCCTTATTTGTAGTGCCAACCCAAAATCATGCCCAAAATAAATTTATCAAATGGTATTGTGTACTAGCAAGTGAGTGTGTAGGTTTGCATGGATTGCCTTATCCATTCAAGCATTAGATTCGTTGGAAAATAATTTTTAAAAAATGTTAAATTAAATGGTGGTTACGTGTTGAATGGAGATTTATGGAGATGATAATGACTTTAAATGTGCTTGTTTCCTTCTAAGCCGCACTATACACTTGCATGGGCGTTTTTCAAAGTAGAAAGGACAGAGGAATTTTTGTCGATGTGGTAGTTATAAAACTTGGGGGCGTTGTTCTTTGTGTTGACCCAATGAAAGAACGAGACAACTCCTCATGGAATTTGGGGACAGTAGTTTGCAAAAGGCATGGGTTTCCTCATGGCAGGCACAACATTTCACCATGAAACAAATAGGTCTCCCACCTATTCATTTACATCCACCATTGTAGTTCCAGATGTGCCAAAATGGAGTTGTCAAAAGGGCGTGGGAACTAGTTGATTTAATGCCTCAAAGAAATGTGGTCTCATAGAGTGCTATGATTTCAGGCTGTGCAAAAAAATGAGTTTGTTGAAAAGGCCTTGGAAACTTTCAAGCAAATATTGTTGGCAGGTTTAAAGCCAAACTCCACAACACAGTCAGCATCCTTCATGCATGTGCCCAAAATGGGAAGCCTTGGAACAGGACATGGGCGCCTTTGATGTTATCAGGGTAAGATAAAATAATAATAATAATAATATATTTTCTTGTGTGTGTGAATGGCCATTCGTGGCCGGCCCAACTATCTTAAGGAAGCTCTAAAATTTTTCATCAGCATGACAATAAACTGGTGGTGGCTGTGTGAAGGTGTTTGCTTGGTGCTTGCAGCAACCTGTGGTAGTTGTGTGGATGTGCTTGCTTGGTGTTTGGGAAAAGCCTGTGGTGGCTGGAAGGATGTGTTTGCTTAGTTCTAGTGAAATAAAAACATGGAAGCTTTGGAGCAGGGTTTGAGCAATAGAATCTAGTTTGTTTGCAAGATTTTGTTCTTGCAATGTCACAGCTGAGATGTATGAAAAATGTGGAAGTGTATTCAAGGCATGTGATCTCGCTTTGAAAAAAATGCCTCAAATATTTCGAAATCTCATGGAATGCAATGGTTTCAAGGTATTCGTAGATGAGCTTGTTGTAAAGGCATTTGAAACTTTGAAGGAAATGGATTTGGTAGTGGTAAAGCAACACTTAACAATTTTTTTAACACCCTCTCAATTGTGCCAAAATAAGCGTTTTAAATTGGGATATGCGCAAAATGGACTTGTTGAAAAGGTGTGTGATCTATTCGACATAGAAAATTATATCTCACTACTTAAAAACACGGGTTCATTTTGGATGAGACATGGGGGCACAATGAATGGTTTGGTTTGCATGTGATTATCTAGCATCATGTGACTTCAATGGTGGTCTCAATGGATCGCGAGTGTAAACCACTTGGAGCACCTTATCCCCGTTTTCGCTCATCGTTCCCAAGCATGGTTCTTCTTCCCTTACCTCTCATAATTCTCGTGTTTTAGTTCTCTTTTGCAACTAAATAGAATTTTAAATTATTAGGATTTTTAATACAGTTAAATGTCTCTTCAACTCATTGCAAAACAATAAAGTGTCGTGTCGCAACTCTCGAAGTCATTATAACTCATCTACTTTAAACCATGAACTATCACCCTCACTTCGAGATGATTTAGAAAACTCTTACCCTTCTTGACCACTCCAATATCGTTCTATCGACCAGATGAATTTGACTCCCCATTGATAAAGTTGACCTTCTCTTGGTTTTAAATAGTTAAATTTTGCAATTTTCGAGACTCACCAAGTACCCTTCGCAACTCTGGAAACGAGATGTGAAGTTTCATTCGTGTACCTGGGTATATGAGGAGTCACCTTGATTTTTTGTTTGACCCAAAATGATCATTTGACATCCTTTTGATGCTCTTATAGGAGCCCTGTTACATCGGTTTACAACAGTAGAGAGTTGTTAAAACTAGAAAGTTGGCTTTCATTTTGGACCACCATTTGAAACCCGGAAAGAGAAATCATGTTTCATCTTCACAAACCTCTAGCATTTATACTAGAAAAATGCATGGAACATTTCAGTATAGGAAAGAGCACTTTTCGGGATAGTTTGGCGAATCCATTTTGTAGGCCTCCGGTCGCAGTTTGATGAGGTCAAACTGGTCCAATTTTGTCTTGTCACTCCAGAAAACTTGTCGCCATTTAAAAATGGTTCTCTAGTTCTCAGTCCATCGACTCTAATGAATTCTCCTTCATATAGGGGAACTAGTAGGAGATGTCTCATTGTGTGCTTCTCCATCAAACGTCAGTTATGGACGCGGTTTTCTGGGCCCTCGAGCTAACTTTTGTCATTTTACAACTAGGTGAACTACGACCAGTGGCCTCGGAAAACTAGCCGCCAAACACAAACCGTTTGCTCTTTTTCAATTCCGTCAGTTGCTATGAACTCTTGGTATATCTGGGGACATGTAGAAAGTTAATCGTGGTGTGCGTGCTCATCGAAAGATAACCTTTGGAAGCAGTTTCTTAGCCTCCGAGCCCATTTTGAACGTTTTGTAGCTAGTGAGAAAATGTAAGAATAGAAAGTCTGCGACCTCGTAGGGTTTCCAAATCACCCTAAAAACATTTAAACACACATAAATAACTATTTAAAACACTATAATGAAACTTGTTGTGTGTATTAGAACTTTTGACAAAATGATGTTTTCTCTCTCTTCCCTTCTCTTTCTCTCTCCTAGGTTACAAAATGAAGTGAAATGAAATGTAATGAATACATGTCTCTAAACCTTTTTGTTTCGATTGCAAAATTGTAATTTTTATCTTATGTAAATGAGAAACTAAAAATGATAATTATGATTGATTAGGGTGGATGCCATGCCAGCGATTTATCGCTGATATCATGCTCACGTGGGTTTTGCAGGATGGAAGAATGACGACGAAAAAAGGTGATGTGTAATTTAATTATTATTATTGTAATTTTTATAGGTCATTGTAAAATGAATAACTGTCTAATGTAGTCTCTTGTTACTGAAAAGTTATAATTGAGATTTGTTAATATGCATGAGATGCTAGTTTTAGGGATACTTAGGAAATGTGCATCTAATCACCGGTTCAATTTGATTCTTAGTTGTGTATGGCAAAAGAGTTTGATTCATATATAGTAAATTGAAATCGAAGTTAACATACTATAGAACTTTCTCGGTTTCAATAAATGATTAAATTAATTATTGGTTATCTTCTTACCTTTGCAAACATATTAAAGAGTTTTAATGGAAACACTCAACCTTAATAAAATATTTTTGCATAACTTGCCGCATGTGTGATCCTTTTTACCAAATAAGAAATTTAAGATCATGAATGAACTTAAATTTGCACTCAATGAGACATCCTAGGTTAGGTAATTAAAACCCTAGTCGGATTTTACCATCATAGTCATTAGGTTTAGCGACATTGTCGTGAACCCATATTTTAGGAATGACATGGTCCAACTTTATTCAAAGTATGCGGTTCCCTTCTAGTTTTGGTAATCGCGAGAAGAATGTCCTCTCTTCGTGTCCAACACCGAGGATGAGTGGTGAAGACGTCCTTGAAGTCACCTTATGAGTCCTTGTTAGAAGGAATGACTAAGCGGTGTAACCTTCCCATCTCTGAGTAGGTAGAGATATTACTCCTTGTATCCTATTGGATTTCCGAGCCTTACAAAATTAGATCTAGAAATTAACTTCATCAATGAATGAATCCCTGTTGGATCCAAACAACCTAAATGAAGGTCGTGATATAGTTGTTCTATGTCTTGCATTCTCGTTAGTGAACCCTTTTGTCCCTCGTAGATAAATGTCTTGTCTTGGGCTTGTGAAAATTTAGTGCCTTGATCTTTCACGAAAGGTTATAGGGTAAATACATTTTAACCAAATTGTTTGATGTACAACATGTTTCATTATTAGATTCTTGCCTACTTATCCTTCGAGCTTCGGTGTTGTGTCACATTGGGGACGATGCTCTTTAAGGGGAGGGAAATGTAGTGCCAACCCAAAATCATGCCCCAAAAGAAATTTATCAAATGGTATTGTGTGGGGCATGGCAAGTGAGTGCGTAGGTTTGCAGACTGCCTTATCCATTCAAGCATTGGATTCCTTGGAAAATAATAAAAAAAAAAAAATTAAATTAAATGGTGGTTATGTGTTGAATGGAGCTTTATGGAGATGATAATGACTTTGAATGTGCTTGTTTCCTTCCAATCCGCGCTAAACACTTCCATGGGCATTTTTCAAAGTAGAAAGGACAGAGGAATTTCTGTCAGATGTGGTAGTCGCAATACTTGGGGGTGTTGTTCTCTGTGTTGACCCAATGAAAGAACGAGACAACTCCTCAAGGAATTTGGGGACAGTAGTTTGCAAAATGCATGGGTTTCCTCATGGTAGGCACAATGTTTCACCATAAACAAACAGTCTCCCACCCAATCAGTTTACATCCGCCATTGTAGTTCCAGCCTGTGCCAAAATGGAGTTGTCAAAAGGCGTGGGAACTAGTTGATTTAATGCCTCAAAGAAATGCGGTCTAATAGAGTACTATGATTGCAAGTGACGTAAAAAAATGAGTTTGTTGAAAAGGCCTTGGAAACTTTCAAGCAAATACTATTAGCGGTGTTTAAAGCCAAATTCCACAACACAGTCAGCATCCTTCATGCATGTGCCCAAAATGGGAAGCCTTAGAACAGGACATGGGCGCCTTTGATGTTATCAGGGCAAGATAAAATAATAATAATAATAATATATATTTCTTGTGTGTGTGAATGGCCATTCGTGGCCGGGCCCAGCTATCTTAAGGAAGCTCTAAAATTTTTCATTAGCATGACAATAAACTGGTGGTGGTTGTGTGAAGGTGTTTGCTTGGTGCTTGCAGCAACCTGTGGCGGTTGTGTGGATGTGCTTGCTTGGTGTTTGGGAAAATCCTGTGGTGGCTGGAAGGATGTGTTTGCTTAGTTCTAGTGAAATAAAAATGTGGAAGCTTTGGAGCAGGGTTTGAGCAATAGAATCTGGTTTGTTTGCAAGATTTTGTTCTTGCAATGTCACTGCTGAGATGTATGAAAAATGTGGAAGTGTATTCAAGGCATGTGATCTGTTCGAAAAAATGCCTCAGATATTTCAGTCTCATGGAATGCAATGGTTTCAGGGTATTCATAGATGAGCTTGTTGTAAAGGCCTTTGAAACTTTGAAGGAAATGGATTTGGCAGTGGTAAAGCAACACTTAACAATTTTTTTTAACACCCTCTCAGCTGCGCCAAAATAAGCGTTTTAAATTGGGATATGCGCAAAATGGACTTGTTGAAAAGGCGTGTGATCTGTTCGACATAGAAAATTCCATCTCAGGGATCGGGACAAGACATGGGGGCACAAACGAATGGTTTGGTTTGCATGTGATTATCTAGCATCATGTGACATCAATGGTGGTCTCAACGGATCGCGAGTGTAAACCACTTGGAGCACCTTATCCCCTGTTTTCACTCATCGTTCCCAGGCATGGTTCTTCTTCCCTTACCTCTCATAAATATCGTGTTTTAGTTCTCTTTTGCAACTAAATAGAATTTTAAATTATTAGGATTTTTAAATACAGTTAAATGTCTCTTCAACTCATTGCAAAATAATAAAGTGTCGTGTCATAACTCTCGAAGTCATTATAACTCGTCTACTTTAAACCATGAACTATCACCCTCACTTCGAGATGATTTAGAAAACTCTTACCCTTCTTGACCACTCCAATATCGTTCTATCAACCAGATGAATTTGACTCCCCATTGATAAAGTTGACCTTCTCTTGGTTTTAAATAGTTAAATTTTGTAATTTTCGGAGACTCACCAAGTACCCTTCGCAACTCTGGAAACGAGATGTGAAGTTTCATTCATGTACCTTGGTATACGAGGAGTTGCCTTGATTTTTGGTTTGACCCAAAATGATCATATGACATCCTTTTGACACTCTTATAGGAGCCCTATTACACCGGTTTACAACAATAGAGAGTTGTTAAAACTAGAAAGTTGGCTTTCGTTTTGGACCACCATTTGAAACCCGGAAAGAGAAATCACGTTCCATCTTCACAAACCTCTAGCGTTTATACTAGACAAATGCATGGAACTTTCAGTATAGGAAAGATCACTTTTTGGGATAGTTTGTGAAGCCGTTTTGTAGGCCTCCGGTCGCAGTTTGATGAGGTCAAACTGGTCCAATTTTGTCTTGTCGCTCCAGAAAACTTGTTGCCGTTTAAAAATGGTTCTCTAGTTCTCAGTCCCGTCGACTCTGATGAATTCTCTTCATATAGGGGAACTAGTAGGAGATGTCTCGTTGCGTGCTTCTCCATCGAACGTTAGTTAGGGATGTGGTTTTCTGGGCCCTCGAGCTAACTTTTGTCATTTTACAATTGGGTGAACTACGACCAGTGGCCTCGGAAAACTAGCCGCCAAACGCAAACCGTTCGCTCTTTTTCAATTCCGTCAGTTGCTATGAACTCTTGGTATATCTGGGGACATGTAGAAAGTTAATCGTGGTGTGCATGCTCATCGGAAGATAACCTTTGGAAGCAGTTTCTTAGCCTCCGAGCCCATTTTGAACGTTTTGTAGCTAGTGAGAAAACGTAAGAATAGAAAGCTGCAAGACCTCGTAGGGTTGCCAAATCACCCTGAAAACATTTAAACACATGTAAATAACTATTTAAAACACTATAATGAAACTTGTTGTGTGTATTAGAACTTTTGACAAAATGATGTTTTCTCTCTCTTCCATTCTCTTTCTCTCTCCCGGGTTACAAAGTGAAGTGAAATGAAATGTAATGAATACATGTCTCTAAACCTTTTTGTTTCGATTGCAAATTGTAATTTTTATCTTATGTAAATGGGAAGCTGAAAAATGATAATTATGATTGATTAGGGTGGATGTCATGCCAGCGATTTATCGCTGATATCATGCTCACGTGGGTTTTGCAGGATGGAAGATTGACGACAAAAAAGGTGATGTGTAATTTAATTATTATTATTGTAATTTTTATAGGTCATTGTAAAATGAATTACTGTCTAATGTAGTCTCTTGTTACCGAAAATTTATAATTGAGATTTGTTAATATGCATGTTGTGCTAGTTTTAGGGATACTTAGGAAATGTGCATCTAATCACCGATTCAATTTGATTCTTAGTTGTGTATGTCAAAAGGGTTTGATTCATATATAGTAAATTGAAATTGAAGTTAACATACTGTAGTACTTTCTCAGTATTCAATAAATGATTAAATTAATTACTGGGTTATCTTCTTACCTTACAAACATAATAAAGAGTTTTAATGGAAACACTCAACCTTAATAAAATATTTGTGCATAACTTTCTGCATGTGTGATCCTTTTTACCAAATAAGAAATTTAAGATCGTAGAACGAACTTAAGCGTTGCACTCGATGAGACCTCCTAGGTTAGGTAAATAAAACCCCTAGTCAGAGTTTACCATCATAGTCATTAGGTTTAGTGACATTGTCGTGAACCCATATTTTAGGAATGACATGGTCCAACTTTATTCAGAGTATGCGGTTCCCTTCTAGTTTTGGTAATCATGAGAAGAATGTCCTCTCTTCAGGTTCGACACCAGGCTGAGTGGTGAAGACCGCCTTGGAAGTCACCTTATGAGTCCTTGTTAGAAGGAATGACTAAGCGGTGTAACCTTCCCATCTGTGGAGTAGGTAGAGATATTACTCCCTTGTATCCTATTGGATTTCCGGGCCTTACGAAATTAGATCTAGAAATTAACTTCATCAGTGAATGGAATCCCTGTTGGATCCAAACGACCTAAATGAAGATCGTGATATAGTTGTTCTATGTCTTGCATTCTCGTTAGTGAACCCTTTTGTCCCTCGTAGATAAATGTCTTGTCTTGGGCTTGTGAAAATTTAGTGCCTTGATCTTTCACGAAAGGTTATAGGGTAAATACATTTTAACCTTAATCACACCTATGATAGAGATTGAAGCCCTGGGTGAAACTAGAATTAAGCTTAACCATGTGCTTCTTTAATATGTCAAACAAGTACTTTCGTAACTCTTATGTTTAAAATGATGGTAATAATGAGACCCTAGTGTGACGCAAAAGTAAATCATATGAGAGTAAAACCAAAATTTGAGGTTGGGAATAATGTCACTGGGAGTCCTTATGACTTAATTTAAGCAACTTCATGTGTTACAAAGAATATGAATTGTCAAATGGTGTGATCAAACTTCGAGAAAACAAAGGATGTATATATATATAAATCAAATTTGGAATTCAGCAAGTTATTGTACTATAATAATAATGGTAGGGAAATAACTATTCCATGATCGAAGGATGTTCTTGGGAAAAGGCTATCTCGAATCTATGTCTTCCTTAATCCCAAGATTTCATCTTGACATCACGTTAGATTTTCTTGTGTAGCAAGAGTAAATTTTATACATTAAATAAACGTTTGAGAAGCAAAATCTTAACATAAGAATGAGAGAATTAGAATCTTGTAGGCATTTTGAAATATGGAAAAATACTTATGTAAGTTATGAAGATTGTCATAAGGGTAAAGAGCAAAATTAAATGGTTGAACAATAAGTGAATTGTGAAACGAATTTTCAGAACATGTAGGTGGAAAAAGGGAGAAAATTTTTCTTACATAATAATGTTATGGGATGTTTAACGTACTCTAGATGTAACCATGGTAATGTTGTGTTGTGGGTTGTCAATCCTTAAGTCCCTTTTTATTGTGGTCATGTTATGGCTAGTATTCGTTCATTGGGAAAAGTGTGGCATCGACATGCCGATGTCATCTGCATGTGTCTATGTGAGTCGATGACTTATGTGATTGTCGCATGTGAGTCGAGTTTTGTACTTGGAGCCCTTACGGTGTTGTGTGTAGTGAGCAATGTAAGTCAAAAAAATTATCCTGGTATTTTACTGTTGTATTTGGGTGTGTAAAATGTGGGCACTACATATGGTATCAGAGTAGAGGTTCATGCTCTCAAACCTCTGGGACAGATTGGAGTTGTGATGATTCTGCATGATGGCGATGGTGTTTCATGATGGTGATAAACATTGGAAGAGTAATGTGTTTTAAGAGTGATGTGATCTATGTCGTAATTGTGATAATGTGAACGTACATGATGTGTATGTCACTTAGTGTGTATTTGTTGTCATGTTGATGTGCTTGTGATGAGAGTATCGACTCTCCTTTTCATGGATTCAATGAGGAATCCATGTGTGATGTACCGCCTTGTTTTGTGTGAATGGAATAATATTGTGAATTGCAGAGTGTTGGAACATTTTGACCTTATGTGATGTGAAGATGTAGTGATATATTGCATGAAAAAATTTATGTAAAGTGAATGGAAGTTTATTGTGATGTCGTCACCATGTTGTTATGAGTCGTGTGTATCACTGTGTTGTATCGCAAAGGGATTATATGTCGTAATGTTAGACATTGTTTTCCTCATACGTATAATTCATGTAATATGTGATGGTTCACGTCATAATTTAGGGGCATATGGTGAGTATGATCCCTAGTGTACAGTGATTGCACTTTGGGTGCAGGATGTGGTAATGTGATGTATCGTAACCCATGAAGGTAATGATTGTGTTGTACCCTGTATATTTATACCATGCGCAAGATGTTATGGTTGTTGTGTGTGAATTACCATTGTGTTTGTGATGTAGTGATGTGTATGTTGTGGACCTTACACTAGACGACCCTAAGGGGATAAATTGTCAAGAGTGTATGTGTGGAGAGAGGAGGCGTGGACCAAGTTGTCATAATCTTGAGCTGAGTACAAGTGAGAAAGTGGAGTCTTATATAGACTGAAAACCCACTTTTATCTGTTTAGTATACTTTGAGCTTGCTCAGTATATTGTGGGTGCACACCACCTTAGGCTCAACTTATGCAACCTTGTGTCCCCTGCTCTTTCCTATTGGATTGTTCATTGAATAATCCTATGTGATTTTGACCATGTTGATCCTTGTGGGAGTCTGGAGTTATGAATCAGGTAGAGATGGTGACAGATACATTAATTGATATACTCATTTCTGGTTACATGTATATTTTCACGAGCTGAGGCTCGATGTCCGAGTGCTAGAGCAACTCGATGAGTACCCCTTTGGTGGTAGTATGAGGCCACATAGTGATTGTAATGTGTTATTTTCTCAATACGTTTTTATTCGTAAATTGATCATTATTTTTTCTTTTAGCTAGAACCAGTTGTTTTCTTGATTGACATGTTCTTATATTTTGGGCATTTATTTGATTGTTGCATTAACATTTGGATTTTGCACTAACCAAGGCTAATTAGCCATTTGTTTTCCTTGTTTTAAAACTTTCTTTTCATATTTGAAAGTTTTGTAGCCTAGCCCAAGGCTTTTGATTTTGCCACTTGGCATTTGATTAGATTGTTATGTTGGTTCTAATGTCGTAATGTGTTGGAATAGGGTCATGGGATTAACCATGGAGTGGTTGAACCTATGGACCCACTTCATTGTATGGGGGTACACCCCAAGGAGTTACAAATAACTAGCGGGTTGTTGAACCATGAGTTATTATGTCACTTGGGTTGGGGGTGATGGGGCTCTATGTGCCTAGGGCCATAGGGTGACTGGCCTCATTAAAAGGAGAAAGGAGATAGGCCTCTATGGTTGAGTGACCTGTTAATTCTTTATGACACTCTATGGTTGAGTGACCTGAGACTTTTGATGGGGCTCTATGGTTGAGTGACTCACTTGGTTCTGACACTATGTTTCTTCCTCTTGGGAGGTATATGGAGATTATCTGGTGATGTTTTGGGGAGTATATGGAGTTGCTTTATGATACTTCAGGAGATATATGGAGTTTTACCTGGTACTTTTGGAGATATCTGGGGTTTGTTTCGTGATGTCTTGATATGTGTGGAGTTGGTATAGTGAGTTATGTGTACCTATATGAGTCTTTTTGACACCTTGTTATGTATGATGCTTGACTCTCCTCTTGGTTAGTATGGACTATTGAATATTGTCTTGGCACTATGTTGGTGCAGTCATGGATTTTGGGGCTTGTGATACCCGTTGTATATGTATCAATGTGTTGATTTTGTTTGTTAGTCATATGTGTGTACTAGATCTATGTCTAGGGCGTAATTGTTGGAAATTAATTGTTATGTGGTCTACTTGTTGTCATTCCATGGTTGGTGAAACCCTTGTGATGTGTTACGGTCGTGAAAGTATGTAAGAAGATGTTACGTGGGTCATTTGTGATGTGTTGAGTTTTGTGTGACACCTTGAGGTCAATTACTATTGGGCACCCACAACATAAGACAATTGAAAATTTCTAAACCATGAATATTATAATCTTAAGATAAGAAATACCATAAAAGAAAATGTAAACAAAGTAATATGGTAAACTGGAACTACCAATCTTCACAGAACATTTGAATTAAGGTATTTTCAAAATTAGTTTTCTTCCTTGTGGTCATGTTGTACCAACCAGTTGTTTGATGTACGACATGTTTCATTATTAGATTCTTTCCTACGTATCCTTGAGCTTCGGTGTTGTGTCACATCGGGGACGATGCTCTTTAAGGGGAGGGAAATGTAGTGCCAACCCAAAATCATGTCCCAAAAGAAATTTATCAAATGGTATTGTGTAGGGATGACAAGTGAGTGCGTAGGTTTGTGGACTCGCCTTATCCATTCAAGCATTGGATTCCTTAGAAAAAATTTTAAATTAAATGGGTGGTTACGTGTTGAATGGAGCCTTATGGAGATGATAATGACTTTGAATGTGCTTGTTTCCTTAAGCCACACTAAACACTTGCGTGGGCATTTTTAAAGTAGAAAGGATGGAGGAATTTCTATCGGATGTGGTAGTCGCAATACTTGGGGCGTTGTTCTCTGTGTTGACCCAATGAAAGAATGAGACAATTCCTCATGGAATTTGGGGACGATGAGTTTACAAAATGCATGGGTTTCCTCATGGCAGGCATAGCATTTCACCATGCAACAAACAGGTCTCCCGCCCATCAATTTACATCCGCCATTGTAGTTCCCATCCTATGCCAAAATGGAGTTGTCAAAAGGCGTGGGAACTAGTTGATTTAATGCCTCAAAGAAATGTTGTCTCATAGAGTACTATGATTACAGTCATGAAAAAAATGAGTTTGTTGAAAAGGCCTTGGAAACTTTCAAGCAAATACTATTGATAGGTTTAAAGCCAAGCTCCACAACACGATCGAGCATCCTTCATGCATGTTCCTAAAATGGGAAGCCTTGGAATAGGACATGGGCACTTTGATGTTATCGGGCAAGATAAAATAATATATATATATATATATATATATATATTTTTCTTGTGTGTGTGAATGACCATTCATGGTCGTGTACATGTACCCATCCCTTGATACATCATTCTTCCTACAGATCTCCTATCCCAACCCATAAAGCTCTTCATGTATTTTTGTAGAGCTTCACCTCTCATCTACTCTCTCTAATCCCCTCTATGTGTATCTCTATGTCTCTCCCCTTTTTATTTCTTCTATCGGTGCTTGTATTTATAGCCTTTCTCAACACCTTCAAGCCTTCGTGGGAGTTACAAATCCATTGCCAAGTGTCCAAGGTGGTCCTCCATGGGAGCATGCTTCTTCAAGCTCGAGCTCTCCACTCTTTGTAATGATGGCCTTCTAGAATATTCCATCGCAAGGTATATTCCTTCCTAGGCCACCATGTTGTCTAGGTGGCACCTTATCCACTCCACATGCGTAGTCGGGTCACACTTTTCTCATGTTCTGTCTGATACACCAAATATGGCTAAGTCCCAAAACCTTTGCTCTACCTTGCACATGCACACCACTTGTTCTACTAAAACCCTCCTAAAACCATGTCCTGTGTGCTTTCCCTTGCATGCCCTTCTTTAAGTGGGTCCTACGTGCCCATGCACTTCTCTGTACTTAGCCAATAAATTAGGGGCCCAACATCACCCCACACTACACTGTTCTCCCCTTGAGAACACCTTCTCAAAGAATAAAGAATGATTTCTTTGAATAGTTTGGAGAAAGAATAAAGGAATAAAGAATTTTTAGGGGAAATGAAAGAATGGGAAACTATGATTATTTCTACAAGAGGAGAGGGAAATATTTTGTCAAGTCTACCTCCAACTTATTCCAGGTATTGACCTCACTCTGTGCCTATTGATAGAGGTTGCCGACTAAGGTGCTCACCTCTTCAAAGCTTAGCCCTTCTCCTTGGGTATCCATCATTTCCATAATCCCCTCTAACTGTTTTCCCAAATCCTCGAGCGTGTCCATTCTTTGAGTGATCTAGGGATACAACTCTTTCAGCCGGTTTTTGATTGAGCCCCATAAGGTCTCAATAGCCTCTGATTTCTTCTCAACCTTGGCTAGAATTTTGTCTCTTTCAGCCCTATTCCCCTTGTTCTTTTCTTGAAACTCCTTGAGCTCTACCTCATGGGTGGCGACCAGATACTCGCCACTCTATCTCTATCGGTGTAGTTTTCATAGGCCTCAGCGACTTGGGCGACACCTTTCACATCCACAAGGACTTTCTTATACTGGGCCACAATGGCCACAACCTTCATCTTGTCCTCCTTTTCTTTGCACATCGATGCCTCCTCTATAGACTCCAAGGCTAGTGGTCATCTTTCCATTGTGAGAATGCAAGAGTTAAGTCTTCTAGGCATTGTAGGCTTGATTCATATCTCTGCACGGGTGGTGTCAAGTCTAGATGCTTCAAGATAATGGAACTTGTGATCATCTCCACCTTCTTGGAGACTTTGTGTACCCTTTCCTTCTCTTCCTTTAATTCATGCCTTAGCCGTGACACTTGACTAATTCCTCATGTTTTAACTCCTTAGTTCTTTTCTCCATCTCCTCTTCCTTCTTCTCCAGCTCTACCTCTAGAAACTTCACTCTATCATTCCTCCCAAAGAGTTTGGCCTCTACTTCCACCAAAAATTTATTTAGTGCATTGCAGATTTTTTCATCTGATATTCGTTGAGTATTTACCAAGGGTTGTCACCTTTTGACTTTGGTACCTTCATTATTTCCCCTTGGCTCACTTTGAATTTTAGGTTCATCGATGTGGGACTCAAATTCCCAAGAAATCATTTTCCTTGTCCGAGGGTATGCACCTTCCTCATCAAATGATGTCATAGCCAAGAGTTTCTCCATTGGTATGGTGCTTTGAAAGCATGTGCACAACACCTTGTTTAGGTCATCAATATAGCCCATCCTCTAAACCTATGATGCTTTCTGCACTTTTTCTCCCTATGCGCGTAGCCTTAGAAAGCTCACATCCAAACTGGGATCCCCTCCCATGTTGCCATATTCTTTTTCTATGCTTTCCTCCTCTACTTCCTTCATCACTAGGTCCACGTTGTGTTCCATCTCTTACTCCACTAGGTCTTCAATGATCTTGGCTACTTCCTTCTCCGTGGCCTCATCTATCTATTCCTTAGTGAGGCTTGGGGTCCTTTGTTCTTTTGTGACTTCCTCACTTACCCCCTATCCTAAGTATCCTCTTCTTTCTTGTCATTCTCCCTCTTGGAAAATATGTATTCATTTTCTTCTTCCTCTCCTTCCTCCTCTGAGTCATGAACCTCATAGATAGGATGGTCCTCGCCTCCTAGTTCATCTTCATCATCATCATCTCTCTCACCTTTATAGGCCTCCAAGCTCTCTGTATCCTCTAAATCATTTTCTTCTGTCACCTTCTACTTCTTCTTGGTAGGAGATTCTTCTTCCTTCTCCTCCTCCTCTGGTGACCTCTCTTGGGTGATGGGTTCCTCATGCTCCGATGCTTCTTCCTCTGGAGTCTTTGCTTTCACCGGAGACTTCTTTCTCCATGTATAAGTACTGGGCTTAGCACTTTTCCCCATCACATGCTTACCACTTGTGTATCCTAAACACTTGGTGCTTTCTGCACCTCTTCCCTTTCCCTCTTCTTTGGTGTGGGATTCTTTCTTCCTATGGGGTCCTCGGGATGGATACATCATTTTCCAAGTATGCACCCTTTTCAAATTTTGTCTTGATGTGAAGGTATATTCTTGCTTTGCAACCCTTCCAATGATTGGAAAAGTCATTGGTTTCATCATTTGTATCTCATGGGAGACATATCTCTCCATGTATGTATGCATGCTTCTTGGGGTAAACCAACTTCTTGTGCAGCTTCTCTTTGTGTCTTGATCTACTTCACTAAGGTCAAACCTTAGTCTCTTGGCCTCTTTAAACTTGTTCACTCCCACTTGGAAGTATTGCATGGTGAAGGAGAAGGGAAGCTTGCACCATGGGCTCATTGTTTCATCTGTCAACCTAAATCTGCCAATGCAGAAGTGTTGATATACTGTGAATTCAACTTCTCCTTATACAGCATGGGTAACTTCTCTAGAATTCTCCATTCTACCCCAAATGTGTCCCTCATGCACTTGTACCATTTCTCTAAACACACCTTGTGAGTGGTTATCATTGTCTCACAAGTATATTTTTGAATCCATTTCACGGTGAGGGATCCTCTTCTGGGTACTCCCAAACAAACCTTTCCAGCCCATCGGGCACTCTAATTTATGAGAAGACAATAGTGAGGAGGATGTTTCCAAATAATATTTTTTCACCTTCTTGCACATGCTGCTTATGATTTCATCCATGATGAAAGTGGATAAATTGTAGATGGTCCCCTCAGCTATTTTCCCACACATTTAACCATGCCTTGTTCACCTACGTCCATCTCTCCTGATCATTAAGCTTCGTAACCAGGTGCGTGCGCTCATCCTCATCACGGGTATGGGATCTTAGTGATGTCAAAGTATCATGACCCTTTCTTGTATAGGCATATGTGGCTACTATCTCCTTGATGGCCTCTTGTCACTCAAGTCATCATCTAGACTCTCTCCCTCACAGGTAAGGCATGTGAACTTTGAAATTAACTGGGGAGTTATGCACATCTTACGTCCTACAAAATAGAAATGATCCTCATGCACACACGACATCAGCCACTGGTAGAGGCACTCAAGATTTCTAAAGTATGGCAGTTCATAAAGTTTGTAACAACCTTCCTTCTCCATCTTAACCTTTACCTCGTCATTGTAAATGGGCATGCCTTCTAGCGTTCTCTTGTTGGTTGGGTGCACCAATTCCAAGGCCATCTCCTTCTCTATTGTAGTTGTGCGATGGTTATAATCACTCACCATCATCTTCCTTAGGTGTGATTCCCATTATTTTCCCAACAACACCCCATCTGGGTACTTGCATCTCTGCATACCATTCTTCATTTGTGCTCTTGATGGTTGTTGTTTGTTTTCCCTTGCCCTTTTGTTTCTGCTTCTTTGGTGAGATGGTTGGTTTTACTGGGTGCCATCTTTTTACTAGTTTTAGTACTTAGAACTTCTCCCTCTTTCTTTACTTTACCACTCTATCCATCCCCAAGCTCGATCTTCATGGAAAAATCCTTCTAACTCCATGCCCTAGTCACCAAACCCTAACTAGAAAAACCCTTCCACAAGACGGCACTTTTTACTTAACTTCTCCATGCCCATGTGTACTCCTTTCCTACTTGGTTTGTGAATTTACCCTAGCTATGCACTTTATATCTCTCAAATGCTTCCTTTATCACAAAGATCTTGCTTTGGATGCCCTAGTTTGTAAGAGCTTTCTTTCCTTTGTAATCGTAATGTAAATAATGAAGTGCTCGACCTCTTATTTATAGTTTTTCTTTTTCTAGCATTAAATGCTCTCTCACCTACCATAAACTTTGACCTTAAATGCAGCCTTTTCCACTAATCCGGTCTTAAGTGCCTTTTCCCACATGCCACATCTTGCATGAAAACCCCTTTACAACCTTCTGCATGTAAAATCCAACCCAACTAAAGACTCTTTGCACACGTGCGTTCATAGCACCAAAGGCACTTCTTCCATCCTTTTCCCTATTTTTTCCCTCACCTACCTCATGTTGTTCTTGTGCTCTTCCTTTTTCCTATATGTGGTTTCTTCAAGGCTTTCTTGACACCAACCATTTACGTCCATCTCTTCTCTATGTGCCTATTAACCTTACATGCTTTAGTTCTTTTAACTAGGCTATTCACCGTAACTTCTACTACTAATGCACACTTGTATTATGGGTCTATACTTTACATTACTCCACCCCACACTAAAATAGATGTGTGGTCCTCTGTGCATGCACAACCTTCAAAAATAATGTGGTTACTAGTGCACATGGTGAAACAAAACAATAGAAAGGAATAAATAACGAGAAAGGGAAACACAAGAAAAGAAAAATGCATAAAGGGAAACTTATACTAAATGGAAAACCTACCTTATTACAAACATCAAAAGACTTATTTATAGTAGGGATTTAGCCTACTCCCATTGAAGTGTCTTGGTAATCTCATCCCATCCAGCACTTACTAATTGGCATGCACCTAAATCAAGGATGTATGAGATGATGTAAGGGCCCAACCAATGGACTTTTAGCTTCCCAAGATGGCGCAAAAACTTGGAATCATATAGAAAAACCATCTTCCCAACCTCAAACTTCTTGTTCTTGATGTGATGATCATGCCATGCCTTTTGTTTTGTTTTTAGTCTTCTGGCTCCACCTGCGTGTATCTTTCATCCAACTTGCATTAATTTGTCAATCCTTTCTTCCAGTGCTTGCTCATCGGCTAATCCTCTTGCACACTATATACACAAGTGAAGGTAACATGAATTCAATTGGTAGGATATCCTCCATGCCAAAACACCAATTGAAATGGTGTGGCCTTATTTAACCTCTTGTAGGTTGTCCTATATGCCCAAAGAATGGATGATACTTTGTCATCCCAATCTTGTCTACCAACATCACAGATCTTAGTTAATGTGTGACTAAGTATTTTGTTAAATGCCTCAGCAGTTCCATTTTCTTGAGGGTGATAGGGGTAGTCTTGTGATGGGCCACCATAAATTTTATAACATAATCCTAACCATCTCATTGAGAAAGTGCGTACCTCTATCACTTTTCAAACTTAATGGGCATCCATACCTGCTGATTATATTTTCCCATAAAAATCTAGCAGTTGTAGCCATTGTACAATCCTTTGTAGGTGTTGCCTCTACCCACCATGTCAAATAATCAGTGCAAGTGATGATATACCATGAACCATAGTCCTTCGTACCACTTGGTGAGATTGGTCCTACAAATTGATAGCCCATTTCTCAAATGGTTCCATGCTGGCTATTGGTCATAAGGGCATTTCATCCCTCTTTCTAGGTTTTCCAAGGCATTGAAAATGGTCACAAGCCTTGCAAAACTCAATACAATCTTGGTAAATGGTTTCCCACCAAATCCTTGCGAGTAGAATCTTCCGCATGGTTGCATTTCCCACATAGTGTCCTCTGTGATCCCACCATGTGCTTCTTCCATAATTGCAATGCGCTCATGTTCTAGCATGCATCGGTGTAAAACCTCATCATGACCAATTTGTATAGATCTCTTAATCAACATGTAAGGTGTGGCACATATGGCTAATTTTTTCCTCTCCAAGGCCTTCATTCCTTCTAGTGCCACACCTGTCTTAAGAAATACTACAATGTCCTCCAAATCTAGGGCACGCACCATGTAACCTAAATAGTTGTGCATCTGACATAGTCTCCTCAATGCTCTACATGTCCTCCCTTGAGTCAATCCTAGATAGATGATCGGGTCCAGAATTACTCTTTCTTGGCTTCACAACCATGGTGAACTCAAATTCTTGAAATAGCAGGACCCACTGACATATGCACCCTTGAAGAACAGGCTTATTGACTAAGTATTTTAATGCCATGTGGTCCATGTAGAATATAAAGGGTGTTGCCAATAGATACTTCCTAAACTTATGCAATGTGCACGTAGATCATGGATAATGCTTGCTCAGTAGTTGTGTAATTTTTCTCTGTTGGTGTTAACTTTCTTTGAAAAACACAAGGGATGATCAACAATCCCTTCACCAGGTTGTGTCAGTACTGCTCCAATGGTTGTGCCTGAGGCATCAACATGAACATGGAAAGGCTTATCCCAAGAAGGAATCATAGTATGGGCATGGTGACAAGCTTATCCTTTAAAGTATTAAATGCCTTCTGTTGTGCCTCTCCCCAAAGGAAGGAACTCTTGTGTTTAAGAAATTATTCTAAGGGTGTGGCTATCTGGCATATCCCTTGATGAACTTCTGTAATACCTTATATGCCCAAGGAATCCACACACTGCACTTTGGCTAGTAGGCTCCCCAACCCCATACAATGACAACAACTTTGGCGGGATCTACTAGTAAGGCCCTCCTACATATGATGTGCCCTAATAATGTTCCAAATGGGGTAGCAAAGACACATTTCTTAATGTTGAGGGATATCCTCAACTGCCGACATCTCTCAAACATTAATCTTAAGTTATCACAGTGGTCCTTGACTAGCCCATACATTGTCCAATCATCTAGATAGACTTGAAGAAATTTATGGATGAAGTCCTGAAAATGCTTGCACCACAATGCACGAGAACACAACAGGCACATTCTTCAACCCAAAGGGCATGACCATATAGGAAAAACTTCCCCACTCAGTGGTGAAATTTTCTTCTCCTGGTCTTCCTTTGCGATCCAAACCTGGTGGTACCCTAAAAATCCATCCATAAAGGAATAGACTTCACGTCCGGCCACTCCTTCAAAATTTCTTCAGTGAAGGGGGTTGGAAAAGGATCGATGACACAAATGGCATTCAACTCCTATAGTCTACATAAGATCCTTATCCTTCCATCCTTTTTTATACTAATGACCATTGGACTTACCCATTCTAACTCTTTAACAACTTCAATGATACCCGATGCTATCATCTTATCTATTTCTTCCTTGACCTTCACGTGTAGGTTAGGATTCATTTGGTATGGTCTCTTCCAAACCGGTGCACCCTCCTTCAACTTGATCCTCATTTCCCCTAAGGAATGGTGAATGCCTTTGAGTTCATGATACCCACGAGGGAATAAATCTTGGAACTCACATAACAAATCAATGATCTTAGAGACCTCCTTCTCTGACCAATAATCCCCATGATGGCCTCCTTAGGTTCCTCTTTTGTACCAATGTTAACCTTTTTGTCTTTAATGGTTCATGGTAGGTGCACACATTGTTCATCATCTTATCTATCACTTCACGCATCCCTACAAATGGTTAACATCTAGACTCTCCATTTCCTCCCCATCTATGACATAAACCATCTTTCCTTTTTCCTTTTCTATGCATGCATGCTTTCAAGTTGTATCTCTTTTGATTCTTCTTCATCAAGCGTGCCTCTAAGCTAGGTTCTCCTAGTAACTCTTGTATTCTATCCTCCACCATAACTATCCCCCATTATAAGGTGTTGATAACTTTAATGCCTTATCCATTGATGGCTTTGTACTCCGATATTCAAAATGCTTGAATGAGATCAGCCATCAATTCTTGCCAATTACCAGTTTGGTGGCATGTTTAAATGGATATACCATGCATGCATGCATAACCTTGTAGTGTGGAATACAACTTATGTACCCATAATGATGGTGGTAAGGCTTCTGCACCTCCTATCTAGGCCTTCTCACATGCTTGGATATGGAATGAAGTGGTCTCTTTACCATGGTAGTCTTGAATGACCATGGGCATGTTGCTTCTAGAAAACCTTACAGAGAAACATGATTCTTACCTCACACCACTCCAGGAGGCTCTCCCGATGTGTATCCCACCAACGTGTTGTAGTCCCAAGTAGGTTGTAACTGAGCATCCCTCTTCTTTCATCCTCATTTTTCCATTGAGCTTCCATGTCTCGTAAGAAAATTTTAGGGTATGCCCTCCAGAGTAACTTGGTAACTTCTTTCCTCCTAGGTGCTTGAGTGAGCACGCCTTGGTCACTTTTGTTACAGACCCCCTCAATTGTCACCCAATTAACTCATAGGTCCCATGCACCCAATTGTCACATGTCATGCTTGTGGTATCACTCACAGACTGGGCATCCTCAAATTGGATAACTCCTTTTATAGGGTGAATTATCTCGGGTCTCTAGATGGAGCACATAAATTCTATCAAGGACCTCTTCTCCCAAAGGTTCAGTGTAAGGTTCTGAATTCCCATCCATCAGAGGGATGATGACCCATTCTTCCTTGTTTTTGAAACTGATATATCCTTTGTTGAACCAAAGGTCAACATTGTTCTTATAGCACCATGGGTGCCCAAGTAATGCTATAAAATTTTCTTCCTTGGTGAGTGCCAAGACTTCAAAGTCTCCAGTAAACTTGGCCCCCTAAATGGTAATCACTACATCCTTTAATACTCAATGGGCATTTCCTTAGTTTTTTTGCCATATACAACACATTCAAGATGGCTGCAATGCGGGCCTTCCCATTTGATGTCAGGCATCCAATGTAAGAACATTGACTTCTTCTCCCATGTCAATCAATATGTTTCTTAGAAGCCAACCATCCATGACTACGTTCAATGTGATTTCTTTGTCATAATCAAGGCTATGGGAGGAGGTTTGCATGCAACACCTTCCTTTTGCGCTCTGCTCCGGTGCATGGCATATTTTCTCATAGCCATTCTCCTAGCAAGGGAATAATATTCTCTTTCCTTAACATTTTGCATACTTCCTTGACCTCATCCAGGTCCTTCTGGAGCCTCAACATTCCTTCTTTGCTCCTGTTGCTGGAATGCTCCTTTAGACACTAGATTTCTCCCTGTAAACTCTAAATGACATCCATTTTTCTTGATACACCTCCTTATGGTGGGTAGGGTCCAGATACTTCCCATGTACCACTTCTTCTCTTGAGACTAGAGTCTTTTTCCTTGGTACTTCTTTGGCATGCAACCTCTACTCATGTTGTCACCAGAATAGGTTCTAACCTTGACTCACACACCATTCTAGGCATCCATTGTGTGTCGGCCTTCTTTATACTTACCATCCCAGTGCCCTTTCCTTTCGATGTTGTTGGTTCATGTGCTCAAAAACTCAGGGCACTCCTCATACTTATGCTTTTCCCATACCACCACGAGCACTTCTGAATAAATCTAGACACTCACACCTATAATGTTCTATAGATCCATAGTTATAACAGGTTCCTCATGGGAACTCACTTCTTCCTCCTCCATGGTTACTACGACCATGGAATCCTCCACAAGAACCTCTTCCACATGCCCCTCCATCCATGCATGTCCTTCATAATGGTGATCATCTTCCTTGGAACCACTGGTAAGGTTGGTCTGGCACACACCATGATCAATGGCCTCATGGATCTGGTCAATAAGCCTACAATCCTTAGTATCATGGGTCATAGAGGTGTAGATCTTATAGTAGCAAGACACATTCTTCCAAATTATGCATGCTTGTAACAGGGGACATCTACTCGCATCATGGTCCCCATGAAAAATCTCACAATCTACCGCTATGGCATACTACTTTTTCCAGGGGAAACTATCCTTGGCATGCCCCTCTACTTCACAATTTATACACCACATTCCACTATGTGAGTCTCATGGGCTGAGTTTGTAGATAATTTTTCCAACTTGTTTAGCCATGGCAGATGATTTGAGCCTCTAGAAAAGGGCTCACACTAGTATCAATGCTCCCAACTACTTTAGTGTGTAAGGTAGCCTCTAGAGCCTCACGTTAGTCAATAAATGTTTTATGGGACAATGCCCTCCTAAATGGAGTGATCAACCCTCCAAAAAACCATTGAGCATGTTGTGAAGGGTGAATGTCATATGAAAATTTTGACAAGAGAGTCTTAAACCATGCATCATACTCCCACACACTCTTTGCCATTCCTTGTTGGATCTCCTTCAAAGCGTTGATGCTCTTCTTACTCAAACTCTAGTATATGGAACTCTGTTAGGAAGGAATTTTTCAATGTGGTGTAGTCTACCACCATCTGATAGGGGTCATACTTCCTATACCAGCTATGTGCATGTCCTTTGCAACATTGTTGGGAAATTGACTAGCCTTCCATCAGGGTTGTGATCCCCTTCACGTGCCATATCAATTCACACTTGTGCACATGTTCTGCAACATCCTCTATACCTTGGTAATCTAGAAAGTGTAAAGACATTTCAAAAATACACGAGGAGGGGGTTGAGGCCCTATCCTCCTGATCTAGATCCTTGGTTTCCTTCGGTGTTTCCTCCTCCCACCGGACCACTGATCCACCAGGTCTTGTGCCCCCAGATCCACTAGTTCCACCTCCAGATCCTCTCGTGGCCAGTAATGGGCTGAAGTGGTCACACCTAGTGTCCCCACATTCCACTGAACTACACACCAATGGTTTGTGAGATCGTTCCACTACTAGATGTGTGTCCCATGCCACTCCCCGATGCGTTTCCCAAACCTTGTGTATTTTCCCCTTGCCCAAAAATTCCTCTAAACACTGGAATGGTATGTGTAGCCATAGAAGTCCCAAATGAGAAATTATATCTCTGGGTGCAGATCGGTCACTTCCACCGATACAAAATAGGTTAACAATACTTCTCCCTTGATCTAGAAAACCAAGTGCTAAGGTCTAGGTCACTAGGTGGGTTCAGATGCATGCCAATGACTCTTCTTTCTCCATGTAATGAACTCTCATCAGAAGCTGAAGGGGTCTCTCTCCCACTTTCCAAGATGGGGTAGCATAGACTACTCAGGTTCCACATCCTCTGTGTGAACCTCAACTCCTTCCCATAACATCTTCCTCCATAGATCCATCACACTTGCAACCTCATTGTCTAGCAATCTCCCTTTCACGTGCTTCTTCACTATACTTGAGTCATCTCTCCTCCCTTTCCTTTTCAGCCATAATGTCTGCCATCTTCCTCCACCCTAGCTTCCTCTCCCAGTGCTCAGAAGGGTTTAGTTGGCCATTGGAAATGCCTCTAAACTCAAGGTAATGATCAAGATCTTCATCACCAAAGGAATAACATGTAGAAATGATCCTCTTGGGCTCCCTCAAAAACTCAAACTCAGCAACTTCCAGACAAGAGTACGTAGAAATGGCATATTCCAAAGTGTAGCTAGCCAGCACTCCCTTCCACCAATAATCCACAACATGATCCACATCAGATTTGCATCTTGTAGCCTCTGGTAATCATCTTGGGTCCATATATGTGTACTCTATAGTACCAGCTTGATCTAGACGCATATGTTGAGAGCCATTCATACAACTCTACTGGGAAGCAACAGAAGAAAGTTTCATACAACTCATGGTAGAGGTTCTCTTCTACCCATCTATGTGCATCAAACTCAGGTCTAGTGTTGAATCTCTGAGAAAATTCATCCTTCATGCTCTTGAACCATGTTTCAACACTTTCCAAGGTTAAACGCCCTATCATCACATAGTATAGATACAAAGATGCATGCCATTTCTTACAACAACTTCAAAAAGAGGTCCCGAAATGGAACCAAGATGTAGTCAATTTTTATACCCCTTAACAAATAAGGACAATCCCATGCACATCGGCCTATCACCCAATGGAGTTTGGGCTCACTTGGCATGTGTAGGCATTGAGCCCCTCTTTTATGTGAGTTGTGCAAGAATGTAGCATAGATGCGTAATAGAAAGACAAAAGAAACTCCTTATTCAACTAGAACTTCAGTAGATGTTACACTAATGTATTCATTCAATAAAAGCACATTGACAAAAGATAGATCTGAACTATGAGGGAAAGAGGATGCATAATGATTATACTCATTCATATGAAACATGTTGAACATAACAAAAAGAGATAAGTATGAGCCCATGAACCACATATATTTATATTTGAACATGTCCAATAATCACATTATATCTATCAGGGTCATTATAGACCCAAATGATAGTGTAGATTAGAACCATGTAGCAAGACTAGACTTACATCCCTTACAATGCAAAAAAAAACATGTACCCATCCCTTGATACATCATTCTTCCTATAGATCTCCTAGCCCAACCCATAAATCTCTTCATGTAGTTCTACAGAGCTTCACCTCTCATCTGCTCTCTCTAATTTCCTCTATGTGTATCTCTATGTCTCTCCCCTTTTTCTTCTTTCTACCGGGCACTTGTATTTATAGCCTTCTCAACACCTTCAAGCCTTCATGGGAGTTGCAGATCCATTTGCCAAGTGTCCAAGGTGGTCCTCCATGGGAGCATGCTTCTTCGGATCGAGCTCTCCACTATTTGAAATGATTTCCTTCTAGAATCTTCCATCGCAAGGTATATTCCTTCCTAGGCCACCTGTTTGTCGGTTGACACCTTATCCACTCTGATCAGGTCATGTTTTTCTCGTGTTCTTCCTGATACGCAAAATATGGCTAAGTCACAAAACCTTTTCTTTTCCTTACGCGTGACACTTGTTCTACTAAAACCCTCCTAGAACCCTATCCTATTCACTTTCCCTTGTGCGCCATTCTATAAGTGGGTCACGCCTACCCACACACTTCTCTATACTTAGCCAATAAATTATGGGGCCAACATGTTTCATCTTTACGAGAAATTTTAACCCCTTTGATACACACTTTGTATCATCACTACCCTATGATGCACTATTGTGTTAAGGATCACACTTAATTATTAAGGGAATATTGCATCCATGAACCTCACATGCTACACATTTCATGATCTGCACTTCACGATACATCTTTCTAGCATTCCATTCTCACACATCATACTACCTTATGATGCACTCTAGTTCCATGATTTATACCTAACTGTTAATGGTCTAAATATGAAATGGACATCACCTTCTTTACATTTCATGCTCTATGCTTCATGATCAATATTTCTAGTGCACACTTTCAAACCATTTCCTGATGACACGCTCTAGTTCTATGGTTCATTCTTGGCTGTTAAGGTTCTTTTATAAATGAACCTCATCTCATACATACACATCCATTGGGGGGCACACTACCCACATTGCATACCATTCCATCTCACTCATACACACAACATATTCCATACCTCATTGCACATACTCTTTTTTGTTTATTATTACATAAAAAACTTTACTTACTATGCTTTAGTCACATATTCGGTATGTCATTGTATTTTCTATATACACATGTGCATTCACTTGTTCTTTAGTTGTGAATGCAAACTTCCTACATATCTTTACATGCAACAATGATGCTCAGCACTATATCCTTTGCCACTCCCACTTTGAGGATGTTGGGTTCATCTACTTTCTCAAACATCACATGTGTTATTGTTCTACTATATATACTACTTATTCTTACAAGCACATCACTTTACGTTGATACATACACACTTGACATACTTCTTATCTTTCTACCATGCTAACTAGTGCTTTATGAACAACATTTACTTTAGAGGACTATATGCCATCATGGTTATCTGTACACTTTTTTGACATTGTTTTCCATTGTATTCAATTGTTTTTGGGCTATGCCCTTTGTCTTGTGTGCACACTGCTTGTGTGCTTTTAGCCGCTTCGGCCATGATTGTCTTGTGACATTATGAGCGATGTCCCATGTTTGAAAACCACTTTTCACATCTATTTTATATTTTTTCTTGTTACATTGTCTTTTGTTACATGTTTTCCATAATTTTTACTAACACGTGTATCTATCCACTTTTTTTGCATGTGCCTTGGTTTCTACCATGTTGTTTTCATGCAAATGTGCAACAAGGAAATTGTAAATTTTCCAAAGCATGAAAACTATACCCTTGTGCCAAAATTTTAATGTTTTACCATTTAAGAGGCACCCCAATTCTACCCAATTAGTTCCGATGACATCCCAGTTGATGTTAACATAGCCTTATAGGTGATTTAGGAAATACAAGTCAAACCCCCTAGGTGATTTTATGAGTTCTTGAAAAATGCTTATCTATGGGTAGTGTTGGGAAGGGTTATCACTTTGGCTTTCCTAGGATAGTAGAAACCCCACAGGAACGGACAGAGGATCCAAATCCAACATGGAGATGAATTGAAGGCCTAGAAACATCATGGAAGTGATTTTGGAAGATTTAGGGAAGATTTTGAGAGTTTGGAGCGGTTTGGAGTAGTTTGATCAAAAACAAGGTTCACAGGCCTAGCGAGTGCACAAGCCAAAACAATTATTGAGATTTTGAAGGTGATTCCGAGAGCTCCAGATGGAGTTAGGAGAAAAAAAATCTCAGAAATGGAATTCAAAGATCTACAATATGGTAAAATTAATTTTTTTCACAACACTTTGTTACATTAGGTTTGTAAGAAGTTTTTCTCATGCATAGGTGGAGTACCAAATAAAAAATCCATTTTTTTAGGGAAAAATGGAAGAATAAAGACCTAAGACCCCCACCATTGGATTCAAAAGGAAATTTCTAGTCAGGATCATATAAAATTTCATCAAAAAAGTCCATTGGGAGCTCAAGATATTATCGTTACAAGTTGTCCTCAAGGTTCGGGAGTTAGTCAAATTTTCAGCTCCAGGAGCTTGGCGGGATTTTGTGTCCCTCACATCCCTCAAGGTTAGGGACATCAAGGTTGGAAAAATTTTCCCAGCCCCCATGAATCCCTCTAAACCCACATATGACCTCCAGGATCACCAGTTCATCCCCCAGTGCTTGTGGGAGCTCAAAGCCTTCACTGTTGGATCGTTGCCATGTGTCATCACCTGGAGCACCGTGGAATTTGATGTCCCTCATGTCCCTTTGAGGTGAGGGACATAAAACATGGAAAAATGCACCCATACCCTAAGGAGACTCTTGGTCACTCATGTGACCTCTTCAAGAGTGAATTTCCAGCCCCCGGTGTTTGTCAAGCCTCCATTCTCAACCGTCAAATCTCCACCACGTGTCATCACCTTGCTCACTATGGAATTTGATGTCCCTCATGTCCCTTTAAGGTGAGGGACATCAAACATGAAAAAATTTACCCCACCCTTGTTGTGCATTTTTTTAATAATTTAAATCCGGCACTTAGTTGTTATTTCCCCCATTTCTTCTTTATAGTTCACCCTGTCATTGCTTTGTAACTTGTCCACCATTGCTTACTCACACCCAGTCTACCATTGATGCTTTGAACCAGATATACCACAAAAATAAACACTCAAATCCATGAAAATACACAGGCTTAGGGGAAGGATTGATCAAAAGTGTTGAAGAAATGAAGAATGAGGAGAAAATGAAGATTTTTTTGCCAATAACCATGAAGTCACCCAATCGAAAAATCTTCATATCTTGCAAGATACAAGTCGGATTAAGGTGTCATCTTTTGCAGACTTCCACATTTTTCAAGATGATCAAGATACAACAAATGGGAGGTTAAATGGTTCCCTAAATCATTTGTTCCAACAAAAATCCCATTTCATGCCCTAGCTCACGTTTGTTGGATTTCCCAACAATCTGATGGTCCGATCGAGCTAAAAACTTGCCCACAAACTCCAAATGAAAAACCTATCACAATGGAGTTGTTTTCATTGCAAACAAAGAAAAAAACTAGACTTACAAATTTTGAGCTCCATTAATGGCCACCATGGTAGCTCCGTGCTCAAAGCCATTGCCATGTGAAAATTTTAAATTTTATTTCCAAGCATTCTAGTGGGAAAAATTATGTGAAATTCGGAGGATGTGATCATGATGACAAGATGAGTCCAAAAAATATGTTCCATCACAAACCAAGCGTTGGAAATCCACTTTCTAAAAATAGTAATTTTTCATATACATATTTGCTATATTTGGAAAGTCATCATCAAAAGTAGTTATGGTCAAGGAAGTGTGCACTGAAGGTCATTAGGAAGTTAGAATGAGTGTTCAGAGTAGAAAATAGTGAAAATGACAACTTACTAAAAATAGTAAGTTCCCTATATGGGTGCTTACTAAAAATAGTAAGTCAACCCAAGAAGCATCCGAGGCGAAGGTAGTGTGCACAAGATTGAATGAAGAATTTCACCACATCAAGATGGTCAAGAAGAAGAAAGAATCACCTCTTACTATAAATAGTAAGTCTCCCATGTGGGTACTCACTATTAATGGTAATTCATACTCAAGGGGTAGTTTTGGAATAATGGGACATAGAGGGATGATCATTCAGGTCAACACCATCATTTGGGATCATCCATGGGCATTGCTCATAGGGAATTCGAGACTCATCTTAGAAATAATTCAATAGTGTCTCCCAACACTCACTTCATGGCTTGAGTTGCAGGAGTATCTTGTGCGGGGTGGAAGTTGTTGTCATAGGCAGAACCATTTAGCAGTGTTTTAAAAACTCATTCCAGAACATCTGTGAGCCAAGTTGAAGGATTTTCCCATAAGTTTGAAGAATTAGAGTTTCATTTAATTAGATTTTTCCATCAACGAGGATCATCAGAATTCATTAGGGGCAACATATTCTCTTCTTCTTCTCTCTCTCTCTTCTCTTCATACCCCCAACTTTCTCTCTCTTCTCAATGTTCTAATTTTACATTGGGGTTGCACTTTTCATATGTCTTAATGTTCCTAATGTAATAAGTCACCTTTATGTTATAAAAAGGGACTTAAAATTTTCCTAGGAAGTTGAAAAGTTTTAAGTTGTGTGAGGACATATGAAAAGGAATTGGGGGTAGATGATGAGTCATCTCTCATTCTATAAATTGTAAATCCATTCCCATTTCAAAGGGTTGGTGATTGATTTTGTAAACTCAAGAGTGTATTGTACTTTGAGAGAACAAAGGAGATAGCCATTTTCTTCCATTTTCCCCCTCACTAGTTTTCCTCCATTCCCACACTATGTACAACTTTTGTTTAAGAAATCAATACAAGAAGGAGTTTCTAGATTTCTTTTGACTAAGGGTTTTCTTGATACTTTGTGATCAATAAATTATATTTGGTCTTGTTGTTATTTGTAGAGTTGTTTCTTCCCATAAATGCATGTGTTGAAATTTCTAACTAGTGTGTGCAGGAATATGATTTTCTACCTACAACATTAGTTCTCCCATCTCATTTCTCACTTCCCTTTCCGCTCTTTAGACAAAGTCTTCCCTAGTAAGATATTTCTATCTTTTTTGCAGGGTTAGTGGAGTGCCCCTATTGGATCCCCGACCGTAAGGCCACCTAGAGAAAAATCACTTTCACTCATGCATGTATATATGGTAGCTGCATCGGTTAAGTAGAGGGACTTAGACTCCCAGAGCATTGGCAAGATAACCAAAAATTTGTCCCTGAAAAATTTTCTTTCCAACACATGCATATCCCCTCCTCATGTAGGAATCCATTTCAACACAACTTCATATTAGTTTTAAGTCCTCCCTTTAGAGCGCATGTTCTTATCAAGCATCACGTGCACCCCAAATGAGGGGGCATACATTAGGTGAATCATTCACCCCATACAAAAACTCAGAGCTATAGTACATGCCTACAAATTATAGGAACAAAACCAAATACGATTCATAAACGGCCCTCTAATCTTGGATCCTCGGTTTAACGCATACTCTAGTGCTTAGATACAAACATTAGCACTTTGGACACTCCCGACCTCTCTTGGGGGCCTATGTCCAGGGGATGATACAAAAATTTTCTTAGATCAACACATCTACAACAGTTCACAAATATTTTTTCACAATATAGGCACAATCCTCCAAAGAATCATAATGCGTTCTATATCCATTTCTACTTGGAACAAAATACGAAATTAAAATGGTACAACTCGAGAAAAAAACAAGATTACACCATTTGCGGTGGTGTATAATCAAGAAATGATCATGGAAGGAGAGTAACATTAGACCTCTCTCCCCAAAACTCTTCTTACAATGGAATGAGATAGCCAAAAACTTGCTCTTGGCGTGATATCACCCAAAAACTCGCTCTACACAAAAATTTCAGGACATCTTTCTATCTTTTTCACTCATGATCATCATGTGCACACTTTCCTTTTACTATTTTTTCACATTTACATACTTTTACAATGTTTTAATAATACACAACTTTGACTACTCTTTCACTCTTATTTTACATGTCCACCATTAATACACAACAAGAAACAACCCTACATCAAGAAAAACAACATGTACAACATGGTACAACACCATACACTTCACCCCTAGGGTCACTTCCTCTTCTTTATCTTCCATGCTTCATTTCTATCACTTCACACTTTCACTTGTCCACTCGACACACATTTCGTCATCACACTCTACATGATTATCAAGTATGCATATCTTATCTACTTTATGTTATCAATTATTCACTCAATAACATAAAGTGGGGGCAAATGTGGACACAAAATTATGCACTTGGTTACATTTCTATGTCCTAAAAGTATATTTGCGTTCATATGATTCCTAAGTGAGAAAAATAGTAATTGACAACTATCTTTAGCATCTTTGTTTTGTCTCTTGTCTTCTTTTTGGTCTTTTACACCCCATATCCTAGTCATAGTTTTACTTAGTTATCTTTCATGACTTCATACATCAGCGCCAGGAACCCTCATCCCCTCTGGATGCCCCCGACCCTTTTCTATCTTACTCACTTCTTTTTGGTCTCTTTTATCATTTTGGCATCTTATTTTCTTATGGGTCGGCCTTCCAGTTGTCAATTATAAAATTCAACCAAGGGAATTATATAAATACAAAGCTATGTGACCAAAATAAAGGACCAATCTCTAAGATCTATTATCATCACCTAATATTACATCCAAGGCAACATCTAAGAGCATCAAAGAAATCCATCTAGCATCCATTCAAGGGACAAGGGATTACATTTTCTACATACACTTCATAGGAAGGGGAAGTTCATTATTCCATCCACACATCTATTTACATTAGTACATCTAGTTATCACCTATTATCACGTGCACTTGCATAAGGGCTTCCTAGGGCAAAATTCTTTCACACACTCACAAGAACTACAAGGATTCTAAGATGTAGTGCAATGTTCGTGTCATAGTTTCACTCAGTCAGTGACCTTCGGGGTCAATATGACTCCCCATATGGAATCTTTTCTATTTGGGATTTGATGTAGTTTTAGGGTTTTGATGGTCAACATCTCTTTATAGGTTACAGGTGATTTCTATGAACAAGGTGTGACATACGGTTGGTGAAAAAACTAGCAATGACACTCTTGCGACACCAAAAATTCAGATTTCAATCTCTTACGCGGTCATGGGAGCCTAATAGAGGTCTCTGGTGCCTACACAACCTTGCTCCATTCTAAGCACCACTGGTCCAGCTCTATCCAACAATTCCATAATTTATCCTGAGTGATTATGATGGTCTTCCCTTCCATTTCATCGAGTTTTCTAAGTCTGCGCATAGTCTTGGATCAAGCGTGAATCAACTAAGTCACTCTCTCTCTCTCTCTCTCTCTCTCTCTCTCTCTCTCTCTCTCTCTCTCTCTCTCTCTCTCTCTCTCTCTCTCTCGTACTTAGGGATTTTAATCTACTTTTCCTATTGCTTGTGTTATTTATTTTCTAGCAGCTATATATCATTATTACATAAAATACTCTCAATATCTAGGATTTATCATTAGCATTAAATTCTATTTGTGTTAAATCACAACATAAATTGTTAACCCTTTTTATAAGACTTTAAATATGCTAGGGTTTTATGTATAAAAGACTAATTTTGGAAACTTACACATGTATTTTGATACATGATCATACTCAAAGACACATATTAAGCACTCACAAGAGGTTATATAATCACAGTTCCATTTTTAGAGTAGGAAAAACTATTAAACTCATGATAAAATCAAATGTTCATTATGTCCCTACTTTTATATTTTTTTCCAAGGTAGATAAACATCTAGTTTTATAGATGAACCAAATGCATCGATATTCTTGCTATTTTCTCACGGTTTCAAGGCTATATCAATCATCAAAGTAAAATATATATAAGTGCATTATCTTCTTTTGATTTTACTAAATTCTATCATGTGCCCTAATTGATCAAATATCTTCTTATTTATTATTATATCATATGTGTACTTGAATTTTTAATTTAGAAATTTGAATATACATCCTTTCTATGTTCTAATAATTTTTAGGGTTTTAATATAATATAAAATTCAATTAGGCTTATCAAATTATTTGGTGAACCAACTATCAATAAAAAAATCCTAACTCTTTTTCAAGGCTTTCCCTACCAAAATAGGCCTTCAAATACAAATCCTAGCTTCCCTAAGGGTTTTCTCTTGAACATACTTTGTACATTACAATTTATTTTTCAATTTCAATAAGGCTTGTGCCAATGTTGTTACTTATGAAGTTATTAATGAATGTGAACATTTCAATTATGAGAAAGTCATGCAAAATCCTCAAATTTATCCTCTCCTCCATTCTTATTATAATAATATTCATTTCTAGGTAATTCCTATCACTATTCAATTTCAAAGATGTTTTTATTAAAGGTAAAATAGGGTTGAGGGGACCCTACCCCTTACAAGTCAAAGCTCCAAAAGAGCAGATGAAACATTACATAACAGTAAAAAAGATAACATATATATTGATAATAACATTTGGGCTCCTCCATGAGCCATAAGACCAGTTAAAAACATAGCAAAATAATAACAATAACACCATAGACAAACTAACAACATAGTAAAAGTAAAATAAAGTAATAACAACCACCCCGAAATCACTTTTTGGCTTTTTCAAGCCCATCAAGCACTTTCACCCACTCCTTAGCTAGAGATTCAATGTTGACACCCAATGACGATGCCAGATCACACCCTTCAACATCCACTTTTCTTTTCTTGGAATTTCCATGATCATCCACAAGCCTGTAAGCATTTTCCAGCTGACCAAGGGTTGAAGATGTTGTAGAGTAGATTTCACTATGACCACACTCCATTCCATGTAGCTATGTAAAATATCTCTAATGTGATCCACCTCATTAGTGAGGTAACTACAATTGGCTTTCATAATTTCAATCTCTCCACCATTACCACTTTTTGCCACTTCTTCGACCTGCGACTTCATTTTGTGCCAATCATTAAACAAAAACTACACAGATCTCTTGGTAAGCCTCATATCACCCTTCATCTCTTCTATATCCAAAGCCATCTTAGCCAAATGGTTATCACCTTTCACAGACCCACATGACCCATAGCCTCAAACTATTGTTCCAATTGAACATTAACAAGAGCTTGATTCTCTTGTTTACTTGATTCCCCTTTGGATTTGACAGAATGACTAGGAGCCTACTTGGATTTAAGCTCTCTAAGATTCTGAGCAACATCGATTTCAATGACATCCTTTTCCTCCTCCGATGAATCACCTTCTTGTGATTCCAAGTCATCACTAGAGTCCTCCTCATCCGAGTCCGAGTCTTCTTCCTCGGCATAACCCTCAAGATATTTCTTAGGGAACCCATTTTCTATATCAAGAGAAGCTATTTTAACAAGGGTGAGTATGAAGCCCTGATGGAGAGGAACAACAACTCTATTGTTTTTAAACTAGGTTATGGAAGCGCTCAGAGAGTGAAATAGAAAGTATGGGAAGTTGAAGCTATGGCCATGATGAAAAATGATTAAGCATTGGCATGATGATAGGCATATATACACTTATGATGGCCCTCTAAAGTGAGAAATTGAATTAGGGTAAAATCCACCTCGTCATAAGGCCTAGGTAGAGAGGAATGGAGAAAACCAACAAAGTGGGGGAGAGTTTTTCATTACCTCTAAGAAATAAATTCAGTTCATCTATGGCTTCCTTCTTGGGTTTATAAACCTCCCTTCTAAGTAACATGAGCACTCCCATCACCTTAGCAATAGAATCCA
The DNA here is from genome assembly GCA_018340775.1 of Taxus wallichiana var. yunnanensis. NCBI lineage: Eukaryota > Viridiplantae > Streptophyta > Pinopsida > Cupressales > Taxaceae > Taxus > Taxus wallichiana. Next base: position 252,602,423 of record CM031234.1, on the reverse strand, counting down.
CATAGTGACCTCGATATGAATACCTTTCATTTCCATGACTGCCCCTTTTTGTAGTCTTCCACGCTCTGGAAAAATATTTACTTGATATTTTCATAGTGGCCTTCAAAATTTGAGGAAGGATGAGAAACCCTTTCCCTCGAACACCTCCATTACTTCTAGCTTCACCCCCTCCAGGTCAAAAGGCTCAGTCCTAACAAGATCTCCCCCATTTGGAAGCATGATAACCAGTTCAGAAAACCCAAGCTTTAGATTAAATAGAAAACTACAAGAAAGCCCAATAATAACATTGTTCCAAGCATGAATGATGGAAATGGCCTTAAAATAACATGAGTGAATCCGAGCCCAAATCTTCTCATCATCCCATAATAAATTCACACTATACATATGACTTATGCACATTATGACCTTAACACACCATGATCTGACATTATTTGGTGACATGTCCATATTGATCATTGTGGAGGTGTGCTCACACCTTGGTGTCAAGAACTTCCAATTCATTGATTAGTGTCAACTCATGACAATTAACCCCCATGTTAGCAAAATAATCAACAACAAAATTAGCCTCTCTATAGATATGCTTAAAAGTTATAGTTTCAAACAAATTAGACATTTCCTTTATACTCTTTATAGAGTTTTGGATAGATGTAGAAGTGGTACCTCTACCAGTAATGTTGTTGATAATGTTCAATGAATCTCCTTCCACTTCCAATCTAACAAATCTATATTGATGTGCTATAGAAACCCCCAAAAAAATAGTCGTTGCTTTAGCAATGTGATTCGTTTGTGTGCAAGATTATAGTGATACCCAAGAATAAATCTTCCTTCAAAATCACAGAACACCCCACCACAACCAGCTCTTTTGGGGTTCCTTTGGAGGCCCCATCAAAATTTATCTTAATACACTCCTTGCTAGGTTTCACCCAACCTTGGAGTCTAGGATTTAGAACAGGGTTACTAGTTTGAGTAGAACCTATACCCCAATTCATGGAAAAAATACTCTCATTTAGAAGAATATTTTTCTTGAGTGGGGCCAAGTTTGAGAAATTTATGTTAATAGCATTAAAACAATGAATTCTAACATTCTTAACCATATCCTTCTTCCCTTTAAAAATTCTTTTGTTTCTCTCTTTCCAAATTTCCCAAGCTAGATGCATAATAGAAAAGGTCCATAGATGTTTTAATCCTTGGCTCTTGAAAGGACTAAACCATTGAGACCACAGTTGTTTAATGGAATCTGGGAAAACCCACTTGATATCAAATAGATTAAGAAGGGTATTTCTAACAAAAACCAAAAAGGGATAGTTGAGGAAAATATGTAAAGAGTCTTTAGACTCCTTTTCACACAAAACACACATGTTCACCATGTGAAAATTTCTCTTATTAAGGTTACTTGATAAGTAAGGATTTTATCATGGATAACCAACCACCAAAACAAATTAATCTTGGGAATAACTTCTTTGACCCACACACTTTTCCAATTGAAGTTATCAATGCCACCATCAACTGAAAAGAAGGTATTATAGGCACTTCGAACCAGAGAAGATTCCACTATCCTCCCTTGACCAGTAAATGTTGTCATCCTCTAAACTTTCTTTATTAACAATAACACCTCTTAATTTTTTGTTAATAGAGATGATCTCATTGTTGTTAAATCCCTCTAATTCAATCATTTTCCATTGGCCCAAGGGTTCATCAAAGTTGAAGTAATCTTTGACCTTATTCCCATATTTGACCACCACATCCTTATAGATGTTGGGGTATATGACCTTAAGAGGAAGGTCCCCTAACCATTTATCATCCCAGAAATTAATCATTCTCCCATTTCCAATCATCCATTTTCTTCCCTCTGAGACTATGTGTTTAGCCCAATTTATAGATTTCCAAAAATAAGAACCATTAAATTCTGCATTGCTAAAGCACCATTCATTAGCCTAATATTTGGCCAATATTTTTCCCTTATAATGGAAGTCCAAACATTGTCTTCCTTAACCAACCTCCAGGTCATTTTAGACAACATAGCTTTATTCATTTTGGCCCAATCTCTATACCGAGACCCCTAGATTTTTAGGCAAACAAACCTTTTCCCACACAATAAGAGGAATTATGTCTTTTTGTTTAGAGCCACTCCAAAGGAATCTTTTTGGATGCTCTCCAATTTACTAGCTATAGAGGAAGGTAATATGTAAATAGACATAGAGTACATAGGAAGATTTTGAATCGAGCATTTGAGAAGGACTACTTACCTAGCTTGAGATAACAATGACCCTTTCCAACCTTCTAGTTTCTTAAGAAATTTGTCTATCAAAAAATTCCAATCAGAAATCTTAGGTTTTTGGTTCCAATAATCATTCCCAAATACCTAGTAGGGAAATTTTTTGTCACACAACCAAGAATTCCTAGCAATTTTGTTACATCTTCTTTCGGGGTATTGATAAAATAAACTAATATTTTCCCATAATTGATCATTTGGTCAGAGGCTTCCTCATAATCAATCATTATTTGTTTGAACTCTCTAGCCTCTAGGACAGTAGCCTCGCCAACCAACATAGTGTCATCCACAAAATGTTGGTGAGAAACATTTTTGTGCTATTAACAAGAGAGATGCCTCTGATTCTTCCTTCAAAGTTAGCCTTGTTTAGAGCTCTACTAAGGGTCTCCGCCATGATTATGAATAGAAAGGGAGAAATAGGATCACCTTGCCTTAATCCTCTAGAGTTTTAAAAAAACCACAGGAGTCCCATTGATCATGACAGAGAATTTATCTATGGAAATACATGTTTGTATCATCATCCTGAAGTCTTCACCAAATCCAAACCTGGTTAAGACTTTCAGAAGAAATGGCCATGAAACACAATCATAGGCTTTCTCCATATCAAGTTTAATAAACATAGCTTCCTTTTTATTCTGCTTAACCATATGGAGAGTCTCTTGAATAGTGATAATACCATCTTGGATCTGTCTTCCCATAACAAACCCTCCTCTGTTATTCAAATATAATGGAAGGAAAAATGAGTTGAATTCTTAAAGCTAGAATTTTAGAACACATTTTATAGACATAGTTACATAGACTGATAGGTCTAAAATTCCTAAAATCCATAGGATTATGATTCTTAGGGATTAAAGAAAGAAAGGTGTTGTTTAATTCTTGAAACATATTTTTTTCTTGAATAACTCTTGAATGGCTTTACATGTATCCTCCTTAACAATCTCCCAAAAATTTGAAAAAGAAAGCTAGAAAACCATCTGGTCCCGGAGCTTTGTCAGGACTTAAAGACTTCGCATAAATTCAATTTCTTCCATTGAAGGAATTTTAGTAAGCATACTATTGTTAGACTCATTAATCAGTTGGGAATACAATCCAAAAAGGACTCTTCCTTCTTTTGTTGTTAGATGAACTTGTTGAAGAAAGAAGTCTCTAAAAAGGAAATAACAACATGTTGAATTTCCTTAGTGTCATTGAGCATCACACCTTCTTCCCCTTTAATACATAGAATTATGTTGGTGCTTCTCCTTTTCAAAGTTGAAATATGAAATAATTTCATGTTCTTGTCACCTTATTTGAGCCATTGAACCCTGGATTTCTGTTTCCAAAAAGTTTCCTCCTTGAAGAATGTTATGATATTCAGATAATAATTCCTTCTCTTTTTGTTGTCCATCCTGAATGTTGTCATCATCAAGAGTTTCCAAGTTTTCCTGAAGGGATGAAATCTCATTAGCCAGAGACTTTTTTTCTCAAAAATATTACCAAAGCTTTTTTTATTCCATCCTTTCAGGTTGTTCTTAACATGAGAAAGTTTTTTAGCAATTCTAAACATGGTTGTTCCTTTGATTTTCACATTCCACCAGCCCTTTATTAAGTCAAAAATTTCCTCATTTTGTAACCACATCTTCTCAAATATAAAAGGGGTTCTCCTCCTCTCTTTATCTTTGATCTGAAAAAGAATCAAATTGTGATCAGAGCCAATGTGAGGAAGAGAAAAGAGGCCAGCTTCTTTATTCAACCATCCCCATGAAGTCAAATCTATCAAGTTTGACTTGAATCAGCTGATCTCCTTTTCTCCTATTAGACCAAGTAAATTTTCTACCTCTCAACTCAATATCCATGAGTTTGTGTGTGTGATAAAATCCTGGAGGTCTTCCATACTCTCAGTTAGATCAATGTTACCCCCTTATTTTCCCCCGAACTCAAAGGGGTGTTGAAGTCACCCAAAATCACCCATTCAGTCCCTTTTATAATGCCTTGAAATTTAGAAAGTTCAGCCCAATTTTTTTCCTTTCTCCTTTGTTATTAGGGGCATATATATTAGATAACACCCAAAGTTCTTTAGACTTCTTATCTTGAAATAACATAGCCATGTGATTATTTCTTTTAAGAAGATTCATACCTTTTAGTTTTTCATCATTCTAGATGATTTCCATTCCTCTAGCAGATCCATTTGAACTAACAATGATCCTATAAATTTCTTATAGTGCTTACATTTAGCTTCCAAGAAAGGTCCTTCCTCCATCTTTGTTTCCTGAAATTCCATAATATCAATTTTGTGTGTCGAATCCATTTCTTTTATTAACCTCCATTTAGTAGGGTTATTCAAACCCCTAACATTCCATGAGATAATATTCATTTTAACCCTTGGTTCTTGGTTCTTCTAAAGCTCCGTAGATCGAGTTTAGATTGAGTTCCATCATCAATATCCTTTTGACTCTATTTTTTCCTTGCTACCTGCTTAGAAGGTCTCCCTGAACCTATTTTTTTCTCTTTTGGGGTAGCCTCTGAAGACTCCCCTTTTTTGGTCGAGTTTTCAAAGAAATCTCAGTTTCATTCTATTTGGGATCCACTTCCTCTAATTTTTCCATTTTAGAAACAATTCATGTTGAGAAGTAACATCTTCCTTAATAATCCTTTGAACATTGTCTACTTCCATTTATTCTTCATTTTCATTCATTATATCATTCTCCACATAGTCCATAAGTTTGTCAAAAGGATTAGTAAAAGGACCCAAAGTTTCATCGAGACTCATTTCACCAAGTTTTTTGGGTGGGAAATGATCCTTAGCAGCTTCCTTAAGTAGATTATCCAGATTTTTTGAAGATAACATTTTCTCAGCCTGAACATGGAGCTTTGCCTTCTGGAAATGAGGTTTAGATAAGGCTTTCTATTGATTCTTCTTATTCCTAACTTCAATAAAGCCATCATCATCCTTTAACTTAGGAGTCTGGACTTGATTTGTATTTTATCTCTCTCCATTATCTTCCATAATAATTATGCCTTTATTTGGATTAAAAATTTAGTTGTATTATTTACCACATGAGCAGCTTCCTTACCTTTTGCCTATTCCTTGACTAGCTTCTCTGGTAAACCTTTGAAACTATCATTTTTCATTGTTGTTTAACATGCCCCCAACCTTGGAATTTCTCACATTTTTGAGGGAAATTTTCAAACTCAATTCTTTGTTCCCAACTACCCAGTCTAGAATGGAGAGTTATGGATTTTGGTAAAGACGAACCCATCAAAGAATAGATGCAAAATCTGGCACACACATCCCGTGATTTAGTAAGGGTTGCATTATCCACAACAACAAAGGTACCAAGAGTATTTGCAACACCCTTAATAACATCCACATCCCATAGTTCTAATGGAAGACCTAGGAGCCTCACCCATAGACAAGAAACTGATTTATATTTTCTTTATCAAGGTTGAACATAGGAGTCCATTTCCTTAAGAATAGCCCAAGTTTCCCCAGAAACTAGGGACCATCATTTAGGATTCTTTGAGGGTCTTCTGGATTGTTAAAACTAAACAGAAAGAAGCCATTCGGTAAAGTTGTTACTTCCATATGCCCTTTTGGTTTCCATTTCAGGACTGACCAAGATCTAATTGATTCTATGTTGGGTCTTCCACCCACCATTTTTCCTATCAAAGCATTCTCCATATTGCTCAGAGTCTGATCAATAATGATATCAGGAATTTCTAAATAGTTACCTGCTTCACTCTGTTTAAGTTGAGGAATGATTCCTAAACTTTTTTCCTTTCCAGAGCTCAAGATTTTAGTGTACAAATTAGGGGTCCCATTTCCCACATGGTTCCGGACATAGCTATAATCTCATACTTACCTTTTTCCCTCGAATATTGGTCCTCTGAATCTGTCTTCTCCCCATGAGGGATATATCATTGTCTTATTTTACTAACTACCATCTTGTATCCATTATTGACCCTTAAACTATAATGTAATTAATGGTCCATGTTGTTAATATGAGATGAGGAAGGCCATAAGGAAGGGGTAATAAACTAACTCCTCCAACCACCTCTAACTCCCCTTTATTGAAAAAATAATCAAAAAAAGAGATATTATATATTAGATCAACTACACAATACTCCTAAGATTTCTATTTTGTACTTATAAAAAATGCCAACCACAATACACATATGTATTATAACGGGCATTACATAATATTGCTCTTCCTAATAACACATAACCCAATACTTTAACTTATAATATAAATACATTCAAGAGCATTAACAAGGCCCTCACTTTTGACCATGTGAATTTACCTCTTAAGCATATCCGAGACCAATTACAGGTCATTGTTCACTATGGTTTAGATTCTTCTTAATAAAGAGGGTAATAATTGATAATGTCGTTGAATAAATATCCTATCTCTTTCTATAAAAAAATAGAAATTCACACGAGCTCTATAAAAATCATCTCTTGCTATCAAAGGATTTGACAATATTGCATGACCTATAATGGGAAAAATTACATTAGATGTTCTATTTGGGCCCAAAATGATGCCCACTACATTCCACATTATGGATGACACCCTTTGTTATAATATTTTATTGGGTCGACCTTGGATTCATGATATGGATACAACACCATATACACTCTATGGATGTGTCAAATTTGGAATGATGGACATGAGTATACCATGGAATACAATTAATCTTTTAAATTACTATTATTACCATCTACATGCCATCACACGAATGTAAAACTATCAAGGCGATAAGGTTAACCCTATTATCATTACCACCACATTATAGGTCATGACAACGGCCATGTCAAAAAAATCTATCAAAGGTTAGAATTATCAAGGATAAAGATATAATCCCAATAATCAAAGATAATGTAAAGTAATTATAATTACCAATTAAGTGATCATATTCTACAGGATATACATGAAATGTACAAGCGAGACATGATACAACAATTTTATTAGTATAGTCTATATTAATGGAAAGTACTAGGAACATGTCCAATAAATAAGAAATAACTCAAACATAATTTTATCATTCATGTATTATGGGACCTCATTTATACTCTTTCGGATATAATGTATGTTGGAGGATCACAAGAATTTCATGGGTTCATTATCCTTCTCATCACTTATGGCTTACAAGTTCTTACAAAAAAATGGTTATAAAAATATGTGCATTATGGCTCACTTTGTTTTGGAAAACTATATTTACAACACATCATATCTATATTTTATCTAACACAATAAATATATTACATTCCTTTGGATTGATTCAACTTTTACAATTTAACATGAGAATGATCCTAGGTATCGAAAGAACACAACACATTGGAAAACAATTTTACCAAAGTAAGGTACACTATACATAGATGAAGAATACATTATGGGTTTATTCCATTTTTAGAATAATGACACTTAAATATCCCTTACCTTATAAATATTTACCACATGAATGAATAAAAACCATTAAATTATGATCCTAATGTAGAATGATTTAATACTTGATCATATAAATCCAATGATTAAAATTCAAAAAAGCAAAATATTGAAAACATTAAAAATCAAAATATTCAAAACTTGGGACCTAATCATGACTCGAGTTATTAATTTTCTACTTTACATATGTTATTTAGCACATGATTTGGTAGATAAAATACTCTATTTTTATATACATGTATGTGCCTCACATGGTATGTGTTGTTGCCTCAAGTTGCAACTCTTCTAAAACTAGGTTCAACACCTTAGTGAAACATGGAAAGACCTCCAAAGTGTGGGACAATGACACCTTTTGAGGTCAATCTTCAGAGAAGGCTGAATTCCTTCTATCCTAGCTCATTGCAACTAGCTAAACAACATTACACTACTGCTAACTAATCTTATCCTAAGTATTCTAAGGAATTTGGGGTTGAAAGGGAAATGTCAAAATAAAGAGAGGTGGTGTACCAAAATAAAATAGGGTTTGATTTTGGCTCCGTGGGAGACAAATATGAAAACACATGCAAAGACCCAAGACAATGTGTACAGAAATTTGGTAGAAATAAACATAATAATATTGAAGTTCAACAAGAGGATAGAAATATTCACATTAAACATTAAAACATTCAAAGGAAAGAGATCACACTTACATTTAATATCAAGAGATTATCCGTTTACGATCTAGCGGAGTCAAGGTGAGCACGTCATAGATTTTATGAGAAAAAATATTTGAGCTCAAAGGGCAAAGCTCTTAGAATTAATAAAAAAATTTGAACCCTTTACATGTGCTTTCGCACTTACATTTATAGAAATTTTAGAGAAAGGGAGAAGGGACCGATCACATCCAATGATCAATGAATTCAACCACCCTCCTGTATTAAATACCACTTGTCATTGATTTTTGTTGGATAGGTATGAGCACCCCATTGTAGTTCAATTATATGCCATTAGATTTTCGGACCAAGAGGATGATGTTGTTTAACATTAATTTCTATTTATTGGATCAAATGAGCACCCGGTTTAATTTAAACTAGGCATGGATTTATTATGCTTTGTAGGATTCTATATTCCACCACCTTGATCATGTATTTCACAATTTATGTTTTGTTGATGAACCTTTGGTGACTCACGGCTTCATTTTTGATTTCCACCTTGATTCATGATCAATCATTAACTCTATAATTATTTTCACTATCCGTGGCCTTTTTGTGTTTGTCCCACAAACTACACCGCATTCTATGAAGTCTTTTGTGTTTTGTGACATTTTATTTATTTCAAAAACCTTACTCATTGTAAAAATTTCTTTGTTCCTCCACACTCAACTTTCTAACATTTCAGCTCTCAATATTATTTTCCTTCGTAATCGCGCATGGTCTTTTGCCTCTTCTCTACATATTTCCTTTGATATGTGGCTTTTATTTATTGTGTGGCTTGTACCCCACTCTTAACTTTTATCACCTCTACAATTTTCTCACTCTCAATTCCACATTTTTCATTTGTTCAGCAGCATATTTCCCCATGACTATGGTCCTTTATTTTGTGGCTTTACTAACTTTGTGGAACACTAAGTTCCTAATTTTTATGGAACATTGAGTTTATTTATTATGTGGCTTTTCAAACAAAAATTTTATAAGTCCTTCACTTGAATGAAGTTTTCAAAATAACACGAGTGTTATTTTGGAAAACAATTTCTTAACTTTCAAGGAACATTTTCCTACTAGATGAATAGATCAATAGCATGGCATATCCAATGGGCATGTATTCAATATAATTATTGAGATTTTTATTTGAAACCCAGTTATTTTCACCATCCATGGACCTCTGAAATAACTTGCTCCTTCATTATGCACAGAGTATACTTCCTAGTGTGGCTTTCTAACTTCACTTTATTACCACGTGGCTTACAACCCAAGAATGCAAATAGAACCAACACTTGTGAAACAAAGAACTTGTTCAAATGATAAACATAAATATTGAGAAAGGAACTCAATCAATGATCACCACACAACAAAAAGAGTACCCTCCAACAACAAAATGAAAGAAAGAAGCAACAACTATGTACATGATGCAATGAAATAAACCTAATGGGAAGGTTTACGATAAATCCCATTGACTAGGATGTGAATTACCTCCCCATAAATCTTAGATAACTCAAAAGAGTTTGATTTCTTATAGGAAGTAATGATATATGGCCCACTCCAAAGTGCATCAAAATTAGAGTGTCGCAATAATTTAGCTCTATTTGCTTCCCATTTCATATTCAAATCTCCTATATTGAAATCATGTGTATTGGATTTCTTGTCAAACAATTGTTTGGTTGACCTCTGATGTTATTCTAATTTGATCATGGTGTATTTCCTAAATTATACAAGTTCAACCAATTCTAACATTATTATTGTTCTTTCATATTTTCCCTCCAATTCCAATTGACATGTCAACTCTAATGAAGGAAACTCCGAGAGATATTGGAAGATTTTCCTATCTACCATATACAAGGATGAAAATAAAGTTTCTAATTTCTCTTTTTGTATGATCATGCCATCCCAAAGACCATTTTTTATTATTGTATGCCACTGCATCTAATTCATCTTTATTTTCCATTTTCATTATTATGATTAGGTTTTTGGTTGTTAGATCGGTTGAGCACTAATTGAAACTAGACATGGATTTATTTTACTTCAAGAACTTATGATATTTTTCCACCTCGATCAAATCTTCCATGACTTTATATCTATTTTATAAACCTTTGGTGACTCACAGCTTCATTTCTAACTTATGCTTTGATTTGCAATCAATTGTTAACTCTATAATTATTTTCACCAATTGTAGCCTTCTATGTTTATCCTATGAACTACACTACATTCGAAAAGTCTTTTATTTTTGTGGCATTTTCTTTGTTTCATGTACCTTCTTCATTGTGTGGCTTTATTTTTTCCTACATGCTTAACTTTTCTAATATTTACATGCTCAATGTTCTTTTCCTTCGCAATATCACATGGTATTTTATCTCTACTCCATGGGTTTCCTTTGATATGTGGCTTTGATTTAATTAAATCCAAATTTATTAAATCTATATTTTAAAGTAATCGATGTATAAATGCTTAAGTATAGTATGAAACAAGAAATAAAGCATGTAAAATATAAAACCTTAAGCAAGATGAAGAGGTAAGAGGGCTAGTTGATTCCGAATGGATGGGAAGTGATTTGTAAAGGTATGACTATTGAAAAAACTGAAAACAAGGTCATCACTAGTCCGTAAAATATTGAATCTACGAAAAATGTCATACATGGGTGCCCATGGGAGGACAAAGGCACCTGGGCACTAGAAACTAAAATTGGGCACCTGTGACTACTCAAGATCTCATAATCTTATTTCTTTTATGTTGATAGGGTTCCGTAGTTGCTCTCTGTTGATCATCTAATATTCACACTATGATCATTGATGATACTTGTAACCTGCAAAAGAGAAGTTCACCGACACAAGCCCAAAAACCACATCAAACCTAAAAATAAAAGTGTAGAATGGGAATCTAATTGACCCGATAATCACCCAAAGAGTGAACTTACGACCGAGTGATGCCCTACATCTCAAAATCCATGTAGTTATTATGAGTGTGTGTAGAAATTGTGCCCTAGGATGCCCTTGTGCAAGATGCACTAGATAATGAGCTAGACTTGCTCAATGATGTAAAATGTGTAGATGAAATATAATAACCTTCCCTAACCTATGCTGTGTATGAAAAGTATGTAGCCATTTTCCCTTGAATGAATGATGGATGGATGCTTTGAAGTGCTTTTGGTGCCTTTTGAATGCAAGCTTAGGTGGTAATAGTAATGCTTAGTGTTTGGTCCCTCATTTTGAAAACATAACTATGTATTTATATGATTCCCTTGTTTTAATTTCATAATTGACAACTAAAAGGCCAACCCAAGATAATAAAATGTAATTAAGAAGCGAAGTGCCCAAAAGGGGTAGGAAAAATCTAAAGAGAGACAGGGGACACCCGGAGGATAGGAGCCCTTTGTGCTACCATCTAAACTAGGCACTAGTGTCCAAATCCATAGAAAGATAAAATAGTCAAATGTTGGCAAGAGTAATAGATGTATGAAGAAAATAAAATTGTAAATGATAAATAAATATGCTAAGGAGAGTTGTCTATTAGTATTTTTATTGTTTAGGAACCATGAAAATGCTAGTATACTTTTAAGACCTAGAAATGTACCCAAGTGTGTGATTTTGTGTCTACATTTTCCCCCACTTTATGTTGTTAAGTGAATACTTGATAACATAAATTAAATAGAATATGTGTACCCTATGATCCATGTAGTGCGTGTAGGGAATATTGTTACGAGTGGACAAGTGAAGTATGGAGTGATTATAAAATGAGGCGTGGATACTAAGAGAAGGGAAGTGTGACCCTAGGGGTGAAGTGTATGCATAAATATGTGTTGCTAGAACTTATGTTTGTTGAAGTAGGTTACTCCTTGTTATGTATTAAGGACAGGACCTACAAAATAAGATCCAAAAAAGTATTCAAAGTTATGTATATGAAAAATCTATGTAAATTATGCATAAGTATGTAAAATATGTAAAATTGTGTAAAAAGGAAAGTGTGCACCTAATATGTAAAAAGAGTTAAAGGTAGAAATTTGTCCTGTTGTTTCGAGATTGCTGATTTGAATGTTGAAGGTGAGATTTTTGGGTAATCTCATGCCAAGAGTGGGTTTTTGGGTGATCTCACACCAAGAGTGAATTTTTTGGTTGATCTCACGTCGGGTATAAGTTTGTTGGGCAATCTCACGCTAAGTGCAAGTTTTTTGGGCTATCTCACCAAGAGCGAGTGTTGGGGAGAGAGGTCTAGTTTTACTCTCCTTCCATGACTCTACCCTTGTAAGCACCACTATAGATGGTACATCCCGATTTAGTTCCAATTATCCTATTTTTTGAATTAGTTATGATTATATTGATTGTTCCGATTGAAGGAGATAGAATGCATTATGTAATTAGAGGCTAATACACTGCTTTAGAACTTCTCTATATACTTATGTGAACTATGATGATCTTAGAAAATGACTCTATGTGCCACTAAGACATTAGCACTCAGGGGAGGACACACCCACCCAGTGCTCTGTCGATACTAGGTCTTGAGTGTCCGATGTGTGCACTTTGTGTGAGGTCTAAGTTTGATTCTAGACCATTTTTGACTATGTTCATGTGTTAGTTTTGTATAGTTCGATATGTGTTGTAGGGTTGATTTGTTCACCCAATGTATGCCCCTCCTCATTTGGGTTGCATGTGATGATAGTAGGATAATGTGACCCAAAGAGAGGACCTGATGTTGATATGAAGTGGATACCTAAAGGGGGTAGGGGATGTGCATGGTAGAAACTAAGGTATGTGCAAATAAAGTAGGCTAGTAACAAGTTGTTGGATAGAGTTTCTTTGTTTCTAATCAAATGAATGAACTAGCTACTGAAAGAAACTAGCAACTCATAACATGGAGGGTTTATAATACCTCATAAACATGATGTGATGGATGAATGGGTGCTAAGTAGTTGATCCTTATTGTTGTTGATGACCTACAAATAAGATAAACTGAAATGGGATTAATTAGATAGATTAATGAGGAGGGACTACCCGAAAAGAGGATCCAAGAAGTGTTAACTTCCTTGGTGGATGTCAACCCCATTTATTTATAAAGAGTGAAATAAAGTGAGAAAAATAGATAACATGCAAAAACAAAAGTATATTGAATCGGAAAAATGATTAAAACTAATCTAGAAGTTGATTTAATTGAAAGAACTATAAATGAAAGGTTACATAGTGCAGGTAGATGAAAAATTAAATTGTGTAAAGGCAGGTTGACAATGACCCAGTGTATGGATTTGGAATGTAAGAGAAATATTCGAGAATGTGCAGGTTTGAGTGCAATCTGGATGCGGTAGAGGCTCGTGTATACTAGAGTCAACTTGTAGAGGGGATCGAGGAAGAAGAAACTAGGAAAATGGAAGAAAATATAGATAGATGAGGGTAGATTAAGAATTAGGACCCTAGTCGATGGTGACTGGGGTGGGTCGATGGTGACTATATTAGAGCTAGACAAGGTCGAAGGTAAATGGATGAAAAGACAACTGCGGGTGGAGAGCTAGAAAAGAAGGTTATTAAAGAAGCTCTTAGTGTTATAGAGACTGATTAGAACCCTGTAAAATGTTAGAAGCAAGAAAAACAACAATAATATGATAAAAAGTTGATTAAAGCAATACCAAGATACTGATAAGCTCACGAAGGATGAATGTGAGTGATGCAAGCATGTCCAAAGGAGGTCTAGGAGGTCATGAATCGTGCAAGAATGCTCGGGCACGAGAGGAAATTCATTGGTCATAAGAGAGCTCCAAATTTACATGCATCTAATAATTTCTCCTCTCTTTTTTGGAAGGATTTAACTTGAATTTATAGGGTCGATGGTAACTGGGTTGGGTCGCCATGGCTGATTGCAGGGAAAGTTTCCCCAATGGGCTAGCTTTTTTGTGTTTTTAGCGTGATTTCCTGATTTTAAGAGTTGGAAGGATTTTTAAAGCATTGTGCAGGATTAGATTACTTGGGGATAAATCATGGGTAGTTAGGGCATAAAAATAGATAGGAAGAAAGCTAGGAAAAAGTGTAAGATAGAGATTTAGGATAAAATCATCCTAAATAGAAAGTAGATTAGGGAATGATATGATGTGGATATTAATTAATTAATTAATAGGAGTTAATTAATTAAAGGTGATGGGATGGGAATTTTAATTAAATTAAGGGGGATGTATTTAATTAAAAGGGAACCTAGATAGGACCTTATCAAAATATGCACACATGGAATGGACATAGGGTAGAGATATCGATTTTAGGTGTCTACACCCAAGTGTTGGTGTAAAAGATAGCATGCATGACAAAACAATGTAATAAGCAAGTAGGAAGACAAGATAGACCATAAAAATTGGGTTTCATATATGGGACATCGCTCATAATATCACAATCTGAATCAAGGCCTAAGCACCAAAAGCATATAATGATCATACAAGACATAGGGCATAACCCATAAACAATAGCATACAATAACAAGTAAGAGTAAGAAAATGTATCAAATAGCCATGGTTGTATATAGTCATATAAAGAAAATGATACACATGAAGTACCCATTAGTATGTTAGAAAGATAAATAGTATGTCATAACATGTATACATCGGTGAAAAGTAAGGTAATTGTTGTCCAAAATAACTCCCTTAGCCATTTTGACAACTTACAGTTCCATTCGGTGTTATGTACGCTCTTGATCTTATACCTTGGCACATTTGTATGGTTGCAGTTATTCATGCACACACTTGCGCATTCTTCCTTCCCTTCCTTTTCATTTCTTCTATCCTTATGCACATTCACTTTACTTCCCAAGATGTCACGCACTCCTTGTGTGTATCTCGTGAACTTGCCTCCCATTTTGGTTAAGTCCTTGGCATGATTTTCCCTACGCATGCCCCTTCCTCCTAAGTTTTGCGTGCACAATTGTGTGCACTCATTTCCCATTTCCCTTTCATCCCTTACACATCATACCTTTGTGCTCACCTTTTTGCGTGCTCATTTTTTCTCCCACGCACTTGCACTTTGCACACTTCCTTCATTCCCAACATTCTCCATGTGCCTTTTTCTTCTACTTGTTGCGCACTCCTTTAATTGGATGACTTCCCCTTATGCATTTTTACAATTTCCACAATGCGCTTTCTCTCATGCATCCTTGTCTTGTGTGCTTTTCCTTACATACTTGCATACTTTTATAGATATGCACCTTTTCTTCCCTCTCCTCTTGCACTATCTTGTGTGACTTGCATTTGTATTCTTTCCTTTCATGCCTCTCACTCTTGTGTACACTCCAAGCACAATATTTTGTGCCAATCATGGAGCACCATATGTCACTTGTCAAATGAAGTGCACAACATGCAACCTATCAAAACATGCCAACTGCACATTAAATCCTCACATCAAATGAATGCATGACATGTGGTAGAAAAGACAAAACAAATAGATATTCAACTAAATTCTTCATCCAGTCCTGAACGCACAACATGTATTACGTGTTCATATTTTACTATAGATCTTCATATTGTCATAAATTTTGTTATAGAGTTTGGATCCCCACATGTTTAGGCTTGATTGAAAGATGTTGACATGGGCTACACTCTAGGCTATTCAAAATTAGATTTTTGGTAGGATTTGGTAGGTGGAAAATAGGGAAATACGTCTCAAAAATTAATGCACACATTTAGTCACTCAACCACCTAGATTTGATCATATTTTGTCTCCTTTCTTCTTCCATAATCTAAATAGACATGAGGAGAGGATTTGATAGCCTTAAAGGTGCATTTGTAGGAATTTTTTACTTACTATTAGTGGTTATAAGTTTGAATCTGAGTTTCCCTCTCTTTCTCCCCTTCCTTCTCTCTCATTCTTCTATATATTGTTGAACAATGCTCATTGTAAAAGGTTGGACTCTCTTGGTTTGTAGGAAACGTTGTCCAAAGTAGAACTCCTTTTCATTTTGAGTTGTGGGCCTCGAGATCTAAGCCATTACATGTAGATCCTTTCCTCTCTCACCCTTGTAATAAATTTTACATGACTTGGAAGAAACAAAATCTTATTTTGTGGTTATTCTCTACCATAGTTTGCATTTTATTACATTTTACTACCTTCTTTTACGTTATTGATCCATTGTGTATTTTCATATCTCTTGCAGGGTTTTTGTTTTTTTTTATTGCTCCATGAAAAATAGCGTGTGAATGTTGTTACAAATTGTAGCATGTATGCCTACCCTCCTATGTGTATTCTCCTTGTTCTCACTCAGCTTAGAACATTCATCCCCCTTTCTTGGTGTTATCACCTCCCCTTAGTTAAGGTTTTCATTTCATGCATCCCCTTCTCATGTTGTTCCCATGGAATCATATAATAGTGATATGTAGCTACATTTCCCTTCCTATGAGTAGTTGTAGCAGGTATAAATAGTTAAAAGAATTCAAAATTCTTTGGAGGTTTGTCTAAATGTGCAAGTCCCACAACTTAGAGATGGTCCCATTGCCTCAAATCCTCGGTTCATCCTCATCTAGGATAGGTGCAATTTGAGCCCCAACAAGAATGGTAGAATGAGAAGTAGTGAATGATGTAGCAATAGAACTTTTAGTGGGTGAAAGTAGGAAAAGTAGATGCCCTAGGAGTCATGGTGGGACTAGTAATTGATACGATGCAAGCATCATTACACATGTGAAAACCTACAAGATATCTACATTCACCTCAAAATACTAAGTGAACACACATGTGTATATAGAAATATAATGATATACTAAGTATTTGACTAGCATAATAAGCAAAGTGCAAAATGTAAGTATTGTAAGCAAGCAATATTAAATAAAACCAAGATATTAAAATGTAATGTATAAGTGTGTTGGAATAGTATGCAGGTGTGAAGATAATACAGTAGCGTGCCCCCATCCGATGTGTATGAGGTGAGGTTCATTTATAAAATCCGCCTCAACAATCAAGAATAAATCATAAAAAAAAGTAAATCATTGAGAAATAGGTATGAGAATGTAGATGCTAGAAATATGTATCATTAAGCATAGAGGTTGAATAATGTAGGTTATGTGAGGTTCATTTCATAATTATACCCTCAAGCAATGATCAGTATGAACCATGGAACTAGAGTGCCTCATAGGGTAGTGAGTGTAGAGAATGGGATTAGAAGCTATAAAGATATATCATGAAGCACAGAGCATGAAGTGTGTAGATAATGTGGGGTTCATGAAAGAATTAATGCCATCAATACCAAGTGTGAACCATAGAACTAGAGTGTGTCATTGGGTAGTAAGCGTGTAATGTGTGTACCAAATGTGTACAAGTGCTAAGAAGGATTAATCATGAAGAGTGAAGGATAAAGTGTATTAGTAGACATGAGATATAATTGATAGTGATGGGAATGGGGAAACACAATGCCCCTCAAGTGTGCCAATGATGGAGAGTTATATGAAGATGAAATAAAGACATTGCAATGGTAACGAGGATTGAAATGTATCATAAGAAAGCATATTGTCGTCACAATGGTAGGTAGGAGAAAGAGTAGAACCAAGGTTGGATTTTGGGTTGAAAGAAGGAAATCAAAGGAGGTCATCTAGAGTTTGTTGGTATTACTTAGTGAGTGATTTCTTATTTGGAATTAGTAACATTGTATAAGACTTTAGAGGAGGAGGGGAGTGACTTATTTTTAGAGGTTGCTCAGTTGGAATGGGTAACGTTGTAGAAGACTTGAGAGGAGGCGGTGATGGAATGATTTTTAGAGGAGGTTGTTTAGTTGGAATGGGTAATGTTTTAGAAGACTTGAGAGGAAGAGGGGATGGAATGATTTTTAGAGGAGGTTGTTTAGTTGGAATGGGTTGGATAGGTGGATCTTGACTTACCGAAGAAGGAACATTAGTGACTATGGAATGATTCTCATTAGACATAGAGGGATTAGATTTGGGAGCCCATTGGGATTTAACAATTGGAGATGTAGCAAATGTAATAAAACCATGATGCTCAAGGTGTTTGATTCTTCATTTTAAAGCATAGAAATAATTATCATGATGTCCATTAAGTTGGTGATAATTACAAAATGGAAGACCTTGGTATTTGACAAACCGATAAGGAGGAAGGTAATCAATAGTTGGTAATTTGATCAATTGGTTATTGAGGATACCAGGAAGAATATCATGTTGCTTAGCATTTAGATCAAACTTGAGAGTTGATAGTAGCGGTAAGACTTGAGGTTCACTGATATGCACACATGTAGAAGACATATGATTAGAGTAATGTGTAGAATAAGAACTAACATGGGCTTGAGAAGCATCCTTGAGATGTTGGATTTAAGCTTTAAGATATGTAATCGTGGTTTCCATAGCTTGTATTTTTTCTTAAAATAAAAAATGTAAATCTTGAATTAACTCTAAGATGGGTTGATTAGATGGAGGATTAGGACCGATAGATTCATTAAATAGATGATCAAAAATTGTACTTACTTGAGTGGGTGACCGATCCGTAAAGTTCTACTTTAGAACTCTACAATCACACAACTATGTTATTCTACTTTCTACTTTGGAAAATGATAGTTTCAAGCTTTAGTGATTGATTTAACTAGTGCTTAGGATAGAATTGTAGAGAAATGCTAAAAGAATTCCACACACAACACAAGAATTTTATCCTGAAACCCCCAATTTGAGGGAAAACCAGTCGGGAAGGGAAACTGCTCTTTCTTCCCACTTGTATTGGCCAATAATAAAATTTTACAAATTACAATAAGTATGAAAAGAAGCAACAATGTAAACCTTCTCTCCAATTACTTGTTTTCTCTATTTTCTTACACCTTGCTCCTACAATTCCACTCCAGCACTAAAGAATCTTTGCTCACTTGCTCTCATATAATTAATACTTTACTTATTGATCTCTTTGGATCTTAAATGCTCAATTCTCTTTCTCCTCCTTGTATTTATAGCCTTCTCCCATGTTCTCCTATACACTGGATAATGGGAAAGGTCAGGGAGGGAAGAGACACATTCAGGTGCTTCAAATTCGCTTACATTCACCCTCCTTTTTTTTGTTCGTAGTGTCGGGATCGCTTCCCTATATGATACCGGTGGTTTCAAAACCATTGCCTAACTAGGGGTGACGATTATAGGACTAATGCCTAGGTTGGGCGGTGGTTCTACAACCGTTGCTCTATACAGAGCAACGATTCTATTAAAATGTTAGTAGAACCTCCTTTTCCTCATTTTTCTTCACTTTTCCTTCTTGGTGCTGATGGAACTAATGAAGTGGTGTGTTTTTATAGCTCCCTATGGATCATACTTCCCCTACTTATGAGGCTTTTGGTCCCACAAAATCTTAGTGGGGGAGTGGTAGAGGAATCAACTCCTTTCTTGCTCCTTCAAGTACCACAGTTCTATCTTGGTGTCTTCTCTTGTCCAACTCCGCCAAGACTCCTGTGGATCTCGGTTTGTTTCTCCAAGTGTTAGATCTCCTTTAGGTTGCCTTGAGTACAAGCCTCTTTGGAAGGCAACTTCACGTATGTTTTCTTCTTTTTCATGCATAGATGGCTTTAGTATGTGTGAGCTCTTGAAACTTGCTATCATGTGCATTTGCATGAAGTGTAGCCTCAAGGGTTTCTTTTCCAACCTACTCGAGTATAGTGAAGGTCCCATATTATAGTGGTCTAATCCTTCTTGCTTGTCTTTGTCTCTTGAGATGGATTGGCCGAATCCTCTCCATGTATGTTTCTATTATAGTCACCATTGTTCCTTGTATCTCCTTTTCTCCTTACTGCCTCACGGTTAGGTCCATTAAAGTAGTAGGTAGATATGGTGACTGCATAGCAAAAGTTTTTATTGCTCCTTGAATGAGTAGTTCATGTGGTAGCTTCTTCTATAAAAACTAAGTGGTGCTACCCATATATATTCTTTATCCTCTTATTAGAAAATATTTTTGCTCTTTAATCTATTTTGTTTTTCTTCCAATGAAAGTAAACAAAATTGATGATTTTCCTCAATAAGTGTTTGCACTTAGTTGGCACTTATCAAGCCTTCTTTGATTTTCTCTGGTGTGCCCAGTTATTGAAATTGACTTTGTCCTTGACCCATCTGTACCGATTCTCCCTCCTTGTGAACATAACATCATTGGCATACAAGTAAGGACTTCCAAGACAACATTAGATGCATCAAGTGGGATGATATCATCTTCTAATACAACTATGTATTTAGAATTTATCTCAAACTAGAGCTTACACTTCCTTGTAACCTGAATTTCTATACCTTTCTTCACCGATCCCAAAGGGTATGGATGTGAATGTGTGTATGTCTCCAAACTAAGATTTCCTACAACCGCATCAAATCAAATTGGATTGAAAACCAAAATATACTAAAGATTTTACCTTAGTCATCTTTATTTGGATTATGATATGGAATAACTCACTCATATTTCTTCTTCTGCTCCCCCATGCATGTTAGTGGACATTCATCCAAGCCTCTCATCCACATTTGAATCATCCTCAATATCCACCTCCCCTTCTCGTCTTCACAAAGTGCCATGGGTTTCTTGGAATCCTTGGTTCGATGTTTTGGTGTAATTCCATATGCAACTTCCAACATATGGCGTCAAGATGTCCATTTAAATCACAATTCTTACACAAATTCTTAGGATCTTTACAATTATGCAAAGCAAGCGAATATGTTTACGTTTCCATTTACCTTTATTACTTATCTTCCCTTGTTATTTTTCCCGCCGATCTATTGTGAGTCTCTCTTTGGCTTTGTTTCTCCTTGCTTCTTCTCATCATCAATGTAGTATGCTTGTATACAAGCTTCATTGATATCCTTGGGCTTCATGGAGATTACCTTCCTTTGAAGGTGAGAGTGAAGTCCTCCCAAATACTTGGTAAAATGTCCTCATCCTCCAAGTCCATATTAAGCAACATGGCTTGTCTCTGAAATTTCATAGTGTAGTCTTGCATGTTTTCACAATTACCATGTCTAAAGTACCACCACTTAATCATCATGTCCATCTTATGGCCAATAGATATAAATTAGCTCTAAAAATTCTCAAAACCATTCCAATTACTTGAAAATAGTACAATTATTCTTCTCACAAGTGGCTAGATGGGTTTCCCACTAAACCAGAGCATGACCTTCCATTTTGATACATGTAAAGGTAATCCTTTGTGCCTCAAGAAACACTATGCACACTAAAATATACTTCCAACTATTCTAGCCACTTATCAAGTAATTCCACATCCACTTGTCCTTCAAAGTTCTCTATTTCCACTTTTGTTTCAACTTTAAAAGGTGTATGAGAAAATTTTACCTTCTCGCTTACAATTGGCATCTCTTCTTCACGCTCTTCCCATTCTTCCTCTTCGTGGCTCTTTCCAATACCGAATTATTCATCTAGTGCTCAAAAAATTTGAGTCCATAGAATATTTCTTAACTAAACCCTTCTTTTACAGATCTAAAAGCTCTTCTTATTTTCTATACAACCTATCCATCATGGTCTCTAGCATTTTGACTCTACAAACCAAGTTCTCTTCCTCCATTTGAGACCTTTTCTATTTCCACTTATTTGTAGAAATATATGGCTCGCAAGGTAAAAATTCTTCACCTTTGGACCTTTTACCATACAAATCACAAGAAAGAATCCAATTCCATAGATCCTCGGATATATAATCAGCTTTGATACCAAAATGATCCGTAAACTTCTACTTTAGAACTCTACAAATCACACAATTATGTTGTTTTACTTTATACTTGTGAAAATGACAGTTTCAAGCTTTAGTTACTAATTAAGTAGTTCTTAGGACATAATTGTAGAGAAATGTTAAAATAATTCCACACTCAACACAAGAATTTTATCCTGAAACCCCTAATTTGAGGGAAAACTAGTCGAGAAGGGAAACTGCTCTTTCTTCCCACTTGTATTAGCCAATAATCAAATTTTATAGATTACAATAATTATGAAAAGAAGCAACAATGTAAACCTTCTCTCCAATTACTTGTTTGCTCTGTTTTCTTACACCTTGCTCTTACAATTCCACTCTAGCACTGAAGAATCTATGCTCACTTGCTCTCATATAATTAATACTTTACTTCTTAATCTCTTTGGATATTTGAATGCTCAATTTTCTTACTCCTTATAAATATAGCCTTCTCCCATGTCCTCCCATGCACTGGAGAATGGGAAAGGTTAGGGAGGGAAGAGACACAATTGGGTGCTTCAAATTTTCTTTCATTCACGCTCCATTTTTTTCGGTTCAAAATTGTAGGACTACCACCCTACGTATGATCGGCGCTTTCAGACCACCGCCTGTCTCGGTGGTAGTTACAAAACTACCACCCAGTTGGGCAATGGTTCTATAGCCGCTACTCTACTCGGAGAGGTAATTTTGTTAAAATGTTGATAGAACCTCCTTTTCCTTATTTTTCTTCACTTTTCCTTCTTAGTGCTAATGGAATTGATGAAGTGATGTGTTTTTCTTGATCCCTATGGATCAACGGCATATCAGTGAGGGTGATACATAGTGTCTAGGGATTTTTGGAGAACATCTTTGCAATGTGGGTGCATTTTAAGTAAGTCATGTAAAGAGATTAGAGGATTTTTAAGAGTTGTGAAAGAAGATCGGGTAGAATAGGCAAGATGAGGATCCAAGTGTTTGATCATGAGGAGGGTTCACTAAATTATTTAATTAAATATAAATTGATTAAATCTATATTGCACGAGTAACCGATGTAAACAATGATTTATAAATGCTAAAGTACAATCTGACACAAGTAATAAATCATGTCAAATATAAAGCCTTAAGAAAGATGAAGAGGTAAGAGGACTTAGCTGATTTCTTAATGGACAGAAGTGATATGGGTAGGTGCGATAAGTTGAAGAGACTAAAAATAGGGTAATTGTTGGTCACTTTGAAATATGGAATCTAAAAATAGTGTCGATACATGAGTGCCCATGGGAGGAAAAAGGTTCTTGGGTGCAGCCGGATATTGGAATTGGGTGCATGTAACTACGCAAGATCTCATAATTTGATTTGTTTTATGTCACTAGGGTTACACAGTTGCTCTTTCTTGATCACCCGATATTCATATTATGATCGCTAATGATACATGTAACCTATAAAAAAAATCACCTACACAAGCCCACAAACCGCGTCAAAACTAGAAAGGAAAGTGTAGAATGAGGAGTCCGACTGACCTTGATGATCACTGAAGAGTGAACTTATGACTAAGCATTGCACTACATCTCATACTCTATGTATTTCTTGTGAGTGTGTGTATAAATTATGCCCTAGGACTCCCTTGTGCAAGATGCACTAGGTAGCGGGCTAGAATTGCTCAATGATGCAAAATGTGTAGATAGAATACATTAAAATTCCCCTTCCTATGTTGTGTATGAAAAGTATGTATCCCCGTCCCTTGAATGGATATTAGATGGATGCTTTAAAGTGATTTTTTTCCTTTTGAATGAAAGCTTATGTGGTAATAGTAATGTTTAGTGTTTGGTCCCTCATTTTGAAAACATAACTATGTATTTATATGATTCCCTTGTTTGAATTTCATAATTGAAAACTAAAAGGCCGACCTAAGGTAATAAAATGCAATTAAGAAGAAAAAGGGTCCCAAAAGGGTAGGAAAAAGATAAAGAGGGACATGAGTGCCCAGAAGGATAGGAGTGCACGATGCTTTGTTATCTCAACCGGGTGCTAGTGTTTGAAGCCATAAAAAGATAAAAGATTCAAATTCTGACAAGAGTAACATATGTATGAAGTAAATAAAAGTGCAAATGACAAAGAAACGGCTAAGGGGAGTTATCGATTACTAGTTTTCTTGCTTGAACCATGTAAATACTAGCATGATTTTAAGACCTATAAATGTACCAAAATGTGTGATTTTGTGTCTATAGGATTTTATTTGTTGTGCATTCCTAAACATTATGTGTTTTATACCCCAATACTTAACTTTTATCACCTCTACAATTCTACATAGATATTTTCTTTTATTCTACAACATATTTCCTTGCGACTATGTGTTGTGGCTTACTAACACCATGGAACACTAAGTTCCATATTTCCGTGGAACACCAAGTTTCTTTGTTTCATGGATTTTAAAACAAAAAAACCTAATTCCTTAACTTGAATGAAGTTTTCAAAATAACACAGTGTTATTTTGGACAAGAATATGTGAGCATGATACAAGGCACACATGATCATATATGGATTTTAAATATTGGACTTTCCCTTTGCACAATGGCCTTACATTACTAGGGGTTATCTTTCTATACACATCACATTATACAAGATTATATCTTTCTATATATAAACACCTAAATTTGGAAATGAAAACTTTGGCTTTGCACTCAAAGTCTAAAGTGTACCCATATTTCAAGCCTAGGTGACTTGTACTTATCGATCTTCCATGAATTGCTTATCTACTCATAATACTTAATAGCTCATGAAACTAATCAAATAATTCCATAACAATATAAGATCCATAAGCATCAATCATAGAAAGTTGGAAAACCCCACGAGATTCATGCATGAGACTAGTTGCATGGGATCAAACCATCCCATGGTTTGGTCCTAGGAAAAATAGTCATATCTCCCGCCACCCAACAATATATTTTCTAAATTTTTTATCTTTTCATGGGTCAACTCATATCGCATAAGTCAATCATAATGTGAAATTAAACCTATGAAATCCTATAAATTCAAGTTCAAGTCACTTATTTACCGAACTTTTCACTTCTCTAGCACTCTCAAGACCACTCATTGTAAAATACATTCTTGAAACACTCTAAGATCTCCTAAACATCTTCAAAGAAGAAAAAAACCTAGAATCAACCCATACATAGGTATAAATCTAACCAAACTAGGTTCAATGTCCATGCTTCTCATTTTATAGACCTTCTAAGTCAAATTAACCCAAGCTTTAGTGTGTCAAGCCATGGTATCTCGTTGTTAAAAGATCAAGTTACAAAAGTTATTGTATCCATATAGATATCACATGTTGGGTGAAGAACTACATGTGGTTTGAGGCCTCTTCAAAGTAGTCATGATGTAGGCAACATAGGGAACTTCAAACCAAGCACTAACCTTTTTCATGGGTCTTCTACCCATGGTTAGGGGTTTGAGTTTATTTTGCATCACATATAGGGTTTCACAAATGTGTGATACATGGGCTTACTATGTGAAGGTCATCACATAGTTTTGCATTCACATAAGAAGTTATGGAGCACCAACACATCCTGGTCTAAGATGATATAGTTCACAACTAGATTCTACCAACTCTAGACAAGTCATAAGTTCCATACCAACTCGTTTTCAATATCAATTTTAGAGATGAATCACCTATATGTAATTTCAGTCTTCTCACCACTTTTTACTCCCATATCATATATATGCTTATGTAAACAATTATTTCCACTTCTTTTCTCATGTTTTTAGAAAGCATTTATATTGTTATATCTTCACAAATTTCTTTAGGAGCTATATTTTGTTTTATGTATTAATGTTTATCAATTAATCATGATATATAACTTATACTACCCTTTCACCTTTAAATAAATAAGGAACACACTTTAACACAAAACAAATTATGATTAATTTAGGGTGTAATGATTTGGTGAACCTAATATTTTCTCAAAGTCAAGGTGGTCATAGAGCTTATCCTCCCTTTTTTGGTGTATGATCTTTTTCTAGCCATGGGCTTCAATATGTTATGTGTTTTCATGGCTTGTTTGGCAATGAATTTCTCTTATTTATATCTAATGATCCCACATCTACGTCACTCACTAAGTATCTATATGTGTGAGGATATTATTTATGCACCTAATTACTTTTTTATTTTGAGTTTGATGACATATGCAAGGTTTATTCTAATATGGTTCATAATATGTATCCACACACAAACCCTAGTAATTATGTGTTTTCCAATACCATCTCCATTGTTTTTGTTGATCCTTCTTAAGGGGGATTCTCATGATGATTTTGATGTTAATATCCACACCCTTACTAGGGATGATGGAAAAATGTTAATGAATTTTTATAGAAAAATCCTCAAAGACATTAATGTCTTTCTATGTGTTTCTCATGTTAAAAAAATAATATAAATGTATCTAAGAGCCTTGAGTCCACTGTTACATCTTCCACTATGGTTGTGTCAATGATTTCTACATCCATTGTCCCTATATATTTGGGGGAACTCATATCCCCCTTCATAGTATTACAATACATATGCATATATCTACTACAATTCCTACATCTACTATGTATACTCATGTGAATTCACATCCCTCTACAAATACACAAGCTTTCAATATCCTTGTTCATAGTTTGCAAGCCTAAATATAATAATCTGCAACAAGGTGCATCTACTTGTTCTAATTTCATGGAATCTAGTCAATTACTTCACAACCTACTTGCACTTAAATGTATTCTTATCCTTTTCCTATTGGTTTCATGTCTCATAAGCTTCATATCTATGATGGAAAAAGTGATCTTGAATAACACCTTCACACTTTTCATGTCACATGATTAGGTTATGCTTACAACAATGTACTAGTTACTAATATATTTCCCAAAATCCTAAAGGAATTTTATGTTGCAATGAATCTAGGAATTGTAGACTCAAATTTGGCAATCTATCCTTTGACATTGTTGATCTTGACATTGCACACTTACATGTACATGTACACTCTCCTCACTATTGCTTAAGCACACCCAACTAGCTCTTTAATTACTTTGTTTTATTTGCACACCTCTCTATCATTAGTTTATAAGGTTTAACAACATAAAACACATTTAGAAACATCCATCCTTCAATCCATAAAGTCAAAGTGGGATTTTTCCCTCTTGGCAAAATCATTATTTTTGGTCAATTTATACAAATGTACAAGTTGAACCTACCATATGGTTTTGGACCGACACATTATACACTCAAAATTTCAATTATATTGTCTTCATATGGACTAATATTCCCCCTTAGTTGGCCTTTCATGACATTATGACCTTCAGAAGCATATATAAGAAAGTAAATCATACCTCATTTGAGAACCTGGCACTTTAAGAACTCCTCATGTAAAAACAAGCACAACAAGCACTCAAAGCTCACAAAATTGTGAATATAACTCATGAACATCCATTAATGTAGTACTCTCTCTAGGTTTAAAGTCTCCTTCTAGGTTTAGGATTCTCCATCTTCTCTCTACAAGAAAGAAAAGTGACCCTTCCCAAGTATTTGAGCAAGTGTGAAACTCAAGTTGAAGCATTGTTAAAGCACGATTGTCAAGTTATAATTACATTATGGTAGATATCACACGATAGGGGAATAACGTGTGCTTTGAGCCCTATTCGAGTAAAGTGGCAATGTCAACGGTGTACATGGGTACCCATAACCCACCTAAATTTGTTTTGTAGGAACTCCTTGCACTACAAGGGTTTTAGGGTTGAGTAGAGTTTATAAATCCATTCTAAGGGTGAGAAAAGAAGATCAAAATAGTGACACTCATTTCTAGGTAGGAAAAACACTCGAAGTTGTAAAACTTGATTCCAAACAGGTCCAAGACCATATAATGAGGTTAAGAACATACAAAGACTTTGGACCTAGTTGTATAGTTTTAACTAGTTCGAGTTTCAGTGCTAGTTTCTATAACGAAGAATTTTTAGTCTCGGATCGATCATGTTATTGCATGTAGATCACCCAGACTCCCTAGATCCATAAACATCAGCTAAGTGCAATTCTCCTTTTTATTTTTTATAGGTTCTAAATCAATATTCACTTTGAAAATTGGTATTCTGATTTGTGTAATTAATGTTGAAAGTTAATTAAATTAGAATATCCACTGTTTAAATTAGAATATCCACTGTTCAATTGAATATTTCATCCTTTTTATAAATGTTAATTAAAACACTCTAAAATATTAAAAGGGAATGAAATAGAATTCACAAAAATGAAATTAGGAACTTCATATTCATTCAAGAAAAGGTTATACCCCTTTGATAATCAATTCCTTAGAACATTATCCATCAATATATGTGATAAGGTATATGATGCTCAATAATGGTAATGTTAAGATTTTTATATGTGCATAACATTTACCTAATCCCCTTGCTAGCTTGGCATGGAAAACCCGCTATTTTGGCTTTCATGTGTCCTCTCGGTGCTTCTTTTGATGTTATACCCTTCTCGTCTGGATCGGGAATACCACCCTGCGAACTCGGGGCCAATCTCCTCGGCCTCCCCTCGAGACATGGAAAAAAATTTGTGGAAGGGTCCTCTTCACACCCCATCTCACATCACGAGTCCTCTCTGATGGTGGCTTCTCTCTTCACATCCCCTCTCACATCACGGAGGTGGATCTGCCTCTAAATCTGTCTATCTCTTGTGGGTAAGTTGATGGGTCCCAGACCCCCCCTCAAAGATATCAAAAAATGGGCCCGCATGAAATGGAACCCTTGTGGCACATTGGAAATAGTTGCCATGCCAAACGACTTCATTCTCTTCTCATTCATCTTAAAGGAAGACTTTTCTCGGGCACTTCTAGGTGGCCCATGGGTTCTTCGGCAGAAGAGGGTTCTATATTAGAAAATGGTCTCCTAGTTTTAACCCACTCACTAAAACCATGACACAGCCCCAATATGGGTTCATCTACCAAGCCTTCCTCTGGAGTTATTGGGATCCAACGGTTCTCGAAGGTATTGCTCTTTCTATGGGTCCTCTAATTGCAATAGATCAGGCCATAAAGGCTAAAACTAGATTCATTCATGCTCGTTTCTGTGTCAACGTTGATGTTAGCTGTCCACTCCCAAAATCGATTGATCTTTTATCAGATTTTGGAACATGGACACAACCCATTGAATATGAGTATGTTCCACAAGCGTGTTCCATCTGCAAAATCATTAGCCACAGAGCATCTGGATGCCCCACTAAGCCACAACCCAAACCTAAAATCCATGAAGTTTCTCCCAAGAAAAAAGGGAAATATATACCAAAAATGATTCCTGAAGAGGCTCCTGTCATCCCTACTTCCAACCCCTTTGCTCTCCTTGAGGAAGGTGAAATCACTCTTGATACTAACATGGTAACCCCTCTTGTCCCCAACCTCTTTCCTCTTTGGTTTCTATTCCCACGGAGGTTCCCCTTGCTTCCCCCTCTTTTGGGTGTGTCCACCTCGGTCTCCTCTCTTGCTCCCATTTTTGAGCTCTCTTCTGGGCTCCCATGTGCTTTTGCTTCCCCTTCTCCACCTCCACCTTCCCTCCCCGCCTTTGGTCTCCCACCCTCCCTCCTCTCCCCATCCTCCCCTCGGAGCCTCCTCTTTTGGATCCACCCCCTTGTCCTCCTTTTCTTCCCCTCTTTGACTCCCGCTCTCCCCTTCCACTCAAACCTCGATGACAGTTTTACCTCTCGCTGACCAAGCAAACTGAAAAAACCGATATTGGCTTGGAGAAAGCTCGTGGGCGTACCTTGGGAAACATTAAGCTTCAACAAGAATCAGCCCTGAATGTGGCTCAAGGAACCCAGAGCACCATCCCCATGGTTGTGGGGAGCAAACCCAAATCCAAAAAATGAAGATAATCTCATGGAATATAAGAGGTCTCAACTCTCTACAAAAACAAGGGTCCTCAAGGATATGAAATTTAACCACTCTCCTGATATTATTATGCTTTAGGAAACCAAACTTAAAAAGGATGATAGTCTCTTGAAAATTTGGCATCTGCTGCATCCTTTGTGTCCCAACTATCAACAGAAATTCTGGTGGCTTATGCACCCTTTGGGATCCCAAAATCTCAAAGGTGATTGCCTTTTACAACACCCAAATTTTTTGCATGCTCTTCCAAGAGGTAGGCTCTAACTCTACTTGGATCGCAATCAATGTTTATGCCCCTAATTTGGAAACCCATCATGAAAAACTTTGGCAGACATTTCAAATTTCATAAGAAACTACGGTGAATTTCCCAAGTGCTTATCATGGGGGATTTCAACAACGACTCTCTATCCCTCTAGAAAAACAAGGAGGAGCCCCAGCTAACCCCTCCAGCATGGAAGCACTTACAGACTTCATACGTTGTGAGGAACTATTAGATATGGACCTTCATGACGCCTCCTTCACTTGGTCCAACCGCAAAATTGGCAGAAACCATATTCAAAGAAAACTTGATAGGGCCATGGGATCTTTGGATTGGATCTCACTTTACCCTTTTTTTCTCAAACTCTCTCTCTTGTGCGGCATCAGATCATAGCCCCATGTTGCTATGTGCTAACAACAAGATGAATATTAAGAATCCTCCCTTCATATTTGAGTTAGCCTGGCTCGAAAACAACCAATTAGATCCTCTTATTAAGAGTTGGTGGGATATCAAAATTTAGGGCTCTGATATGTTTAAGTTCTCCAGTAAGCTTAAAGAAATCAAAAAAACTCAAGATCTGGAAGGTCAGGGTGTTCGCAACATCAAATTGCGTAAACAAAAGCTGACCTAGGAAATTGCTAACATTTCAGCCTTTGTGGAGGCGGAAGGCAGAACGAGCAACTCCATAAACAAGAAATCCTTTCTCAGTGAATACCATAATATCTTGAAAGAAGAAGAGACCTATTGGAAGTAGAGATCTAGAGCGCTTTGGCTGGATCAGGGAGACCGTAATACTAAATTCTTCCACATCACAGCTTCTAAACATAAAAGTAGAGACAAAATCGAGAGTTGCTAACTCGGTAGGTAATTTATTATCCTCTGACCTTGATATCTCTAATGAATTAGTCTCTTTTTATTCTAATCTCCTACATGGCCGAGGAACCCCCAATGAGCACGCTATGTCCAAGATGTTGCAGCACATTCCTAAATTGGTCTCGAAAGATATGAATGGCAAATTAACGATGCCCTTCTCTATGGAGGAAATTCACAAAGTTGTCTTCACCATGAAAGGAGATAAAGCCCCTAGCCCCGATGGCTTCCCTGCTGCCTTCTTCCAACTTTTCTGGGAGATCATCAAGCAAGACCTCTTTAACACGGTGAACGAATTCCAATTGAGCAACTCCCTTCTGAAAGAATGGAATACTACTTTCATCACTTTAGCCCCCAAATCTCTTGGCTCTAAGTCTGTAGCCAACTTCCGCCGATTAGCCTCTGCAACACCTCTTATAAAATCATCACCAAGATGTTGGCTACTAGACTAAAACCTCTGATGAATGATCTCATCACTTCGCATCAAAATGGTTTCATTAGTGGTCAGTTTATCTAGGGTGGTATCATTACAGTGCATGAAGCCATCCACTCTTCTCAGCAAGCAAAGTCAGCAGGAATGATCCTCAAATTAGATATGTAAAAAGTGTTCGACAGAGTCAGCTGACTTTCCTTATTCGGTGTTGAAAAGCTATGGTTTTGATAGCAAATGGTGCAACTGGATTTTTCTTGCATTGCTACCCCTTGTTTTTCGATCCTCATAAATGGCATCCCGGCCGTTTCTTCAAAAACAACAAAGGTTTAAGGCAAGGGGACCCTCTATCACCTTTCCTCTTTCATTAATGGACACCCTCAGTAGAGCCTTAGAGGCTGCCAAGAGTCAGGCTGTTATATCTGGTATAAAAATCACCTCTAGCACCCCTGCTGCTACTCACAGCCAATTTGTGGATGACACCCTTCTCTTAAGTGTTGCCTCGGTGATCGAAGCTCGAGCCCTCAAAGAAATATTAGAAAATTATCAACTTTCCTCTCAACAATTGATTAACTTTACCAAAAGTAGTATATCTTTCTTAAACACCCTCCCTCAAACACAAAGGAGGATTGTTGATATCTTTGGTTGCAGAATTGTGGACCTCCCTTCCTCCTACCTCGGCATTCCTCTCTTCAAGGGCAAGCAAACTAAAAGTCTGTGGATTCTGGTTATTGAGAGATACCAAAAAAACTGGCTTCTTGGAAAGGAGCTCTTAAAGTCAAGTGGGAAAACTTCAATTGGTTAAAGCTACTTTACAAAGTTTGCCTATTTATTTCATGTCTCTTCTCAAAATGCCCTCCTCAATGATAATTGTTATTGAGAGTATCCAAAAAAATTCTTTGGTCGGGGGTGGAAGATAAGAAGCGGATACACCTTGTCTCTTGGAATGAAGTTTGTAAGCCGACCAATCTGGGAGGTCTTGGGATTAGATAGATTGTTGATATGAATGTAGCCCTGCTAGCTAAGATTGGCTGGGAGGTGGCTTATGGAAACTCCCACTGGGTGCAATTTTTGAGAGCCAAATATTTGTCTCAAGTGGAAGATTTCCTTCTTTCCTCCCCTCCTCGCTGGCTCTGCCATTTGGAACTCGGTTATTAGCTCTCTTCCTCTTCTACATGCTGGCACCAAGTGGAGGATGGGAAATGGCAGATCAATTGATTTCTAGACGGATTGGTGGTTTGGGGAAAACCTCGTGCCTTAACCCGTTTGGGATTCTATCAAAATACCCCTCATTAATCGCCATGGCAAGAAAGTTAGTGGTTATTGGAGAATGATGAATTCAATTCCCTCTTGGTATATTCCGGATTGGATGGGTATCAGTGTGTATCAGAGTCAGTGCTTGAATCATGTTGAGAATTACCCTCTCCTCTCACTATATTCCTTTCTCTTTACCTGTTGATGATCGTATTTGGCCCCTCTCCCTTCTGGATCTTTCTCTGTTAAAGTTGCCTACGATTCCAAGCCCAGGACCAGCTCTGGCCTCCTCTCAGAAAATTTGGCACAAAGAGACTATTCCTAAAATTGGATTTTTTGCTTGGCTCTCATTCAAGAATGCTTTTCTCTCGGGAGAAAACTTAAAAAGGAGAGGCTTCTCCCTCCCTACTCATTGTGTTCTTTGTTGTAAAGCTTTGGAGTCCTCTTCCCATCTCCTTCTTCACTATCCTTTTCTCAAGATATCTGGAATTGGCTTCTGACGCATTTAGGAGTAATCTGGATTTTCCCCGAATCCCTTCAAGATGCAATTAATCAATGGTGTTCCCCTTTCTCACACCAGGCCCTCTCCCTCGCTTGGAAACTTATCCTCCCTCACGGCCTCTGGGGTATATGGAAGGAAAGAAACTCGGAGAATCTTCAAAGATCAAAGCATGGACCCTTGTCAAGTTTCCAACCACATTGCTATACTCTTCCAAGATAATCTCAATCGTTGCCTCTGGAAGAAATATCAACAAAAATCTAGTTCTATGATAGCAAGGAGTGGTGTCAATGGATTGTGATCCTTCCCAGGGCTAATCCCTCGACCCTAGCTCGCTCTAAAGTTTGTTGGCTCCCTCCCCCTAGATGGATTAAGCTAAACATGGATGGTGCTTCTAAAGGTAATCCTAGGAAGTCTAGGGGGTGATTCTCTCGCAATAATTTGGGTTCCCCTCTAGCAGCTATAGCAAAAAATTTTAGCATTGGGACCAATCACCGCGCTGAAGCCTTAGCGATTCTTAAAGGGCTGGAGCTTACTCTCCAAATTGGAAATGACCCTTTAATTGTTGAAAGTGATTCACTCAATATTATAAATCTCCTAAATTTGGATAACCCAGCCAATGGACTATCAAGAACATTATTGTTGACATCCGTCTTCTTCAAAGGAACTTCCAATGAGATCAAATTCCAGCATATTTACCATGAGGGAAATAGGGCGGCTGATTGCATGGCTAATATTGGTGTCCTCCTTGACACTCAACAAACTTGGTTAGGAAATTTTCCTAATGATCTTCTTCAAATCGCTCATAATGACTGCTCCTTTTCTAGCTAATTTCTTATGGTGGTTGTATACTACTCATGTCATAGAGTTAAACAAAAATATCTCCATCCCTAACGAGGGGTGGACATGATTACTAGCATTATGATGATGTGACGTTCTAAGGATCCAGGCACGTGCGGTAAGAGTTATATCACTTGGGCGGATCTTGTTTTGAGATGCGCCTTTTCACATCACAATCATAATAGGTACATGAGGGCTATTGACGTGGAAGACTCTCACAAATCACACAGTTATTTAAATCCAATTCGAGGCCCCCACCTCTGTTCATTTCCATGTGATCCTCATCATGGGTGGGCAAGCTCAAAAGAATTGAACCTGTTTCTTGCATTGAATTTTAGGAGGATAAAGAAGTCTGGAATATTTTAAAAGACAATGGAGTCACTACTTTCTTGGAAAACATGTTTGGTTATTCGCCATGGTTTCTTATGGGGTCTTGGCTACCTGGTCGTGTGGCAGAGTTCAAATTGGCAACACTTTCTTCACCATCTCTACCAATGCCATAGCCTCGGTGACTGGTCTACTCGGCTTCAGGGCGGTTTACTTCAAGAGGTCCTTACAAGCGGAGCTCTCAGGACTTCATCAACAAGGGTGAGAATCCAACCAAGTATCTCTCGGGATATGTTCGGAGTCCCTGCATCCCCCTTGGGACAGAGTCACCGAAGTGATTATGAGATACTTTACTATCGACGGGTGATACAGGTTGGTTTTCGGGCCTCACTTCTTCATCCTTTCTCACCTGCGTTGGGGAAATAGAATCAATCTCATTGCCTTTCTTTACCAGTCTCTTGAACACTCTATCAATCTGGCTAGAGAGGGAGAAGGCCCCATTCTCCATTAGGGCCTACTCTACCTCCTCTTTAAATTCGCCGCTTCACCTGCGGAGCTTGCTCGTTTTCCTCCCAAGTCTGGAAAATCCCGTCGTACCCCCACCTCATCTCCCCTTCCTTCCCCCGCTTCCCATCCCACTTTCAGTCAACATCATCACCTACAAGTTTTATCTGACTCTGATTTTGAAGTTTCCATTGTGGGTTCTTCCTTTGCGGGACTTGTTTCTACTGATATCACCATTAGTCCACCTCACTCTCCTGGCCAGCCCTACCTTGACCTTCCTGATGCTGGACCTCTCGATTCATGTTACCTCCCGGTCTTAAGCTCGGAGCTCCTTCTCTCGAATGCTCTGTTGGGTTAGTCACGCTGTATCCGGACTCCCCCGATTCTGGTCCGATTGACATGGAAGAGGAGCCACTACTGAGGGGCAGAATGTCCATCAAGGAGCTGAGAATTTTAAAATGGAGGATAACGAGATCATCCCCCATGATAGGCAGATGGAAGCTCCAACTAAAGTGGAAGATACCAGGGTCGAGGAACAACTCGAGGGGCAATGAAGGAACTACCACTGATGACATTATCCAACCTGAAGATAGCCATGTGGATCTGGTGTCTTCCATCCTTACTAAGCTCCAGCATTCCTTCACTATCCTGAAAGCTTGGGAAGCCTATACTAACAATACTCAGTCTACTAGTCCATGATATTATCAAAGACTACTTTTGATCTAATGATAGCCCTTGCTGATCTTGGCTAGCCAAGAGTTTGCTTCCATTCATGAATTATGAATTAAAAAGAGCTGAAAAAGCTCCTATGATCTTTTGTACTTTGTTTTTTTTGTCTCGCTTTTTCCGTTTGTTCGGTTGTTCGACTTTTTTGGAATTTTCATGGGTTTCTCTTATGTAATTTTCATCGCATAATCTAGCCATTTGCCTTTTATGTTGGGCCTTTTTATAAAGGTTGTGGGACCTTCTAAGTGACCCTCACTTTACCCTTATTCCAAATTCAACTTCTAGCATGTTATTACATTCGATAGTTATAATATTTCTCATTATCTTATTTCAAATACACATTATGTTCAATATTTTTATCCTAAGCCCCATTCATAGAATTTTGATTGATAATGGTGCTTTAGACACAACATGTGTAAATTCAAATTTCATGCCTCTCTTGGTTGTACTTAAGAAACACATGATTTTTATACTAAGAGTTTGCTTGCGCATATTGTTATACCTCTAACGATTGGCTTTGCTACTATGGTTATTCATTTTTTTTGTCATCTCTCCCCTTAGATCATGTGACATGTGTCTACATTACCCTTGGATTCATACTCTTATGGTTATCCCATTTATGTTGCCTTGATGCATCAAGTTTATTTACAATAAACATGTTGTTATGGTTAAGTGTATTGCTATCCAAATCACGCTCCTAGTTATTTGGGTAACTTGTATAAATATTCTGGCTTTGAGCTCTTCATCACAACGTTGCACGTGCTCAAGTTCACTTGGAACTTTCACTTGGTTATAGATTCTTTGTGTGCTTCCCATGTTTCTCCTCACGTGCCCTTACGCGCTTCCCCTTCTTCCCTTCCTTTTCCTTTTCCTCTTTGTTCCATCTTTCCCTTGCACACCTTCCTTCTTCCTTTTTCATGCACCTCATTCTTCCACGCACATATCTTTACACCCTCCTTTGCACCTTTCTATGTCAGGTTATCCTCTGACACACTTGAGTGTGCTACACGCAATCATTCGAAGCATGCCAACAGGGCATTGAATCCTTACAACAAAAAAATGAGTGAAATGTGGCAAAATGACAAGAACATTTACACATTTGGTCGTCCTTTCAGCCAATCCACGTGCGCCATGTGTTTTGTGTGTGTTAAAGACTATGAAAAACTTTTGATAGTTGTATCTCTTGCTACAGAGCTCCGATCGGTGCCTGCCTAGTCTTAATCAATAGCTACTGACATGGGCTACAATGTTAAGCATTCAAATTCAAATTCAAATTCTTGGTAGATCTTGGTAGGTGAGAAATGGAAAACATCTTTCTAGGCATTAATGAGCATATCTGATTGCTTCAACCACCTGATTTGATATAATCCACCCTCTTTCCTTCTCCAACATGCCAAACAGACTTGGGAAATGTATTTGATAGATTTGCAAGTGGATTTACAAGCATTAAATGCTTCTTGTTGGTGGTTATATTTCAAATTCAGGTTTTCCCTCCTCCTCTTCTTCTTCCATGGATTCATCTATAAATGTAAGAGTTGGGCTCATTATTAATGTTGGACATTTTGGATCCTTACGTATTTTGCTAAGGACTTCATATTTTCTGTACTTTGAGTCGTAGACCTCTAGATCTAGCTCTTGCATGTGGATATCGGCCTCTTTCACCATTATAACAAATCTATGCATTTATGGAAGTAATAGAAGCATCATTTTATGACTATTCTCTATCCTAACATGTTTGTATTCCTTCTTCTTGCCTTTTCTTTTGCATTGTGTGCTCATTGTGCCATTCTATGTCCCTTGTAGCTCCTTATTTAGTTGTGTTCCATGAAACTAATATGGTAAATATGTTTTAAGTTGTGCTACATGTGCCTAGCCTTCTTTCATGCATTTCCCTTCATTTTCACTCAGAACAAATAGTGTTCATCCCTCTTTTCTAGTGTTATCACCTTTTAGTGTAGGTTTCCTTTTGTGTTATCCTTCTATCCCTAGTCCCTTAGCATTGTTAGCTTAGCTTTCCCTTTCAGCACTAGGAGTAGTAGTAGTAGTAGAATTAGATAGAGGAACCGGCCTTTTCTGGAGATCCATCCCAAGCGCACAAGGTCCCACAACTTGGGGATGGTTCCATTGTTGTCACAAATGACTCGGTTCTTCCATATCCGAGACATGGGTGCAAGTTTGATGACCAACAATTTCTGCATGCCCAATGGGACCAACAATGAAAGCTTAAATTTCATATTGCTAAGTTTTGGTGTGTGGACTTAGCATTTCAGCCTTTGGAGGCTCATTTCAACACATCTAACAACTCCCAATATCTACATATCTTTATTTTAGCAGCCCTGAGTGCCTTTCATGAGAAGAGTGCATACAAGGAGAAGTGTAGTAGCTGAAGATTCTTTCAAGTACCTCCATCTATCCCCGAGAATATTTCATTCTAGAAATCCCACGCACACATCTCCATCTCCAGCGTGTTGTGCCCATTCAACTCCTCCTCACAACAGACAATCAGCACGCCTACTGCAATGGCACATCAACCACCTCCTCCACTAAGGAACTTTTCTAACTTCACCAGAGGAAGTCCCTTGGTTTTGGCCATGCAACATGATATGCCAAATGGCATGCTCAAAAGTATTCCATACTTTACTTGGTGAGAATCAAGTCACCCTCAGGATCATATCCAAGATGTAGAAAACATATGTTCACTCTATTTGATCACACATGACGATGTAGCAGTTAGGCTACTTGCGGCCTCTTTCAAAGGAAAAGCGCTTCAATGGTACTCGAGGCTTGAGACTTGGATCTATTGCCACTTGGGATGAGCTTGGAACAACTCTTTGCAATTATTTTGAAGATAAGTCATATCACTTATCTCTGGTGGAGAAACTAACAACAACAAGGAGGGTGGCTAATGAGCGGATGACCTGATTTCAACATCATTTCGAAAACTTGGGAAATAATCCCTCTTGTGGTAAGACCTATAGCCCAATATTTTTTCTCACAGTATTATCTAAAGGGACTGAATAGCGATATCACAATCATGATTCAATCCATGGGTGGTAGGACTTTACCAGCCACTTATAATATTGCAGTAAGGGTAGAAAATAGTCTTATTCAAGCGGGAAAGATAGCTCCTAGACCACCTATGCCCTTGTTCCCAGAAATGTCACAAGTGCCCCAACCTTCTTTGGCCCCTATTCATGTTCTGAGAAAAGTGTGCAACCTATTACATCAACATCCTACTCTTTAGCGCGGCAGAAAGTAAGATGAAGAATTGAAGACCCTGATTAGAAATTTGTCAAACAAGGTCATATCATTAGAGAAACAACAGGCGCAGGCCTATAGAGGTATTTTTAGTCAAGTGCATAGCAAAAACAGCCAGCCTTGGTGAAATCAATATGGAAACCAAAGATACGTGCCCAACCACAGTAATGATAGATGGCATGCTAATGCACATCTACCCTTGCAAGTTGTCCCTCCCGTGCCCTCTCTTCCAGCACCCAATGCCACAAGTCAAGTGCTTGTTCTAGTTCAGAACAATTTGGCACATGAATCGAATGGTGCTTCCTTACAACATGTCTCACGATCAATGTCATTGTGCCAATGTTGCATGCGTGCACAAACCTACATAATTCAAAATGCTTCCAACTATAAACCTTCAATGAGTGCACTTGAAATAGAGAACCAAGAAAGGTCAGAGGTTCTTCTTGATTCCAATTTGATGTTCTTTGGCACTGAATACTTTTTTGCAATCAACCAATCTACATAGGACACAATCGAGCACGCGCCCAAGTTGCGAACAAGACAAAATACAAGAATAGAATGCTCGATTCTGAGCACAGATCACAATTCTAGCAACACAAGTAAACCCTCGAGAATTAGAAAGATGCGACAAGGCATCCAAAGTGGTAAAAGTGTTCAAGTCCCTACACAAGAGGCTCCATGCAAAACTCCTCCTGAAGTAGCGTGCACCCTTCCTTTGGTAGGTCAAGCCTCAACTTTGGCTAAAACCCCTGCTTCCGTGCCCTTACAGCAGGTCAAGAAAGGATGTTGTTGTTCCTCAAATGCACAAGTCAATGGGTCTTCCATTTAGCATTGT
Organism: Taxus wallichiana var. yunnanensis; assembly: GCA_018340775.1. Classification (NCBI taxonomy): domain Eukaryota; kingdom Viridiplantae; phylum Streptophyta; class Pinopsida; order Cupressales; family Taxaceae; genus Taxus; species Taxus wallichiana. The sequence continues at coordinate 252,562,707 of CM031234.1, read as the reverse complement.
GGACTAGATGAAGAAGACAAATATAAATGTCATAATGTGGGATGCTCTAACCATTCCATCTCAACGGGATCTGTTGCATGAGGCCCTGTCCCAACTTTCACACGTTGATCCAACTATTCACAAACCACACACTTTTATCAATATTTTTCAGATAGAGGAGAAACAAGTAAGTAATATTGTTAAAACCCCACCCTTCTACATGTCTTTGATCATAGGAAAACATATTGTCCATAACTGTATGATTGACTCAAGTGCTAGTACTTCTTTCATGCCTAAGAAGATTGTTGATGTCCTAGGTCTCAAGTATAGCCCCCTCAACAAAAGGAGTCCTGCAACTTGATGGCTCAATTGTTACTACCTTAGGAGTCATCAAGGATCTTGAGTTGACCCTTCATGCATGTCCAAGCCTCACCATAACTCAAGATGTATCTATCATTGACCTACCTCCTTTGTTTTCCCTATGTCTATCAAGAGAATTTACTTGCAAAAGTGGGTGGTTACTTGTCTTCTTATTGGTCTCATATGTTACTCAAGACAAGGTATGGTACCTGGTTTACCATACAAGCTAAGCCAATATTTTCCTATCATGTAGAGTCATATGTCCCATCCTCTCTCCAAGCCATTGTTTAATCCAAGAAAAACCAACTTCAATTCCTGAAAGAGCATCTTCTTCCACCTTCTATTCTTGATCTATTACTTGATGAATGGGCAGAGAGGCATCATAAATTTGACCCATATGTCGTAGAACCTGAAGCTTATGATATTGAGTTTGGTACTTATTTCATTCTTGAAGAAGAAGTTATCTTTGTCGTGCGCTCAAGAAAGACCAAGTTGAACTTAGTCTATGCAAATTATACTTTGATGGATCCAAAACCAAAAACAATGCGGGAGTAGGAGTTGTTCTCATTTCTCCCAAGGATGAGAAATTCTTCTTCACTCACAGGTTGTAGTTTGCATGTTCTAATAATGTGTTGGAGTATGAGGTGTTGGTGCATGGTATGCTCATAGCTAAGAAGAAGAAGATTAAGATGTCATGGATATTCGGGGATACGAAATGGTTATTCATCAAGTTACCAACAAGTGCGAGTAAAGAATAATCTTCTCAAAGCTTATAAACATAGAGTTTGGGACCTCTTTGAGAGCTCGATGCTCTGAACTTGTAGAGTGGTGCCACGCAAAAATGAATAAGGAAGTTGATCAAATGATTGCGTTTGGTTCTTAGTTCTCTCCTACTGAGGACTTTGTCAAAGGAAATACTCAACGCATTAAGATGGTGATCAGACCATCCATTCTAGACAACAATACCATTTTGCAAGTGTTTGTGAGGTGATGCGCGAGATCATCCAGTTCATCTAGAATGAAGTTGAGTTCTCATCAAGTATGCAAGCTGACTTGCATGGCAACTATGGGGACCAAGTGATTCAACTAAAGTCAAATAAGATGCCTAAAGGGTTGGTCACCTTAGAGTAAATGTTTAGCCCTAATGATGAGTTCAAGGGTGAAGAAAAGTATATGTGCGCCATGCAAGAAGATTGCTCCCCAGTCACTATTGCGCGTGGAAAGGAGTTGTTGCTCAGTAAGACTTGCGCACATGATGAAAAGCAGGCCTTCATCTCTCTTTGTCAAAAATACAGTGATATCTTCTCATGGGAGTATGAAGACCTCAAAGGTTTTGATCCAAGTGTTGTTTAACACTCCATGACCTTAATCTTGGTATCAAGCCCGTTAGGCGCAAATGACCAATCAATCCAAAGATAAAGCCCCTCATGAGAAAGGAATTATCCAAACTCATTAAGGTGAAAATTATTTTTCCCATCAAGTACTCTACTTAGGTCGTGAATCTAGTTCCAATGCGCAAGAAGAACGGTGAAATTAGACTCTATGTTGATTTTAGAGATTTGAACAAGGCATCTCTAAAGGATGTGTTACCAAAATATTGTGTAACATTATTAAATAAATTGTAATATTATTAATAATGAATTTATAGAACTCATATTAATAATATAATTGTAATAGTTTTATTATTGGTGAGTTGTGAGAACAACTGACATAGCTATTTTGGTGTGTGAGATAATACATGGATTAGAGAGATATCCTTGGGATAGATTTGAGAGATTTTAGGAAGGGGTTGAGAGATATGAGGGATGACTATTGACTCGTAGAATCAAGGAGATCAAACTAAATGTAATTGATATCCTAGATGAATTCAATTTGCATATTATAATATTCGGTGTTTATTTCTTATTTTAGTGTGCAGTTTTTATCAGTTGGTATCAAAGCCTTATCAATTCTCTACCTGTAATAGAGTTCTCCAATGCACCCATTCATATGCTCGGATGTTTGCATGCATTGATGGAAGGAAAGCGACTCGTTTGAGCCATTCCAGCGTGTATAGAAAAGGCGTTCTGTGTTGTTTACGGTCATCGTGTATCAAAGTTTGGTACTAGAGTGAAGGCTCGAACCAATAATAGTGGAGTGTTGCATGCATATTCTGATCCACTCGAAAAATGGAACCGCTCTCTGCGTTGATTTCTCATTAAGCTCCAGTCTTCCAGCGCAGATCCTTTCCTTGGAAAGCTCTACAAATATTTTCAGATCGTGATTTCTGTGCATTTGAAGGAGCAATATCTATTTTTAGTGACTATCATAATAACATTCCAATATATGATGGTTGATTGATCTTGTACAGTGTTCGTTTGCAAAAATACCACTGCAAGGCATCGAACTTCAAAGGAAGGTGTTAATGAAGCAAGCACCCAACAATTCACAGAGCTTCTTGAAGAGGTACATTCAAAGATTGCATCAGAAATTGGTTGAGGTCTGCGTGTATCTCAAATGCCTTAACATTTTTAATATGAAATTCTGAAAGCCTTCATGCACAGTTTGCATCTCATACTTTAGTTCTAGATTTAAATGTCTTTGAAACGTCTTGCATCAGTATTTTTTGACGCCTCAGCTCTATGATAGCTATCATTTCACCACCATATCAAAGGTTGTAAGTAGACCGGTTGTCTTCCTCATTCGTTTTTTGAGGCATGGGTATCGATCCGTCTTCAGGGTGAGAGACTGTAAAATAATTATCAAATGTGGGAGCAGGCTGCGTTTAGGAAAAAAATTATACTACCAAACTCCTTTGCTATCTGTACATCGGCAGTGGTGTTTGACATCTCCACGAGTTGCCTCAGATCTTCACAGTTTTGGAGTTCGCACCGTTTCAAAGAAATTCTTGTCTCGAATCTACAGCCCCTGGCATGCTTGGCATTTGCAGGTATAAAGATTAAAATATGGAGTAAACATCTTTTAACACGTGGAGATACATAACATGCACGTCTCTCTATAATTATGCATGCCCATTTGCAGTTTGACTACAATACTCGAGTCAGTGTCTTAGTAAAGTTCTATTTTTTATTAATTTTATGTCCAAATCCGTGAGCTTTGTGTTAAAGTCAAGTTATAATTTTATAGTTTTGTGTAAGGTTTAATTGGAACATCCCCAAGCAAAAGAAAAGATTTAAAAATAAAAAAGTGGGTTATAAAATTGAAGTTACACGTTTGATTTATAAAATGTAATTCATTAGTCACTTTTTATTATGTGTATTAAATTTCATGTCATATGCCTTTTTAACATATGTGGTTAAAATAAATAGTTAATGTTTATAATGTGGTCCTCAAATTATAGTGAGATGTTATTAGGTTTAGTAGTGACATCTTTTTAGAATTGAGATAGAAGTAATATTTCAAATAATTACGCCGGAGGCATGGCTCTGATCAATAGACCTCCGACGACGAATGACGCTCTGCTTGCAGGCGGCTTCGACGTGCTGTTACCCATGTGCCACACTTCGCCCGATCTCGTTGTCATGGCATGCACTCTTTGCGGTGTGGCTACTCTACAACTGTCCCTGTTGGCGGTTACCCGTTAAATATGCTTCGTATTCTGGTTTTTTGGTTTTTCTGTTCTTATCTGTTTGGAAATTGCTTGTGTGGCCCCTGCTTCGACCCTTCAGGACAGCGTCCCCACTACTGCCTAGGTTTGTCTTGTTCTCTGTAGTATTTTTGGTTGATTCTTACTGTCAGTTTTTTATATTTTACTGCAATGTATTCGCAGTGGTAGTTTTGAAAATGTAGGCCCTAAAAAACAAATACAGGAATTTAAGATCTTTCTCCAACAAAGCCCTTCTTAAAGAAATCACGCTGTAATTTAAGGTCTTATTCCTTCTGTTCTTATCTTGCTTTGTTCATGATTAAAGCAATAGAAAATATCACGATAACCATTAAAGCAAGAAAATCTGATAAAACTTGGGCCATGCAACTGAAAATGATTTAATATACTTATGTAGAAAGGTATGAGCAGTTAAGCGGGCATCGGCCCGGGCAACAAAAATGGAAAGTTAGGTTCTCTTCCAACAGTCAATGGTGCAGTTCTTGTGCAAGGCTTTGAGCCTCAAGTTTTTTGTCTGAATTTGTTCGAGAGGAACCGTGGCCGATTATGAATCGAGCCAATGTTTTTGACCTAATTCTTGAATGGGAACGCACCCCACCAAATGTTTGGCTTTGGTTTATTGATCTGAATTATGTTTGAACAAGTCTAAAATTTCTCTTTTTGAGTTAGGTTTCATCTAAATTCTCCTGGCGAGAGTAGTTTTAACCGAGGCATCTATTTGAATTGTGAAAAAAGTATGTCAAATCAAGATAAAACAGGGGTGGAGGGGTTTTAGGGGATTTCGGGTGTGGGTTTTGTTGCTTATGGTGAAACAGTCTGACTGCCTTGTGAGGACAACCGTGTCTTCTGTATGCTGCAATAATTGTATTCCATGAGAAACTCGTCTGTTCATTCTTACGTGGTGATGTATGTTGCTGTTACACCCGTAGACATGTATGCAAAATGTGGAAGCATAGATAAGGTACGTGAACCGTTTGATAAAATGCCTCAAAGAAATGTGGACTCATGGAATGCCATGATTGCGGGATATGCACAATATGAATTTATTGAAAATGCCGCGAATCAAGTTTGATAGAATGCCTCAAGAGTTGTGATCTCAAGGAGTGCCATGATCGTAGGATATGCACAAAATGGATTTGTTGAAAAAGCCCATGAACAGCCAGACGTTTTCTCATGTTACAGCCACCATACTCCCAACTTTTGCCAAATTAAGAGCTTTGGGACAAGGTGTGCACATCCATAAGAGCATAATACAAAGGGGATTTTTGTTAGATGTCGTAGTTGCAAATGCCCTGCTAGACATGTATTAGACATGTATGTGATCCGAATTATGTTTGAACAAGTCTCAAATTTCTCTTTTGAGTTAGGTTTCATCTCGAATTCTCTGCGTGAGTAGTTTTAACCAAGGCATCTATTTGAATTGTGAAAAAAGTATGTCAAATCAAGATAAAACAGGGGTGGAGGGGTTTTAGGGGATTTCGGTGTGGGTTTTGTTGCTTATGGTGAAGCAACAACGCCTTATGAGGACAACCGTGTCTTCTGTATGCTGCAATAATTGTATTCCATGAGAAACTGTCTCGTTCGTTCTTTGGTGATGTAGTTACGATTGCAGTAGACATGTATGCAAAATCTGGAAGCATAGATAAGGTACGTGAACTGTTTGATAAAATGCCTCAAAGAAATGTGGACTCATGGAATGCCATGATTGCAGGATACGCACAATATGAATTTATTGAAAATGCACGTGAACTGTTTGATAGAATGCCTCGAAGAGCTGTGATCTCAAGGAGTGCCATGATCGCAGGATATGCACAAAATGGATTTGTTGAAAAAGCCCATGAACAGCCAGACGTTTTCTCATCTTACAGCCACCATACTCCCAACTTTTGCCAAATTAAGAGCTTTGGGACAGGTGTGCACATCCATAAGAGCATAATACAAAGGGGATTTTTGTCAGATGTCGTAGTTGCAAATGCCCTGCTAGACATGTATTAGACATGTATGCAAAATGTGGAAGAATACACAAGGCACGTGAACTGTTTGACAAATTTCCTCAAAAAAAAGTGATTTCATGGAATGCGATGATTGATTGCTTGAAGGCTATTCTCGTGTAGAACAATGATGATACTTGTGCTCAATGCAAGTCTTCATTGTGTCAATCATCTCTTGTTTATATGCCACATGAAGGAGCCTGCTAAGGCAGTCCATGGCACCTAAGGGATGGTGGTCCCGAGAATGAGAATTACTCAGATTACTAGCTTGGATTGGGCTAGAAAACCCCACAAGATAGGTCAAGGCATTTTCGTGGCAAGGCTGGACATGCCATGGGGAAAACTGAGATGCTTGTGGAGTGCTATTGAGACGTGATTTCTCTTTATACCCTGTAATTGATTTATAATCTGAGCTTTACATTCGAGTTGCTTTCAAGTATGCTGAGTTGGATTTCAAGTTTTTGTTTGAAAGCCATAGAGTTTCAAATAGATCCACAATGATAAAACAGAGCAGCTACAAGCATAATGCACCGCCCACGAGCTATGTTTAGAAGGAAATTATCAAGAAACTCAAATCTGAGTCAAGCCGTAATAAAACAAAAAAGCTAGCTCACATAATGCAGAGCACAACCAAGTTTGAGTTGAAGACGGGCCAACATATAAACTATAGGCAACGAGTTGATCCCAGAACGACGATCTCAGGGTAAATGAGGCCAAACTTAACAAAGGTAAAAGTAGCGAAGTCCAAATTTAAACCCTGTTCGATGGTCTTCTTTGTGTTTGATAGAAATGGGCCCATAATACTCTTAGGCATCAGTACCTACCATAGACTTGAGCATTTTGATTATTTTTTAAATAGATGTTATTTCCCTTGTAGCTCTCAGTGCTTAAGAAGATTACGGAGGTGCAAACTATTCCAGTGAAATAATGACAGTTGGTATTCGGAAGTACTTATTTCTTCTCGAGCATTCTATAGAAAACAAAACTTCTGTTAATTTTTTGAGAAATCTCTTAGCTGTTTTGACTTTTGAATACCTGTCCACATGAAGCCATTTTTAGTATTATTGGCTTTGTACCTAGGAGTGGTGATTCAGTATTAAATATCATTCTATTAACTCTTAGTTTCTTGTTCAACTCAAAGGTAAATCATTTCTGATTATTTTAACTTGGATCATTAATTTATCTTTGTGTGCCATCCTTGTCCAACCACCATCAGATTGAAGTTGAGCTCAAAACATTAAGCTTATCACAGTCATTGATTGAGTGTGGAAAGCACAGTGCTCGACTACGTTATTCAAGGTTAAAGCCACTATGGGAAGAGTTAAAATACAATCTACATTTCATTGCTCTAACATCAATAATCCTTTACAAATTGGCATACAACATTGTTCAAATCTGTAGGGAGACCCTCACCCAGATTTGGCATGAAGAATTTCCAACAATCCTGTAACTTGCCCTTCCAATCTCACTTTATCTGAGCTTCCATCTTCAGCCCCATTACAGCAGTTCATATGAATCACATCTCCTAGATTACTACCAACTCTGCAAAAAATTAGATAGAGAACAATATTGAAGCATCTTTTTGTTCTATTAATTCAATATAAACCTTTAGTAAACAGCAAATTATTTTAATGCTATACGTATCGTAAATTGCTATACAAATTCTACAAGGCAATAACGGTGGATCAAACTTCATCAATCACCTAACAAATCAATTGTCTGCCGTACTAACCCTATGTGTTCCAATCAGAGTTAGTTTACATATTACAAACATTTGTTATTAAGGACAGTTACAAATAGAAAAGCATGTCAGTATAAACCCCTAAACCCTGCCATAACATGTATGTTCATAAAATTCATTCACTTCACTCTAAGTAGCAGCTATTTTCATTCAAACTTTTGCGTACATGCTCATTAAAATTTTCATGGTTGACTCTCTTTTCCAGGTTTAAAAAAGTTTTTGCCATTCTCATAGAACTTTTCACCATTGTATCGCAAATTATTTTAATGCTATACGTATCGTAAATTGCTATACAAATTCTACAAGGCAATAACGGTGGATCAAGCTTCATCAATCACCTAACAAATCAATTGTCTGCCGTACTAACCCCGTGTGTTCCAATCAGAGTTAGTTTACATATTACAAACATTTGTTATTAAGGACAGTTACAAATAGAAAATCATGTCAGTATAAACCCCTAAACCTTGCCGTAACATATATGTCCATAAAATTCATTCACTTCACTCTAAGTAGCAGCTATTTTCATTCAAACTTTTGCGTACATGCTCATTAAAATTTTCATGGTTGCCTCTCTTTTCTAGGTTTAAAAAGTTTTTGCCATTCTCATAGAACTATTCACCATTGTATACGGTACTTATCTTTTACACACTTATGGCAGTGTCAACCATAAAGTGCTAGGACTTGTCGGAAATGGCAAATACTACTCCAAGAAAAGCACTTGGCACACCAACAACTATCAACAAGCTACATCCATATCATATGGCATGGATATTGGAAGGAAGAGTCATTCGCAAAGGAACAATACATAACTACAGCAATGCAAAAGGAGAAGGCCAGATTCTCAATTTCAATGTAATTGACACTCTTGGTGATGACATAAACGTTACATGCTTTGGCAAAGCTGCAGCTTTTTACCATGCAAAAATCCAGGAAGGCACAGTTTACACAATTTCAAAGGGTACGCTCAAATATGTTAAGATAGGCTATAGGGATTCCAGCAGCCCATGGGAAATCATGCTAGAAATGGATTCTATTATAGAGATCTGTACAGACCCTACTGCGTACATACCAACAACTGCTTTCCACTTCACACCAATTAGTGCTATTCAAAAAAATCCCTCTAGGAGCCACAGTGGATGTTTTAGGCGCAGTAACTTTTTGCTCTGGTATTTCTACAAGCACCCGACCAGATGGAAGTAGCACACAACATTCTACAATCACTATGAAGGACCACACCGGATATTGCATAACAATTACTCTATGGGGAGTTCTTTGTGACGAGGCAAACAACATCTTACAACCACAACAAGGTCAGCTTGCAGTCACAATGCCAATACTAGCTGTTAGAAAAGCTAAAACCGCAGAGTTTAGGGGAAGAACACTAACGTCAGTTCCTTCCACCCAGCTGTTTGTAGCACCAGCAGTACCGAGACAGAATCACTACAAATTTGGTTAACTACTACTGAGGCATCTACCAGCACAGCTCCGCTCACTACACAAGCAGCCGTGGAGAAAAACATTGCTGATATTCATGCTTGTACCAGCCCCAGTCCTAACCAACAAATTGCTACCGTTGCAACTATTATACATCTCAACATGGAAAACTATTGTTACCCTGCATGTTCACGGCTTGTTAATAATAAACAATGCCGAAAAAAGCTAATTTCCAGCCCAGATTCAACATGGCATTGCACCAAATGCAACTTGGCCACAACTACATGTGATTATAGATATGCTCTACACATGATGGTGGAAGACCGAACTGGGACCATATGGGTGACAGCCTTCGATGACGTAGCATTAACCCTGCTTGGGGTACCTGCTAATGCTCTGAAAGAGCCAACAAGGAGTACAGATGACCTGTGGAACATTATTAAACAGGTGTTGTTTCATACGTACAGGTTCATTTTCTTTGTAAGCCCATCTACCTATAAAGGAAAGGAACAACTCTCTTGCACAGTTCACAGCATGACGCCTTCCTTGAACAAGACATGGATCACGCAGAGCTCATAGCAGCATTTCTAGATGGCACAGAATGAAAAAAACAACCGCAAAATTTTTGTATATATACGTGGATCACACAGAGCTGCTAGCAGCATTTCTAGATGGCACAAAATGAAAAAAACAACTGCAAATATTTTGTATATATACGCTTGTTAACAAAGGACTTCACTTGTTTGTAATATGTTGTACATATATGTATATATATGAAGACAAGTATTATGTGTACAATCCATCTTCTTATTGTTGTACAACTAATTCTAGCTAGATCTGGTTGCTGCTTATAAAACAAATTCTTATAACCATGCTTACAACATACTTAGTGTAACCATTTTAAAAGATACTTCCAATATTCACATAAACAAAAAAACATCTTTGTATTTAATAAACTATAATTATCTAACAAATATTATAGTTAGAATGTTGCTGCCATTTGTTTTGCACGAGAAAACATTGTCTTTCATATCTTTCACTCTCATAAGTGATGTGTTCTTTCAGCTCTCTTATTTGGAGCTGCATTGTTAATATGTTGAGGAACACAGGTGAACTTTCATAAGCTGTATAGGCTATGTTTTTATAGATTGGAAATATGTTTAACACCAATTACTATTATTAAAAGTAAAATTACAACAAATGTAAAATATCTTACAGAATCTTACATCCATGTTCTGTTATTGTAGGTATTACCTTAACACATCAAAAAAATGGAAAATGCTCAACGCCGCCTGCACTATAACCAAAATAAAGAAGCTCGAATGCCAGACGCCGCCAAACTTACGCACTTCACAAAAACACCCTCAACACATCCCGCCGCAACAAACAACAACCCAACTTCATTCCCTTACCCCAACTTGCTGCCCTAGACGAACACCCTACTTTGCCTCCTTTCAACAACATTCAACACACATTCCGAGCCCACTTAGAATCTCTCCTACCTGGTGAAATTTGTTCAATTTGCAAGGAACACTACCCAGGAATGCAATCAAGACTTACCCCAAATGGAATTAGTTGTCGTAGGTGTTCCTACGAAAAAAAGGACACCGCTTCTCTTCATGGAACAATATGGACCCCGGGCCCCAACCGATAGAGCTATCAATTTTAACCCAAGTAGAGGAAATGTTGATAGCTAGAGTAGCCCCGCTATTACAAGTTACCCATGCCCGTGGAGGCCAATACATGTACACCGGCCACACCATTAGTTTTCCCCAAGATATTACATCCATACTACAGTACTTACCCCCGCCCCGAAACACTAGACATTTTAATCCTAAAAAGATTAGGCATGGAAGGAAAATCTTACGAATGTTTAGTTAGTAGAGCCCACATCCGCAATGCACTTTCCTACAAAATCCAACACGACCCATATTACAGCGATGTCATCATAGATGAAGCCGCCCTTTCAAGTTTACCAATACCAGCAACTAACATGTTTAACACCCTACCCCATATACTTGAGCAACCCAATTCCCCGACCCCCCGGAACTGACACAAATGAAGCTGAACCCAGTCTTTTAGACCCAACCCTTGTAACATCATTTGTTGCAAGCCTCCCACCTATTGATACAGAGGTTGCCCAAATTAGGGCCTACGCCCAACCCACCTCAAACCCATACCCATCATCAGTTAAATGGCCCCAAATCAGTTCAGTTCCCATCAATGAATACACAACCGAGGGTTTATTCTCAATGGCCTTCCCAACTCTATTCCCATCGGGCGCAGCTATGTTTCTGCAAGCCCGCACCTCTGAGATTGAAATGCATGAATACGCGCTTCATCTGCTACGCTACCATGACAACCGATTTGGAAGCCATCCTCGTTTCCGCTATTTCCTTCTTAATCTTATGATGCGCCATAGAAGCCAAGCCACTTCCACTGTTTTTGCAAAACAACAGATTGAAGACAACACACCCACAACAATAGAACATCTCCGCACATTGTTAGAAACCCTTCCGGATGAACAAATAGCCAACCGCCTTATGCGGTTTGGCTCCAACCTAAGAGGCACCCGTTCTTTTTGGACACAATGCAAGAACGAACTTAACGACATGATTTCCCAACTAGGAACACCAACCTTATTTTTCACTCTAAGCGCTGCAGATACTAAATGGCCAGACCTGCACCGCCTCATGCCAGGAGCTTGCCCCCCCACCCCTTCTGCTGCCCAAAAATGGAGAAACCACAACATTATTACATATCCGCACTTGATAGCTACATATATGGCTGCAAGGTTTGCAATATTCCGTGAAGAAATCTTAGAAAAACATCTACACACAAAAGACTTCTGGTACAGGTAAGATAATGTACCTTTCAAAGCTTAGCTTACAACTATTGTGGCCTCTTTTACCGTACATGTTTCATACTAACACTTACTATACCAGGTTCGAATGGCAACACAGAGGCTCCGCACATATTCATGGTTTCATATGGCTCACTGATAGTCCAAATATGGACACCCTAGACTGGGCAAACCCCAACGACGTAGAAGTTGCAAAATCATTCTTCGACAGGCAGGTCACAGCTTGGAACCCACTTCCAAGCTTTCAAGCTGCTTCTCGAACACCACATGCAATGACAGATGATCCATGTTTGCTACATTCATCAGAAATACTACTTGCACCTGCCAACGACGACTACATAGCTTTAGTCAACCGGGTTCAGCGCCACACAAAATGTACTACAGCTACGTGCTTACGAAAGAAAGGCAACCAATTACAATGTAGGTACAAATGCCCATGGCCAATACAAGTTGTATCAACACTATGCCTAGACACACTGGGACATGCAGTGTACACTCCAGCTCGTAACGATGATAGGTTAAACATCCACAACAAAGATATGCTAACCGCCTGGCGAGCCAACATCGACTGCCAGCCCGTAGTTTCATGTCATGTTGTTTTGAAGTACATAGCAAAATATGCATCCAAAGCTGAGCACAAGTCCGAAACATACCACCATATGCTTGTCAGAATCTCAGCAACCACTGATCCTAGGAAAAAAGTAAGCACAACGCATACAACAAGCTCCTTTCTGAAACAATTGTTGACCGGGATATAGGTGCACAAGAAACTTGCCACATGTTGCTGAAATTACCACTTACCGTATGCAGCCGAGTGTTTGTGACACTATCAGTGGGCAAAACCATCTACAGGCAAATTTCAAAGAGATTCTAGCAAAATTGTACAACACCATTTATAGATGCCTACGAGCCTGTCCGCTTGCCCTAGACAACTATTGTTTAATAGAAGCCACTCGGTCATGGGCCTATGACAAGCGTAGGAAAGCGCAGCCATGGAAAGAACGCCAAAAAGCATGTAATAGTTAGAGTCTTTCCGCGAATAATAACCGTTCCTGCTGTTAGCTCACCTTCATACAACACTTTTTGCTTCACAGAGCTCCTTTTGTACAAAGCTTTTCATTGTATTCCATCCGACATTGGCACATGCCCAGAAACACTCCAGCTTCAATGGGTTGCATTCTCTCCAACCTACCAAGCATGGCACGTACACCGGGCAACCCCCCACCAAACAGTTAGCAGCCCCACCACCAGCTCTGAGAGTGAATGTGATGTGGCCACCACAACTCAAATGGATGAATGGGAGGTGTTCTCAAGCTTGCATCCTATAGGAGTTGTCGACATCAGTGACCTAGGCATACTTGGGAAGCGTGATTTTGATCTTGCACACAAGTGGCCACAAGCTACTACCAGTAACCGCTTACATGAAACAGGGGGAGATTTCATAGACATTGCTCGCTCAACCACCGAAATAGCTGCACCATTCTTCCTACCTACTACAAATAATTGTATCTTATCGCCAGAACAACAAGATGCTTTACAAAGAATCTTAAACCATGCAAGTGCACAACCAAAAAAATCCATTGTACATGATAATACAAGGAACAACTGGCACTGGAAAATCACATTTGATCCGGGAAATTTCAAGGGCGCTCTACTCACGCACCGCACTCCATGCCAACCGCTTACTCCTCCTAGCTCCAACAGGACTGGCAGCATTCAACATTTCTGGCACAACAATACACACTGGGCTACACATACCTATAGCTGAAGTTACTCCTCTTCGAGGCCAAACCCTCGCTACATTCCAACAAGCTATGGTGGATGTGGAATACATACTAATCGATGAAATGAGTTTCATTGGCCCAAAACTGCTGTCCAACATAAATAACCGCCTACAGGAAGCATTCCCCACCTGTAGATGCAAAGTTTTCGGAGGGCATTCCATTATTCTGGTTGGAGACCTTGCCCAGTTACCTCCAATTAAAGATACTCCCTTGTACATTCCAGGTACCTACGGGCATATGTTGTGGTCACTTTTCAGGAATACAATTACACTCACTGTTAACTTCCGCCAACAAGGAGCCACACCTGCAAATCAAAATTTCCGGAATCTACTACTAAATGTCAGAAACGCCCTTGCTACAGAGGATGACTGGAATCTACTAATGTCACGGACTCCTACAAATATCAACCCTACAGAGCAAGCAACTTTTCAAATGGCAACACACCTTTATGCTACAAACACATTAGTATCCATACATAACAAATACAGAATGAGGGCCCTCAACACTCCAATCGCTATAGCTACAGCTGAACAGTCCCGACAAACTGACACAGGACAAAGTGGTAACACACAATTAGAGGTCAACCTATTGCTTTGTGAGGGTGAACAAGCAATGTTGACAACAAATCTTTGGGTAGAAAGCGGCCTTGTCAATGGTGCACAGGGACAGTTATCTCTATGTTGTACGATCAAGCAACCACTCCCCCAAGCTTGCCTTTGTATGTCGTAGTCGACTTTCCAAGCTACAAAGGCCCGGCCTGGGACCCGGTGCATCCTACATACATACCAATCCCCCCTATAACAAGAAGCAACCGCCGACAAACCGCTTGAAAATGGCATGGGCCCTAACTATTCATAAAGCCCAAGGCCTGACACTTGATAAAGCTAGCATCGACATTGGCCGCAAAGAACGACAAGGCCTGACATTCACAGCCTTATCCCGAGTACGGGTCCTAACCGACCTCCGCATTTTCCCAACGCATTCTCATACACCCGTTACAAGCGCCTACAGGAGGAAAAGCATGCTGCACTCCGGTTACAAGCAGAAGCATACTTACAACACATCCAACCTCTGGCTCCAACATAAGTACAAACCTATCATAAAATTCACCTACTCTGTTGTTGATTCAATACTTCATCTAACCTTAAGTTGCTTTTTACAATTACTTACAACTATGCTCCCCACAGTAACTTACTTTCTTATTATAATTTATCTAAAAAAAAGGCTCGAGCTAAAATTAGCACTTGATTTTGCTAACTAATGCTCAAATTTTACTTGTAGGACACTTTCAAATGGAGGACAACTTTGCCACACTAGCTGCCCACACAAACATTGATGCCAACCTCCTGGACTTCCTGTTATGTGAATATGTGGCCTCTCAATATGAAACAGCTGCATCCGTCGATGAAGCTACCATCACAACCATGTATTCTACACAGAAGCAAATTGAAGTGGCACAACAAACCCTACAACAAACGATTGTAGCTGTTCAAACAGCACAAAAGAAAATAAAAGCTAAAGCTTACAATGACATGCTTCAAAAATTCATATACAAGGCATTCACTTTGTACCTTTTGAAAGGATCCTAGCTAAAGTTGTTTCTCTTCTTCGGCTGATTTTTCCACAGGCTTAAGTATACCCCATTGTATATACTATAGATCTTTCTGAGAATTGCCTTTAATAGCCTGTCCAATGCATCCTGAACATTCCAGATTGATTCGAATACTGTACATAGTTTTTCCGATGATATTCTCTCATAGTACAGGAGGCCAAATACTTTTATCAAAAGATACCATTCCCTACATGTGTTACACAGCTCAGTAAAATTCTTATATTATTTAATTTCATTCCCCTTTACGCTTGAAGCTCCTTTTACATATTTCATATTTTAAATCATTCTCCTTGGGTTTATTTGGTAAACAACATTTTAATTTGCTTATCAAATACCCATACGTACTCCACCTATTTCTTTCCCCTTCATTTAATCTAAATCATAAAGAATTTATGCAATGGTTAAAGTGTAATTATTCATAGGACTGAATGGGCTTTTCAAATAATTATTCCCACTTAAATTCACATATCTTTACATAATTTTATATGATTTCTATGCACAGCTCTAATAATGTAAAATAGACAAACCCAAAACAGAATACAGACCATCCCCCTCTAAATACGGTTCTAACATATTCTGTGTCCACCCCCTTTTGCAGGAACTTTAAACATGGTGACCACATTCGACACCATAGCAACCCGAATCACAACAAATTGTACCCGCATACAACAGTTGCTACCTGAATGTGTCGAACAACAATGCACTGAAGCTACGACTGTAGACAACACCACAATCGCTGCACTGTCGCATACCCAACAAGCATTACAACAAGCACAAATTGCACTACAACAAGCGTCCATTGCCAGTGAAGAGACTATCCACATTCTCAGGGAAAAATTCTACATCGAGTACTATAAACCCACCCCCTCGCCACAGCTACAAGAAAAGCACGCCCAATAAAAAACTTGTACTCCCCCATTATACATACCAAGAACTATATAATTATGGTAGAAGCACTTTTGATTTACAGTCAAGATCAGACATATGGCTGCTGTACTTTTTTTGTTAATAAATATGTAATTAATTAAGCAAAGGTGCATGCCTGTTTAAATCATGAATATGAACTTCTGTTACTTTCCAGTTAATGCCAAATATTAGTCACAATTCAGAACTGATGTTGGACACAGGAAACAAGGTAGAACAACCTCTGGATTTCGACACTTTGGTGAGCTGCTATGGTTTACTTCTACAAAGGGCGAATTGATTTTTTTGGTTGATTTGTCTATATATATGTTGGCACTAAGCTATCATAACTTTGAATCATCTTTGAATTTTTGTGTTTGGAGGCTCGGGGGTAAATGTGTTTATGGGTTATTAATAGTCTTGACTATGGCATTATGGTATATTAGGATACACCTGGTGAAATTCCAGGGATAACGAGTTTTATGGTCAAGGGTAGTTTTGATTATCATGGAATTTTGTTGCTTAGGATGCCTAGGAATGTTTTTGGGCAAATGCCAGGGATATAGAGTGGGCAAATTCCAGGGATATAGAGTTTAATGGTCAGTAGTAGTTTTTATTATCATGGCATGTTGATGCCTAGGAATGTTTTTTAGTTCCTAGGAGTATTTTCAATTTGAAATTGGATTGTTGAGGGAGTTTAGTCTACTTTTATTCTTGAAGTGGGTTACTTCTGTTTAGAAGTAAAGCAGTGTTACTAGGGTATACATCCTATAGGAAAAGTAAGGACTTACCTTATATTGTTGTAAGATTTTTTTGTTGTGGTTTTACAATATTGTATTGAAACAAGATCTAAGCTTTTTAATATTGCTGTTGAAACTTAAGATTTGTTAGTTTTTTCCCAAGAGATGTGTAAATAAGGGATGATGAGAGCTCAAGTTGGGGTTATTCTTATAGATGTTGTCGGGCTGTTTAGAAGTAAAAGCAGTGTTACTTGGGTATTCATCCAATAGGAAAAGTAACGACTTACCTTAAATTGTTGTAAGATTTTTTTGTTGTGGTTTTACAGGATTGTATTGAAACAAGATCTAAGCTTTTTTAATACTGCTATTGATATAATGCGTTAGATTTGTTAGTTTTTTCCGGAGATGTGTAAATAGGGGATGATGGGAGTTCAAGTTGGAATTCTTCTTTCGGGAGTTGTGTAGTATGCAATTTTATAGTTCAAAAATGTTTTGATGTTAAGTTGCATTTTAATCAGCCATTTAGTTATGTATTTTTATTGGGATTATGAATTCTATTGTAGTATATTTTATCATAATGTTCTAAATTTTCTTGGTTGATTTCACTGTGCTACATTTTGTTGTTCCCAATCGCATGCAAGTGTTTTCTTGCTTTAGTAACTTGGATATTCTGGATATGCATTTCTAGGGCAGATCTCATTGAGTTAATTTGGATGTAGGTTTATTCTTATGGTGTAGCAGAAGCTTGGTATTGATTTTTGATTGCTTGGCTATCTGTCATTGTATTTATGTACTCATAGAGTGGGAGTAATGTGCCTTTTGTGTGTGAGTGGGTGTAATGGGCTATTTGTGTGTATCTTGTTTACTGGTTAGTATCATGTTACAACTTTTATGTATTTGAGTGCTGTGAGTTACGTGATTGTGTAAAATCTCTTTACCAGAGTCATTTTCATTTGGTGTTATCTGCAGCTTGAATATTTAGAAGAGAGGCGTCTGAAGGACCTGGTTAAAAAGCATTCAGAGTTCATCAGCTACCCCATATCACTCTGGGTTGAGAAAACCACAGAGAAAGAAGTCTCTGATGACGAAGAGGAGGAAGAGAAAAAAGAACAGGAGGGGGAGGTTGAAGAAGTAGAAGAAGATAAGGATGAGAAAAAGAAGAAAAAGAAGGTGAAAGAAGTCGATTGATTTTGTGAAATAACTTATTAAGTGGTTGTGTTTTTCTGATCTTTAGGCGTTGAGCATCAACAAATTTCGTAGTCTTAAACATCTTCTTATGGAATAATGATGAATCTGATTATTAGTTGGTACTCATCCGATTCAAATCCAAGAGTTTTTAATGTTATTGAAAGTTCCCCTGCATTTATGCGTAACACATGCACTCATGTCCATTACGCATTCAATTTGGAAAAAGAGAATTTAGTATTTGATTTAAGCTAACTCTAATGTTGATTTTTTAAATTTTAAAAGGAATGTTATTTTCTTTAATCGATAGTTCGTGAGTGTATATAGTTAATGCTTGCCTCAATGCTTATTGGTAATCGAATAGGGTGAACCCGAGACGGAATTTGATTTTTGGCAATGTCATTCTCTATTTTGTGAAGAATCTGCTTCCCTTCCTTGGAAGAAGCGGCGGCTGGCACACTACAATCGAGAACTTTTTTTTCTTTAACTTCTTTCATATTTTTGAATTCTCTGTGCTTATTTCTATTTGGTTCAACAACAAAAATGTTAAGAGGAGCAGAGCCTTTTGTGGGAATTTTCCTGTGGTCACAGCTCTTTTCATTGCAAATTCCTGATAAAATTCCTTCTTTATGACAACATGATGTATGATTTTCAAGAAAAGTAAGTTGTTTCTCACATTGTGTTGCTCCAAAGACTTGCACAACAAAATTTGTTAAAATTTACATGCCACAGGGAATGTACAACATTTTTTCCACAAAAGAATAACACCACGGAAGTCTCCATGAGGACAGCACAAATCCCAAACCCCCACGCCCAGCTCACATTTGCTTGAATGCATATAAATCAGATGCACCTGGAACAAAAAAAAATTCACAAGCACAAACTCCCCTTTTCTTAGGCCCAAAGATTTTTCCTTTACATCCCTTTGCATGTTTATAATATTTGTAAAATATCTAGGTTTAGGACCATTTAGTTGAAGGGAGATGAAACTTTATTTGTATATAAAGACCATTGAACATTTGTGGCTTTAGCGCCTCATACAATGATTGAGTAAATAATGCTCCTTATATATACATATATATATATATATACGCATACGTAGCTCTCTGAGCATAACATCGCATGACTTTAAGTAACTCATATACGGATTAGAGATTCATAAAGTAATATCCACTCTACCTTGGCTGCAACCCTGCACATACGATCCAAAAGGGTCAATTGCATTTCGATTGGTCTCTGTCATGGCCCATACCTCTGAGAAGACAAGCCTATCTGAATATGTGCATGCATATTTGCTGAAGATTTCAAAGGACGAATTTTCTATAAAGCAAAGATTTAATATTTGTAGGTAAATATTGGAAAACTTTGTTTCTGATTCTATTCTACATATTTATATTCATGAACTCTTTTGTGTCATGAAGTGAATTGGATCGAAGGAATATATATTGAAGGCTGGTTATTGTTCCTAATTAGCATTTTTAAGTCAACATTATCATTTTGATGTCTCCAGAATTCCTTACGAGTTTTATGTTTATTGGAATATTTGTATGTCAAATTTATACAAAGAAAGGTTTTTGTTTGGTTCAGAAGTGCTAGACTTGATGAGCTCTTGGGTAAGCCCCAACGTGCTGTCAATAGATATGCAGTGGAATGGGAGACATGCTTAGCAGTGTGTGTGGTGTTTTCTGTGCTCTGGGACGGCATGTGTAGCCCTTTCTTTGCAGGTTCCCTGAAGGAACTGATTCATTGAGTAGGTTGCTTGATTTCAAAGCATCTACAGAACATCTCTTTCGTTCTGTGAATTTGATTTACCAGTCATAAATTCAAAGAAATAGGAAGTAATTTTTTGGAATTTTAGTCATTGTTAAATGACAACATCCACACCGAAACTGAACAAAATCAAACTGCACCAAAACATGTCGGCCTCCCCACGGCGTAAATTTGCTCCCCTCGGAGCAACCACTAAATATTTATTCATTGTGAAGTGTGTCATGTAGTTGTAGTAAAAAGTAATATTTAATTATTATTTTTTGTATTTTGTTTTTGTGACGTGTTATCATCATTTAAAAAAATTATTGTTAGATGGCTTATTGTAATTTAAGTATTGTTGTTTCGTTGTATAAGAGTCTAAAGGTTTCATTTAGGTGATTATTAGGAAAATTTTAAAAGTATGAAAAAAAATTCTCTCGTTGATGTATTTTCGGTTGAAACCGACGTCCAATTCTTTAAATCAACATGGACAAGTTGAATCGAATTGAAAAATTCAAGGCAAATATTTTCATACATGGCAGGTTAGAACTCAATTGTTGTTGATTAACAAAGATCTATGGGAGATTGTGGAAGGAAAAATCAATAAACCACACGACGTAGATGAAGCAGCAAAATGGGACAACAAGGATCGAAAAGCAATGGCGATTATTGGCCTAGGTTTATCTGATGCCTACCTGCATCACATAGATCTAACAAAGACATCACATTTGATCTGGAACGACATTGAGCAAACTATTTGGGTCACAAGCAAAGAGCGCAACAATGACACTCAAGCAAAAGTTGTTCGACTCAAAATGGAGGAAGGAGAAAGTATGGTGGAACATATCAAGTAAGTTTCATTCTATTTCAAATCAATTAGTTGGAATCAAATTTGATGTGCTTGATGATGATGCAAAAGCAATATTACTTAATAGCATGCCTCCTAGCTATTCTAATATGGTCTTCACTTTGAGAAAAATAAATCCGAGTCTAGAGGATTTAATTTCTTCTCTAATAGAAGAAGAAAATATAAAATATAATTATTTAGAAGAAACTCCAATGTATGGTAGAAACAAATCATATGTTAAAGGAAGATTCAAACCTTCTTTTAAACAAAAATCAATCTCCCAAGGTCCACAAAAATTTCTTTATCACTATTATAATGCTCTTGGACATGGTATTATGTATTGTAAGAAAAGAGCACAAGATTTACTTGATGGTAAATTGAAGGATAAAGCCTTCATTTCTGAAAACAAAGACGAAGAAAGTGATTGGGATATGAAGTCTACCCACTTTGATAATGAGGAAATAAATGCTCAAAAAAGTGATGAAGACTTCTTATATTAAGTAAAGAGTGCATTAACATGGAGGAAAGAGGCAACGAGGTTGGAGAGGTCAATCAACGACCTCTCATCAATCACCAACAACGGGGCCATATGAAGTTGTGGTGGCAATGTGTGTGTATGTGTGTTTTCTTTTATTTCAGATTTGCAATATGATTTCAGAGTTCCTGTTTGAATAAGTGAAATGTTCACATTGAGGGGGAACTGGAACATGGTCTCAATGTTCAATTTTCCCTCTATTCAGTTTATATTCAATAAGCAATTGTTCTACATGATTCCCTGAAGGAAAGACATAGTGGATAGACAAAATCACAAAGGAAAAGCAACAACGTGATATTTGGGTTGTTGGTTGTCCTGTAAAACCATCCTTTGTTTTAGGTTGTTAGTTTTCCTATAAAACCATCCTTTGTTTCAGGTTGTTGGTTGTCCTGTAAAACCATCCTTGTTGAGGTTGTTGGCTATCCTACAAAACCATCCAAATCATGAGCACACATGGGCGGAAAGCTGCAAAAGGAAGTGTGATTATTTTTTCTACCTTGTCAACATTAGGGGAGTGTATATTGGGAATTAATAATGTTAACAATAGGGGAGTGAATGTTACCAAAATATTGTGTAACATTATTAAATAAATTGTAATATTATTAATAATGGGTTTATAGAACTCATATTAATAATATAGTTGTAATAGTTTTATTATTGGTGAATTGTGAGAACAACTCACATAGCTATTTTGGTGTGTGAGATAATACATGGATTAGAGAGATATCCTTGGGATAGATTTGAGAGATTCTAGGAAGGGGTTGAGAGATATGAGGGATGACTATTGACTCCTAGAATCAAGGAGATCAAACTACTATAAATGTAAACCCTATTAGTGTAATTGATATCCCGGATGAATTCAATTTGCATATTATAATATTCGGTATTTATTTCTTATTTTATTGTGCGTTTTATCAGGATCATTATCCTTTGCCTTGAATGGAGTAGATTATATAAACTATGGCTAGTTCACAAAGATTCTCAATGTTAGATGGGTATTCAAGTTTCAATCAAATCTTGGTCAAGGATGAGGATCAACTCAAAACAACGTTTAAAACCAAGTGGGAAACATATGCATATCAAAAGATGCCCTTCGGTCTAAACGCAGCACTATATTTCAACGCACCATGTACATTGCCTTCAAAGGTTATATTAACAAGTTCATCTTGGTTTATCTTGATGATATTATAGTCATCTTAGAGCAAAGCATGGATCATATGGCACACCTAGAGAAAGTCTTTGAGAGATGCAGAAAATTTGGGGTATCCCTTAACCCCAAGAAGTGCAATTTTGTTATGGTGTAAGGCAAGATCTTGGGCCATGTGGTTTTAAAGGATGGGATCACAATTAATCATAAGCGTGTTTCAACCATCCTAGCTCTTTCCCTGCCAGTGCACAAAAAGGCCTTGCAATCCTTCCTTAGTAAGATCAATTTCGTTAGGCGCTTCATTCCTAACTTTACAGGTCTAGTTCGGCCCATCACCCTAATGCTCAAGAAGGACATAACCTTCATATGGATAGCAAAAGGAAGAGAGAGATTCAATAGAATCAAGTAAGAAATTTCTTGTGTACCAACACTCATCAACCCGAATTACTCAAAGGATTTCACAATTTATGATTATTGGCGTGATGTGAGTGTTGTTATTGTCTAACACAAGAAAATGGACAAGGACTGGAATAACCAGCGGCTTTCTTCACCAATCTTGAAAGGATTATGAATTAAAATATAGTCACATGGAGAAGCAGGTCTTTGCCATCATGCACATGCTCAAGAAATTTAAAATTATGCTCGCCAAAAATCACATCAAGGTGTTAGTCTCCCACTCTTATGTCAGAGACTTCATCATGGGAGTAGAGATCAATGAAAAGAGAACACGATGGGTGACCAAAATCATGGAATATGATGTGACTATCAAAGCCAAAAATTGGTAAGAGGTGGCGTGCTCTATAAAAATAGATTATTGAGGATACGTAGGATGAGCTTGAGACTTCATTATTTTTGGATGAAGGTCTCTTGTGTGTAGAACTTGAGAAGAATATAGATCTTAGCACACGTGACTAGATGAAGGACATGATCACATTCCTTTCGAGGCGCATACCCTCTTGGCTTAAACAAGGCAAAGAGAAGACATTTGAGGTTACAATATATCCCTTATGTTTTGATTAATGGACTTCTCTTCAAGAAAAACCTTGATGTGTCTTTGGTAAGATGTATCAATGGCGCAAAATGAAAAAGTGTTAACAAAATTTCATGATGGATTCTTTGGTGGACACTTCTCTGCCAAAACTACCATAATAAAGATCATAATGGCAGGTATCTTTTGGCCTAATCTGTTAGTAGACACACAAGTGGGTCAAAAATGCAAGGAATGCACTTTCTTTGCAAGAAAGAAGAGATCGCAAGCACTTCTCCTCCAACCAATCCAAGTGGATCGGCTTTTGTGTATGGGGTCTTGAATTCATAGGCATGATCAATCTACCTTCAAGTGTTGGACACAAATGGGTGTTGACAACTACGTACTACTTCACCAGATGGATAGAAGTTGTCACACTCAAGGAATCAACCAAGTCAGTCATCCTTGACTTTCTCGAAGGTATAGTCACAAGGTTTGGCATTCCTCAAACCATTATCTTTGATAATGCAAAAGCCTTCTTGACACTAAAATCACTTGATTGGGCTCTAAATCTGGTATATATCTAAATACTTCTTCCAACTATTACCCCCAAGGCAATGGTCTAGAAAATTCAACAAACAAGAACCTAATCAGGATTATGAAGCATACAATGAACATTAGCCAAAAGCATTGGCATACAAAGGTCTCGTGTGCGCTCTTAGCGAGATAGAATCACAATTTAAAATGTAAGGAAAATATTATAGTGCTCACATTATTTTAATATGTGCATATATTGTAATATTATTAATATGAGTTATATTATAACTCATTATTAACAATATAGGTTTGTTATATTGTTTCAACAATATATTTTTGTTATACCTATAAAGCTATTAACTAGTTGTCTGGTTTTGTGACTTTCTAGTTTGTAGGAGATCATTTTTATATTTCCATGGCTATTTATTAGCCTTAGTATTGATTGTAATTATGCCAATATAATATCAATTTATTATTTCCTGTGTGACAAGCTTGTTGTACCAATATTTGGTATCAGAGTAAAATTGTTTTGTTCTCAGATGGAAAATTGATTTTTTTGTGGGGATAACATCATTGTTTATTTTTCCCCATTATATGAAATGTTGTGATAGAAGAAATGCTTCGATAATGTGGAAAATTGTAGTGGATTTAACCATGGCAGATCCTTAATCACCTCTAATGAGCTCATTATATATTGATCTTCATTCGCGGGATTTAGCCGTGAATTTGAGGCTTTTTAATACAAATTTCGTGGCAGATTTGAGAGATTTTTTGGGTTTTTTCCGTGGAAAATTTTAGTGGGTTAGAGGCTTTTCAGAATTTTTTTCTTAGCACGTGTTCATCAAATGAGAGTCTAGAGGATCTTGTCAAATATACGAGTCTTTATTTTTCCATGTTCCAGTGTTGATCCATGCATCGGGGACTTCAAAATCTGAGTTATCCATATCAACGTATGGTATTTTTGTTTGATGTGGTAAATATTTAAGCGCTCGGGCAATACATAGCAGCAACGGTGATAATTTTTTCATTCAATGTCAGTGATATGACCTCCACCCATTCCAAACCAGGGCCTGTGTATCATACTCAGCTGTGTGATTTTCTACATTTCCAGTGCAAGTCGATTCATCTAAAGCAATGCACCACGTTCCTTCAAATCTGAATTAAAATCAGGGAAATCTATTTTACTTTTATCCTTCAAGCCCTCTTGTACATGTGCATTCTGGTCAAGGGTCTATTGCATGGTATTGGCATTATAAACAGGGCATCGGTCTACAATTATACGTGGAGGAAGAAGCACTGCCTCGATTCTTGACCAGTCATTTCCTATTGACAAACGTCTATAGAAAAATATGCCATTATATATCAATGAGTCGGTTCTTTTTTGATGTATTTTCTTTATTAAAGCCAAGTATCTCTACCAATATAAAGATTTTATTATTGTCTGGTTCAAGTTTCCTGATTTTGTGGAGTTTTAAAATGGAAAAGATAAATTTAATTGAAATATTTGATGGTAAATACTTCCACACGTGGCAAGTACGAACCCAATTACAATTGATTGACAAAGACTTATGGGACATTGTCGAAGGAAAAATTAAAAACCGAATGATGTAGATGAAGCATCAAAATGGGAAAGTAAGGATTGAAAGCAATAGCAATTATCAGCCTTGGTCTATCCAATGCATATTTTCATCATATTGATCTAACCAAGTCATCTAATAACATTTGGGTGACATTGAACAAGTTATTTGGATCTCAAGCGATAGTGCAGCAATGGTGCTGCTAAAGCAAAAACTTTTTGGGCTAAAGATGGGAGAAAATGACAATATGGTTCAACATATCAGTAAGTTTTGATCCATTTTAAATCAATTAGCAAGAATAAAAGTAGAGGTAGATGGAGAAGATGTTAAAGCAATCTTACTAAATAGTTTTCCAAAAGAATATTTGAGTATTGTTTTTACTCTTAGTAAGATCAATCCTAGTTTGGAAAATTTAATTTCCTCTTTGCTTGATGAGGAAGAAAAAATCAAAAGGTCTGTACCAGAAGAAGAAATTGTCATGGTTACAAACAATAAATCATCATTCCAAAAAGGTAAAAAAAAATTTGTACTGTCAAAGAAACATATTTTGTGTCATTACTGTAAACAACTAGGACATGGTTTTTTGAATTGTAATAAAAGAGCTCAAGATCTCTTAGATGATAAGTTGGATCAAAAGGCTTTAGGCATTTGAAGAAGATTGGGATGATTATTCTAATCCTGCAAGTGACAATGAACCTATTAATTATTCAAGTGATGAATATTATCTATATTGAGCATCTATCCTCTTATTGGAGGATGGAGGCAATAGAGACAGGAGGATGATCATCATCCTCTGAGTTTGTCACTACCTCAAAGGCTACAAACTACTTTAGTGACATCTTTGTGTTTTGTGTGATGAATAAGAACAGAAGTGCATCCCTGTTCCTGTGTGTAATATAGTGCTTTTGTTTCCCCATGATGATAATGATGTGGTGATTTGTACCATTGATATTATTGCAGGAAGTGTTCTTGATCAAACTGATTTGATGGTTGATGTGAATTGGTTGAACGGTCCCAATTCATGTATTCATCTAATAGGTTGAATGGTCCCTAGATAATGTAGTTCCCATGGTCGGTGTTGAGATCGAGACCATGTGCGAAAGCTATGGAGCAGCATGTTGCTTGGTTGAAGATGGTATTTTTCCCATATTTACTAAGGGGGAAAGTAAGGAAAATATTATAGTGCTCACATTATTTTAATATGTGCATATTGTTATTATTAATATGAGTTATATTATAAATCATTATTAATAATATAGGTTTGTTATATTGTTTCAACAATATATTTTTGTTATACCCATAAAGATATTAATGGGTTGTTTGGTTGTGTGACTCCTGGTTTGTAGGAGGTCGGTTTTATATTTCCATGGCTATTTATTAGCCTTAGTATTGATTGTAATTATACCAATATAATATCAATTTATTATTTCTATGTGACAAGCGTGTTGTACCAATAAAAAGGCAATAACTTTACCTTACAAGTTTGTCTATGGCAATAAGGCTACCCTTCCTCTAATGCTAGAATTGAATTCATTGGCACTTGCCCAATAGCTAGGAATTTGAAGGCAAACTAGAGGGAAATTAGAATGGCAGAGCTAGTTAATCTTAAAGTCAAGGAACTCTGTCATGATCGGAGTTAGAGCAGCATCAACAAGAAACAAAGAAATGGTTTGTGACAAAAAGGTTAGGCCTCAAGCTTTCAAATTCGGGACTTAGTCTTAAAATGGAATGTCCGTGAGAGCTAAGCCATGGCATCATTCAAATTTTGATGCACTTTAGAGTGGCCCATACATCATCAATTCTTCAAGGAAGCTAACTCTTTCAACTTAACTCATCTTGATGGAGGCGCACTAAAATCCTAATAAATGAGATATATCTCAAACCCTTCCACTAAGTTTGTTGCATTATTTTGTATATATTATAATAGTTTTAATTCCTCTAAGTGCATTGCATACATGTTTTTGTTTGTACATAGTTATTTTTTCTCACATGCTTCATGTGCATACTCTTCTTCTGCTTCCAAGATGCAACAATTTGTAGGATTCTAATAAAGTCAAGAAATGATCTTTCAAGTGACTTCAGGGGTAATTCTTCAAAGCCACAGATTAGAATTTCATGATTACATAACAAACTCCATGCCCAATGGATGCTTTAGGCTATTGATCTCCTTCATCTAGCAAGAAGATGACCTCGAAAGTTGCCAAAACTATTATCTAAATAAATCTCCTAGTTATTTGGGTAACTTGTATACATATTTTGGCTCTGAGCTCTTCATCACAAGGTTATGTGTGCTCAAGTTCACTTGCACTTTCCCTTAGTTGCAGATTCTTCGCACACCTCCTTTCTTCTCCTCACGTGACCTTACGCACTTCCCCTTCTTCCCTTCCTTTTCCTTTTCCTCTTTGTTCCATCTTCCCCTTACGTGCATTCCTTCTTCCTTCTTCCCGCCCACATTCTTCCATGTGCATATATTTGTGCCCTCCTTTGCACCTTTATGTGCCAAGTTATCCTTTAACACACTTGAGTGTGCCACACGTAATCAGTCGAAGTGCACCAACAGGTGTTGAATCCTTGCAAAAAATAATGAGTGACACATGGTAGAAATGATAAGAACATTTGCACATTTGGCCGCCCTTTCACCAATCCACACGTGCCACGTGTTTTATGTGCGTAAATGATGACTCTAAATTTTTTTCACAACCGTCGTATCTCTTGTTCTGAGCTCCAATCAACACACACTAGTCTCAATCAATAGTTGCTAACATGGGCTATAGTATTAAGCATTCAAATTCAAATTCTTAATGGATCTGGTAGGTGAGAAATGGAAAATGACTTTCTAGGCATTAACGAGCATATCTAATTTCTTCAACCACCTGATTTGATATGATCCTCCCTCTTTCCTTCTCCAACACACCAAAAATACTTGGGGAAACGTATTTGATATATTTGTAGGTGGATTTACATGCATTAAATGCTTCTTATTGGTGGTTGTATTTCAAATTCGGGTTTTTCTCCTCCTCTTCTTCTTCCATGGATTTGTCTATATATGTAAGAGTTGGCTCATTATTAATGTTGGACATTTTGGATCCTTACGTATTTTGCTAAGGACTTCATATTTTTGTACTTTGAGTCGCAGACCTCTAGATCTAGTTCTTGCATGTGGATATCGGCCTCTTTCACCATTGTAACATCTTTGTGCATTTCAAGAAGTAATAAAAGTGTTTTTGTGACTATTCTATGTCCTAATGTGTTTACATTCCTTCTTCTTGCCTTTTCTTTTGCATTGTGTGCTCATTGTGCCATTCTATGTCCCTTGCTCTCTTATTTAGTTGTGTTCCATGAAACTGATCTAGTAAATATGTTTTAAGTTGTGCTTACACATGCCTAGCCTTCTTTCATGTATTTCCCTTCATTTTCACTCAGAACAAATAGTGTTCATCCCTCTTTTTTGGTGCTATCACCTTTTAGTATAGGTTTCCTTTCATGTTATCCTTCTATCCCTGGTCCCTTGGCATTGTTAGCTTAGCTTTCCCTTTCAGCACTAGGAGTAGCAGTAGTAGTAGAATTAGATAGAGGAACCATCCTTTTCCGCAGATTCATCCTAAATGTGAAGGTCCCACAACTTAGGGATAGTTCCATTGTTGTCACAAATGAATCAGTTCTTCCATATCAAAGACACGGATGCAAGTTTGATGACCAATAGGTATCCCATATGAGATTCCATTTCATAATCCTTTTCTAAAAAAGTTATTTTTTCCTCACGTAATCTTGACACCCTATGCATTCTCCCTCTAGGGGTTATCCCTCACACACCTCTTATGTATCCTATTGCACATCCTATGGCTTCCGATCCGGTTATACAACCCTAGCATCTTGAGGTTCATTTCTCATCCCACTACACATGTGGCTCATTCAAGGCATATGCCTCCTTTGTTTTATGGGTCTACCCATCCCTCGAGGTCCATCCTAATACCACTACACATGTGCTTATTTGAGGTCTAAGCCTTTTTTGTTAGATGGGCCCTCCCATCCTCCTATTGAAATTATCATAGGATAGATCCCACATTTTCCCTTTATAAAATATTCTTAAAAAAAAAACATTCAAATAATCAAATAAATAAAAAAACATGGAAATATTTTCAAAATACAAAATCAAGACCTACATATGACTTGATTTTCTATATTGTTTTGTTACATATGTTGTTTGTCATATTTTTATTGATAACATATCCTTCTACATGTTATTTACACACATGCATTCATGAGCTATCTTGAGATTGATGCAAGACACACACCTGATTATACAAAATGATAGGTGTTGACACAAGTCCATCGCATTGGCCTCTAATTTGGGGAATCACCTAAAAATTTTAGGTGTATTGTTTTGATACAATTACTTTCGCTTCCTCATTATACTCAATTATTTATATTATGCAATATGATATTTTTCAAACTAATATAGCTAATATATGTGTCTTATGTAATGCTAGTTTATCTTGATCTATGTGCCTCAAGGCTATTGTTTAATATTGTATCCACTTTCTTGTTCGATTGTGTGCATGCTTCCATATATGTGGCCTATGGAATTTTAGTATGCATTTATTGTGAAAATTTGGTGTTTCTTATTTGTGGCTATATGCATTCACTATGAATAACATATGTGATATTACTTTGTGTACTTTTATGATATATTACTATTATGTTTGATTATCTTTACACTTGTTTTTTTACTATACATTATTGTTTTTGCGATTATTACATTCTTGTTATCTTTGTGTGTCATAGTTTATACCATGCACACCTTGCGAGAACAATATCTCAATGGTGGCTACCAAGACAACCCACCATATGATCCAAAACTTACTATCAAACACATTTGACATAGATGCACATCTGTTCTTTTGAATCGAGCATTCTATTCACGCATCTTACTTTCCAAAAGAGAGGGAACTCACTGGGGTTTATCACATGGACATCTATACACATCATGCACACGAGATAAAATTTAGAACTCAAGAACACAATGACACAAGGTACAAATACTTATAAATATAATCAAACAAGAACAAGAACGTATTTTCATAGGTACATAACCATCCAACATGGATGAAATTGATATACTTTATGGCCCATGGTGAATGTTTTCGTCATGGGGAAGATTCTCAATATATTAATAAATTTTCATGGATAATTACACATTTTTATACGGGTTCAAGAAAAAATTACATAGTTTAGAGGAGGGTATACTACATTTCCATACAAAATATGGGGGTTTGAGTACTTCATTCCTTTTCAACACTACATGACTAAGGAACAATTTTAAAATAGGGTATTAATGCACAGGTCTTATCCTTTTTATATATTTAGTAGTGCATATCCTATACTTAGAGTTACATCACATAATGGGGGCATAAAACCATTCATTTCCTTTTGAATTTGTGATATTATACACTTGGTCATAAATTAATGTGCAACAATGTGGTCCATGGGGTGAGAAGTTATCAAGGTGACCAAAAACCTTGTGGCAACATTTTTCTCACTTTTGTTAGAAGATACTAGAGTGACTAGAAAAACTTGTGCTAACCTTCCTTCTTTTAAGGTTCTTGGGACAAAATTCTCATAAAACATTTTGGTTTTGGGTCAAGTGACACTCAATTCCTTTGCAAATTTGGCATCATTCATGAAATTGGGGACTAATCACCCCCAATAATTTAGTAACTTAGTTAAACTCTAAGTCTTTAAGCACAAAAATTTGAGATATTCTCCTTCAAAGAAAGCAAACATGTGCATTCCTTCTATGATTTTGTATCTTTATTAACTACTTAAAATGAAATTTTCAAAGTTACAAATATATTTTCGAAGATGAGTTATGTTTCAATTTTTTTATGGACATTAACTACACTATGTGTTACAGGTTTCATCATGAAGCATGCCAACACTCAAGAAGAATTGGAAACACTACGCGAAGAAATTTTTATACACGCTGAGCATGTATATTTTATTTTAAGCATCTAGTTTTCATTTCATACTTAATGGGGATATGTAAGCACCTAATTTCGAATTTTATCATTTGGTAGTGAAAACTTTGGATTTACACCTAAAACATGACTTGTGTGCACATTCCAAACTAATATGACTTGTCATTATCTCTCTTCCATGACTTGTTTATCTACTCACACTCCTCATTCACTCACATAACCAATCACATCATTCCACAACAATATAATCTCCACAAAAACTAGTCCCAAAAAGTTGTAAAGTCCCACGAGCTACATGTATGGGACCATTTGGATGGGACCAAACCGTCCCATGATTTGGTCCTAGGCCAAATGATCTTATATCCCACCAACCAATGGTTAATTTTCTAAATTGTTATCTTTTCAAGGGTTGGTTCATATCCCATAGTCAGTCTTAATGAAAAATTAAACCCACGAATGCTTATAAAAGTGTGCTTAAGTCACTTATTTACCTCATATGGAACTTTTCTAGCACTCTCAAGAGTACTCATTGTAAATTACATTCCTAAATAACTCGAGATATCATAAATGCCTTAAAAGTAGCAACACAACCTAGGATCAACCCACACATAGGCTTAAAGCTAACCAAACTAGGTTCAAGAGCCATGTTTATCATTTTGTAGACTAAGCTAAACTAATCTTAGGTGTGTCAAGCCATAGTCTCACATTTTCAAAGGATTAACTTTCCAAAGTAGTTGTGTACATATAGGTATCACATACTTGGGTGGAGAACTATGTGTGGTTTGAGGCCTCTTTTGATTAGTGTCAATGTAGGTGGTGTAAGGGAGTTTCAACCCAAACACTAACCTTTTTATAAGGGTCTTATACCTATGATTAGGATTTGGGGTATTTCACATCGCAACAAGTGTTTTTTAGATGTAAAACACATAGGGTTATAATGAAAATGTCATCATAGTGTGTCATAATTACAAAGGAATTTACATAGTTTTAGCACATCCCAATCCAAAAACTATATAGTTCGAGACTAGATTGTACCATGCTCCTAGACATGCCATATGGTTATATAATAGCTCGGTTTGCAATCACATTCATGAGATGAAGCACCTCTAAGTAATTTCTAGTCTTCTCATGCACTCTCTACTCTTAGATGACATTTATGATTTTTTATCAACTAAGTACACTTCTCTTATTATGTTTTGAGAAATCATTTCAATCATTATATATTGCAAATTACTTTGGGATATATTTTTTGGTTTATGTATTAATGTTTATTAATTAATTAGAATATACAACTTATATTACCCTCATGCCTTTAAATAAATAAGGAACACACCTCAACAAATAATAACTTATTTATTTATTTAGGGTGTAATCCTTATGTTGTTTAACAAATCTTTCTATTTCCAATGTATGGTTTTCTCATATTCATGACTTACATTGTAATATCCTTCTACTAGGATTTTATATTAACATATATGGACTACAAAGACTAGTTTCTCTTGTTTTAAAACCTCTCCTTGAGGTTTTCTTTCATGCATAGTGGATGCATTATTACTTATCTCTAGTGTATGTACCTTAGTATTTCTTTATGTGTGTGACACACTAATGTCCTTTTTTTCACCTCAATAGCTTTTTGGGCCTTAGCCATTATTTATCTATGTGTCACTCTTGTACCCCTTATAAGTGACCTCTTAGCCTTCTGTGTGGATTTGTGTGTGACTTGCATGTTGAGTTTGTGTACTTTTTACACTTGGTGCCATAATACACATCATGCCCTCATTTTGTGCAATGGGTTATATATCAAATGGGAAATTTATGGTTACCATCCACATGTGTGTATGATCTAACACATTTCTATATGCATCTACATTACATGGTATAGTTCATCTATCTTTTGATATGAATGATCTATTATATATCTCCCTCACTTGAAAAGAGGGGGAATTCATCGCTTACCAAAAATATATAATACATTATACATAATATATAATACAATGAAAAATATAGATGTGCAAGATACATGGTTGTATGTTCTAAACAAAAATGTTAAACTTGGACAAGATCAACTATCAATTTTATCCTTTATTTACTAATTTTGTCCAATATAATTTGGGCATTTAATTTTAGAAGTTTACAAAAATGTAGAACTCATGGAGGTTCAAATGGTGAATCAAGTACACTTATAAATAATTTAGTATAGTTACACTACATTTTGTTAAAAATGTAGGGGTCATGACGGCTGGTCCAATTCTATTACAAACACAAAGGTGTGAAACATTTTATTGGCATGTTTTTTCTTTTAAAAATTAATTATTGCAAGTATAATGGGGCATGCATATCCTGTGTTACCTTTTTATTATTCAATATAATCAATTACTACGAGTATGGTAGGGGAATGAGTATACTTCATTCTATTTCAATCTTGTAAACTTGGAAAGCAACATGGTTTAGTTGGAATGAGTGATGTATGGTGGGTTTAGTGACACCCATCACCATTGGAATCATTCATATTCAACACATGGAGGTTCCCCCTTTTCAAGTGGTATATTGTGCATTACTCCTCAAATCATGAATATTGGGTCTATTGTACTTCAACACTTACTTTTAGTTTTACAATTTAGGGATTGATCAACCCCAATTATCCATATGATTAAGCAATAATATCCTTATCCACATGTCTTAGCCAAGGGCACAATCTAATCTAGGTGCTTCACAAGAATCCTTAATATTCACAAGGAAATTTTGGTATTTACACATACAAGTGTGCTCCTTAATCTTTTTCAAATTTAATTTCAAATTTCAAATTTAGATTTTTAATTTTTATAATATATACATTGACTACACTCTTGTATTATAGGTTTCTCTTTGACCTCTCTTGAGCAATCGAGTACTCAAGTATTCAAGAAAAATCAAATTGTGTTTGTACACTCAAGTACACATTTCCTTAAACTAGAAAAATTAATTTACTAAATTAAAGGGGAGGAAAATGTAGACACCCAAATTTAGTCATTTGGCATTTGGTAACGTTGGTTTTGGCTTATATCCCTCATACATATCTTGTGTGCATAAAATGAGCCCAAAATCACTATATTATCCTATATGAGGCTTACAATGGTTTAAATCCCTCATTTTATTTCTCGGTCACCTACAAGAACATTCCTATTAGTCAAATATACCTTATACCTCATATATAAACCTCTCCGGACCATCAAATTAACTTATAACCTATAAGACAATATCATACAGTAGGGACAAGATCAACTACCTATCTTGTCCTTTATTGGGTGATTTTGTTCTTATCCCTACAACAACAAAAAAACTTCCAAATGAATATATTTTTAAGAGTCAAAATTTTCCCTTCAATTTGTACTTATAGAAAAACATTACCCTTGAGTGGGAGTAGATAAATACAAATCAAACCCACTCATTTATTCACTTAGCATTCATCAAGAGCTCATCTAGAACACATCCATCAAAACATCAAACAACTTACCTTATTCTTCCCCATTACAAGAAAAACCCCAATTAGGTTTGAAGCACTTGATATCATGTCAAGAAAAAGTATTATAAAGTCAAAAGAACTCAAAGCCAAGTTAAAAAAGAAACATCAAGTGTGAAATAACCAAATTTTATCTACATACATATAGATAAAAGGAACACAATTGCACTTACAACAAGTGGAAAAACTACACAGGTTTGATTCCTTTCGAGGTGTTTTTATATAAGGTGGTATATTTGTGCTTTAACCCAAACCAAGAACCCATTTTACAGACTATCAAGAAGCTATGATTTTAAGAAGAAAAAAATAAAATCAACAATTTGCACACATCTTTTAAATCTATAATTACATATAGAGCCACATATTTAACTCTTGTAAGAGGTTATATAGTC
Organism: Taxus wallichiana var. yunnanensis; assembly: GCA_018340775.1. Classification (NCBI taxonomy): domain Eukaryota; kingdom Viridiplantae; phylum Streptophyta; class Pinopsida; order Cupressales; family Taxaceae; genus Taxus; species Taxus wallichiana. The sequence goes on along the minus strand of CM031234.1, from coordinate 252,527,283 downwards.
ACACGTCTATTTTTAAGAGCATATAGAAATATCAAAATCAAGAGATAATCGAATGTTAATTCTTTTCCTACTTTTCGATTTTGTCTCGAGGCAAATAAACATCTAATTTTAGAGATGAACCTATTTCATTCATATTCTTACTTTGTTTCTCCCATTTTTAAGCCCAAATTAGTCGTTGAAGTATTTAAAAGCTAAGTACACTATTTTATTCCTATTTTACAAAATTTTAGCATGCACGCTAATTGATCAAATATCTTATTATTTACTATTATATCATATTCCCACTTGAATGTTTAATTCATCAATCTAAATATAAATCCCTTGTAGATTCTAATCCTAATCAAGGTTTTATCATCAAATTAAATTTAATTAAGGTGTAATTAAGTTTTCCTATATAACATCATCAATTTTTATGTATTAGATACCAATCAATAACCACTCCTTAAGCATGGCTAGAAAACGTCACAACCAATGACATATTTGTGTGCCCATTAATAGTTCATATTGTAATACATGTCACTCAATGTTTTATGAAGTCCTCTAATATGCCACCAATAAATTTTGTATCTTTTGATTTTTAGGATATGGAGTTGATAGGGTAATTATTGTTCATTGTCATGCAAATGTATAACATGCAAAATTGAATTTTTTTATCATGACAACTAAGCCCACCATTTGAAAACCTCTCTCCCATCATTGTGAACCCTTCCTCCGACCAACCCACTAGATCGTGAAACCCCTTCATTTTGTTTTATCCTCATTCTAGCTGAGAGGAAATTTCTAACATGGTTTTAAAGTGTGTTTCATGTGCAGGGGAATGGATCCAAGTTGATTTCATAGTGAGACTAAGCTCCGAGGTGGAATAGTGCTCTCTAGAGCACTAAATTGGCTATTTTTAGCCATATTGCAACATGAGGACATCCCTTGAAAGCCGACTAGAAAGGATCAACAAATCCATAAGGATCCAAAAACACACCACTTCATCAGTTCCATTAGCACCAAGAAGGATAATTGAAGAAAATGAAAAAAATGAGGTAAACAGAGGTTCTGACAGAACTTCTACCCTATAGGGTGGCGGCGGTCCTACAACTTCCGCCGCCTGCAAAGTGGCGCAGCCTCCTGAAATTACCGCTTTGCTTAGGGTGGCATCTTGATACTTCGAACAAAAAAAGAGAAATGGAACACGAATTGACACAAATTTGAAGCACCCGACTATGTCTCTTCCCTCCCTAACCTTTCCCATTCTCCAGTGCAGGAGGACATGGGAGAAGGCTATAAATACAAGGAGGAACAAGAGAATTGATCATTTAGAGATCCAAAGAGATCAAAGAGAAAATGTTTAATTTTAATGAGAGCAAGTGAGCAAGATCTTTAGTGTTGGAGTGGAATTATAGGAGCAAGGTGTAGAAACAAAGAAAATAAGCATAAAAAGGGAGAGGTTTACATTGTTGTCTCCATTTTATACTTCTTGTAATCTATAATTTTCTATAATTGACCAATAAAAGTGGGAAGAAAGAGCATTTTTACCTTCCCGATCGGTTTTCCTCCATCCGAGGCTTCTAGATAAAATTTGTTGGTGTTTGGAGTTGAATTATTTCCTATTCTCTGCAATTTTCCTTTCTATAACACTAGATAATTAGTCACTACAGCTCTAATCTTCAATCAATCTGTCATTTTCCAAATTTGAAAGTAAAACAACATAATGGTGTGATTTTTTAGAGTTCCAAAGTGTTTACAGATCATTTTGGTATATAGATGATTATATATCTAGGACTATGGTATTTGATTCTTTCTTGTAATTTGTATGACAATGACAAGGTCCATGTTACAAATATATTGTGACATTATTAATAAATTGTATTATTATTAATAATTATAGAACTCATATTAATAATATAGTTATAATAGCTAGGTGAGTATGAGATATTAATATTGTGATATTAATATCATATTTGTATGTACGTGAGTTAATCTCACCATTAGAATAGGGATATGAGATGATAGAGAGATATGTGGGATAGGTGAGAGATTCTAGAAATGGTTGAGAGATATGAGGGATGACTATTGACTCCTAGAACCAAGGAGAACAAAATCTATATAATGTAATGATCATACATGGATAATACATCCCGAATTAATTCAACTTCTTCAATATAATATTTGGTGTTTTATTGTGAATTTTTATCACCCAAACTTGAAGAAGTTTTACCTTGCGAGCCAATTATTTCTATAAAGAAGTAGAAATAGAGGATTTGAGATTAAATGGAGGAAGAGAACTTGGTCTGTAGAGTTGAGATGTTAGAGACCATGATGGATAGGTTGCATAGAAAACAAGAAGAGATTTTAGATCTACAAAAGATGGATTTAGTTAAACAAGATTCCATGGACTTGGTGGTTCGTGAGCACTGGCCAAAAAATTTGGTATCAGAAAGAGCCATGAAGAGGAAGAATGGGAAGAGCATGAAGAAGAGATGCCAATTGTAAGCGAGAAGGTAAAATCTGCTCATACACCTTTTAAAGTTGAAACAAAAGTGGAAATAAAGAATTTTGAAGGACAAGTAGATGCAAAATTACTAGATAAATGGCTAAAATAGTTGGAAGTTTATTTTAGTGTGCATAATGTCACTAAGGCACAAAGGATCACCTTTGCACGTCTCAAAATGGAAGGTCATGCTCTGGTTTGGTGGGAAACCCACTTAGCCACTTGTGAAAGGAAGAAACATCCTATTGTTAGTACTTGGAAAGGTTTTAAAGAATTACTTAGAGATAACTTCTATCCTATTGGCCATAAGACTGACATGATGATTAAGTGGTAGTACTTTAGGCGGGAAGTGGTCAAAAGGTGTAAGACTACTCTATGGAATTTTGGAGACAAGCCATGTTGCTTAATATGGACTTAGAGGATGAGGACATTCTAACCTAATATTTGGGAGGAATTCACACTCACCTTTAGAGGAAGGTAATCTCCACGAAGCCCAAGGATCTCAATGAAGCTTGTATACAAGAATACTACATTGATGATGAGAAGAATCAAGGAGAAATAGAGTCAAATGGAGACCAACCAACATATCAATAGGAAAAAGAACAAGAGAAGAAAAGTAGCAGAGGTAAATGGAAAGATAAACATGCCACTATTACTTTGCATACTTGTAAAGATCCTAAGAATTTTGTAAGAATTGTGATATAAATGGATATACTAATGCACCATTGTTGGAAGTTACATATGGAATTACACCCAAAGCACCAAACCAAGGATTCCAAGAAATCCATGTCCACTGTGAAGATAGAAGGAGAGTGGAGATTGAGGATGATTCAGATGTAGATGAAAGGTTGACATGCACGGCCACTAACATGTACGGGGTAGAAGAAGAAGAAGAGATGAGTAAGCTATTTCAAATTAGAATCCAAATCAAGAAGACTAAGGTAAACACTTTAGTCGATTCTCGTTTATCACCAAATCTGATTTTTGATGTGATTTTAGAACAACTTGGTTTAGAAACTTACGCACATCCACATCCATACCCATTGGAATGGGTGAAGAGGGTGTAGAAATACAAGTTATAAGAAAGTGTAAGTTTTAGTTTGGGATAAATACCCAATACATAGATGTATTAGAGGTTGATATCATTCCACTTGATGCATTTGACATTGTCTTTGGAAGTCCTTACTTGTATGCCAGGGATGTTGTGTTCACAAGGAGGGAGAACCGATACAGATGGGTCAAGGACGGAGTTAGTTTTAACATCTGGGCACACCAGAGCAAATCAAAGAAGGATATGGTAAGTGCCAACCAAGCACAAAGACTTATTTAGGAAAATCATCAGTTTTTTTACTTTCATTGGAAGAAAAGCAAAATGGACTTAAGAGCGAAAATATTTTGGATAACCCTTGTCGCTTTTATGAAGAAGCCACCACAGGAACTACTCATTCAAGGATAAAAACAAACTTCTGTTATGCATTCACCGTATCTACCTATTGATTCACTAGACTTGACCATGGGACAATAAGGAGAAGAGGAGATACAAGGAACATTAGTGACTATAGAGAAAAATTGCATACATGGCGATGATTCGGCCAATCCATCTCAAGAGACAAAGATAAACAAGAAGGATTAAACCACTACAATATGGGACCTTCACCATACTTGAGAAGGATGGAAAAGAAACATTCAACCCATACTTCATGCAGATGCATGTGATAGCAAGTTTAAAGAGCTCGCACCTACTAGCGCCATCTATGCATGAAAAGAAGGAAACATACAAAAGCTACCTTCCAAAGAGGATTGTACTTGAGGAAACTTGGAGGAGGATGTAGCACTGAGCAACAAACCAGAGATCCATAGAGTCTTGACAGGGTTGGACGAGAGAAGACACCAAGGAAGACCCAATGGTACTCAAAGGAGAAAGAGAGGGAGTTGATTCCTCTACCACTCCCCCACTAATATTTTGTGGGACCAAAAGCCTCCTAAGCAGGGGAGGTATGATCCATAGGGATCTAGAAAAACACACCACTTCATCAGTTCCATCAACCAAGAAGGAGAATTGAAGAAAATGAAGAAAAATGAGGTAAATGGAGGTTCTGGATATAGCCTCGCCACTTTGTCAGGCAGAGCGATGGTTGCAGAGAATCCGCTGGTTTGCTTAGGGGAAAATCCCGACACTTCGAATAGAAAAGAGAAATGGAGCATGAATGGATGCAAATTTGAAGTGCACCCGACTATGTCTCTTCCCTCCCTAACCTTTCCCATTCTCCAATGCATGGGAGGACATGGGAGAAGGCTATAAATACAAGGAGGAGCAAGATAATTGATCATTCAAAGATCCAAAGAGATCAAAGAGCAAAGGTTTAAGTTTAATGAGAGCAAGTGAGCAAGATCTTCAGTGTTGGAGTGGAATTGTAGGAGTAAGGTGTAGAAACAGAGCAAGCAAGCATAGGAAGGGAGAGGTTTACATTATTGTCTCCATTTTCTACTTCTTGTAATCTGTAATTGTCTATAATTGACCAATAAAAGTGGGAAGAAAGAGCATTTTTCCCTTCCCGAATGGTTTTCCTCCATTGGAGGTTTCTAGGATAAAAATTTTTGGTGTTAAGAGTTGAATTTTTCTTATTCTCTACAATTTTCCTTTCTATAGCACTAGATAATTAGTCACTAAAGCTCTAATCTTCAATCAATCTATCATTTTCCAAAGTTGAAAGTAGAACAACATAATTGTGTGATTTCGTAGAGTTCCAAAGTAGAAGTTTACAGATCATCAACCCATTTGGGAGTTGTGTAGGAGATAAATGAAGTGATCTAAGGTAGTTTAGGAAAATATGTGAAGGCAAATGATGTTGGGAACAATTCAAGAAAAATTGGGTTATTTTAGGCACATGGAATGAAGGCTTCAATGAAGAAATTCACCTTATTATGAATATTTTGGGAGTTTCGGGAGATTTAAGCTCATCAAATAGTCAATAGAAATATCTTGAGTACCTTACATGATGGGTGCATTAATTTTAATCTTTAACCTCACTTTGTTCTCCATGAGAATCCGGGCCATCATGTTGTTGCTCCTTCATGTTAAAAGGATGATCGGAGCTATAAATCAAGTTGAAAGATGAATCAAATCTTAAACTTTATTGGAATGAACTCATTAGGTGATTTATAGTCAAAATCATATAATGTTTCACCTTCAAACTCCAACTTTTTCTCCTCTGGCGTAAAAGGAAAGCTTTGTGTTCTAATTTTACATTGGGGTAATGACACCAACATCACTTAAAGGCTTGAGCACACTTTAGACCATGTATTTCCATTTTTCCTTGTCCCTTGGTGTAAGGGGACATAAAAAGTGTGCTCCCCATATGCATGTTCTTCTTTTGCCACTTAAGACTTGTGACTTGGGTTGTTAGGTAAGCATAATGCAAAATTAGATCCTTTCCTCATGTTGTGGATCCCATTAGAACATTTTTCAAGGCTAAGTGTCCCCTTTTCTTTGTCCCAAGGTGTAAGGGGACATGAGGGACAAAAAAATGTGCTCCCCTTTCATAGCCTTGTTTTCGTCACTTAAAAATCACAACTTAGAGTGTTTAAAGTGTTAGAAGTGCAAACTCAAGTTCAACTCAAAATCAGCCCCCTCCTCATGATGCATGCACCCATGGCACATGTTTGAGATGATTATGTCCCCTTTATTTATCCTAAGGTGTAAAGGGACATGAGGGACAAAAAAATTGTGCTCCACCTCTCTCAATTATCCCCCATACACATGTAAAATCATAATTGAGCCCCAAGTGTTGGTTTTCAGCCTCCTTCATCTCACTCTCATGAAACCCCTTTTGACACTTGTCCGGATATGATGAAAAGAAAATTCTAGTGTCCCTCTTGTCCCCTTTCCCTCTTGTAATATATATTTTAGGGTGTAACTTTACATCAACCCCCATCTGACCTTGGTTGAGCCTAGTTGGGTTAAACATGAGTTAAGGTGTGCAATGTGAGAGAGAAAGGTTAAAATCAAGGACTTAACCATTTTTCATGTTTTCAAATGCATATTTTCCCTCCCAAACTCATCTGTAGACACAAAATATATGCACTTGGGTACATTTATAGGTCCTAAATCATACTAATATATACATGATTCCTACATAAGAAAACTAGTGGTTGACAACTTCTTTTGGTCTTTTGATTGCTTTATCTATTGCACTTTACTAGATTTACACATCTTACAAATATGTCGGCACTTGATTGATTTATATTTTGATGACCTCAGAAACTAACTCCCGATAGGATGGAAGTTCTCATGTGCTCCTGTCCCTCTTGGCGCTTTTGTCCTTTATTCTCTTCTTACTCTTTTGGATCTTTTTCACCTTTTGGTCACCTTTTAAAACTCTGGGTCAACCTTTCAATTGTCAATTACAAAATTCAAACAAGGGAATCATATATATACTTAGTTACTTCTCTCAAATAAGGATCCAAGCATCATAAGCATTATCTATCATCACTAATCTCACATAAAGGCACAAGAGCACTACAAGGCATGCATCTAACACATCCATATAAGGGACAAGGGTTGTATTGATTTGCATACACAACATAGGAGGGGAGTTTATTTTATTTCATCACACACATTGTGCATACTTAGTAAAATCTACATCTATACTATTATCATTGTGCAACTTATACAAGGGAAACCTAGGGCATCATTTCACACACAAGCACGAAGAACTACATGGAGTTTGAGATGTAGTGCAGCGCTCGGTTGTAAGTTCACTCTTTAGGTGACCATCGAGGTTAGTCTAAATCCACATTTTACATATTTTTATTATATTTGATGTGGTTTGTGGACACATGTAGGTTGAAATTTTTTGTAGGTTACAATGCGATCAAACCCTAATGGAAGTAGGAGTGACAAAATAAATATTGGAGTGAAGACTTTCCAACCTAGAAAAATTTAGAACCTGGGCATCTAATCGGACACTAGCACCCAGATCGATCACCAATGCTTGGGACACTCTTGTTCTCCCTTGGGCACTTCTTTCCTGCATATTTTTTTTACTTTTGAATCTTCATCAAACCATTGCGACATTTTTTCCAGCCAAATATGGTAGATACTCAACCCATGTCACTCCTAGGTTACGTGAAATCAACTAAGTCATCCTCCTTTCTCATTTGCTTAGGGTTTTACATCATTGAATGCTTATTACTTGTGCACTATTGTACTTTAATTCATGTATATCATTAGTTACAATAAGTTACTCGAAAATAAGATTTAATTCAATTTAGACTAAATCATTTGGTGAACCCCAACTTGTGATTAACCACTTGGATCCTTATTTAAACACTAGATCTTAGTCTTCAGTATATTACCTCCATCTTTCTTGTAACCTCGAGATACCCTTGATCCTTATATTTCTACCAACATGAGTGTATCTCTCCCCAATTTCTTGTAGGACAATCGATCATTGTGAGCGTAAGATACAATTTTTTTGTCTAATACTCACATTCATCATCATACTTCTCCAAACATGTTTATCATAGATTCACTATGACATTATCTTTTAATGAAGAGCATGCTACATTTACATCTGCTGAAATCTTGTCTCAATATGTTTTAGATAATGATCCACCCTTTTATATTCAAGTTTGAATCCATAATATAGGGGTTAAACGAGCTTTAGTTGATAATGGCTCCAGCCTTAACATTTGTAATCTATCATGGCCCCTCTAATCTACACATTTTACATATCAAAACACACCATCACATGCACATCTTGATTGTCTTTACTCTTGTTAGCTCATGTTACTTACAAATTACGCTTGTTTCCTATGTTAGCTAGATACTTAGTATGTCATTATCTTTTTCTATACCCACACGCACGTTCATGTGATATCTTTAGGTGAATGTAGGACTTCTAAATATTCTTACATGATACATGATGCTCAACACTACTTTACCAAATCCGTCGAGGCTCCCGGGGGCATCTACCTTTGCTACTCTCATACTCTATGCCTCATAGGTCCTATTGTTACATTATTTACTACTTCTCATTACTATTACTGGATAATTTTAGCGGCGAATATTCGTAATATGGCGAAAATTTCATTTTATGAAAATTTGAAAAGGTGAATTATTCTGAGTGGGTCTGGTGCCTTGTTCACCTAAAATATATAGTATATTTTTTCTGGGTCGGTTTCGCTTCATTTGAAAATATCTCCTATAACAAACCTAGCTGATTCGTCGGGTAGTATACCTCAAGTAGCTTAACAAATTACCAATACTGTGAAATTTGAACTCGCATACCCTTAAGCACCAGAGATTCAGATTACTATTAGCCAGTGATTGTTGACGCATTGCACGACAAATGCAAAGTGGTTGACGCTGCACGACAAGGGCACTCTGACGTGTGACAATAGCCGCATCGACGCGAACAGAGGAAGTGTCGACGCCGACTTGGGCAAAGGTTGACGTGTGACAGAGGAAGTGTTGACACGCCGACAGAGAAAGTGTTGACGCTGCGATGAGGAAGTGCTGATGCACGCATACAAAGGAAGTGTTGACGCCGCCAAGGGCGGCGGTTGACATGCGACAAAGATATTCGCATAAATGACGCGTGACAGAAATGGATTTTTGACGCGCGACAAGTGCAGAGTTGACACGTGACAAAGACCTCATACATGAGAGGACGCCGCGACAAGACCTCGTATTACAGCATGCAGTCGCTACTCAGGTTTTTTTTTCACGACACAGACTCTTTTCGTAATAATGGAAGGTGTCACCAAAGAATACGAATAACCTAAAAGTAAGTAAGAAATCTCGTAAATCACTCTTCAAGTATTTTGGAAACTCAGTGATACGTAGATATTGTAAATACCAATCATATAGATGCCACCACAAAGAATCAGAATACTTGACTGTGTGGAAGGTGTATTATTGAGGTGGACATGCATTCTCGCATGATCAAAGTCAAACAAATGAAACCTACGATAATATGCCGATTCAAGATATTGTTCTGTTGGGGTGCAACTAAGTGCAAATGCTAGATATCACAGATACAAACACTCAAAAAAATGGAAGACAAATCAAAATCAAACTCGTCCAAGAAAGAGAAAACTTGGTGATTGTGATATTGCTCAAAATTCTACTCAAAAAGTAAAGCATCAAAACGAACAAGAATATGTGGACCATCGGCAGGACATACAAGTTTGATTGGGTAGCTAAATTTCCGCTTATCAACTCCGCACAATCATCTAATTCTCAAGAAATCCCATCCAATGTACATGTAAAATATGTACGTGGAAATTGGGAAAGCAACAAAAATGCAATCAAGCTTCGACACTATAGAAAAACATCAGGAAAACAATATTTAATCAGAATTCAGGCGGATGGCCGTAAAATCAAAACACATAGGTAGGAAATCAAAAATCATGCATGCATGTTGACACGCAAAGGGAATATGAGGCAGAGAGTAAAAACACAGTATATCCGTTGAAAAGGGAGGAACGATCACATCGCATATCGGTAAGATGAAAGAAACAAATCTACATGCAAAATTCATACAATTCTCTACTCTTTTTCAAATACTAAAAAAGGAAGAGCGATTTCGGATTTCCTCGATTTCAAAGTTTTGTATCAATTTAACTCTGAATGTCAAATGTACCTCACCTCTCATGGTCCGAAAGTAGTGGATGGGAAATGGCAAAATGCCTCTCGATGATAGAGAAGGAAGATTTGAAAGAGAATGTAAAAAGCAAACTTTATCTCTCTTCAATTGATGAAGTGACAGTAGCAAATGACAACACCGCATGGGTCTGTATCCACATCTATACTTTAGAAAATCATATAAGGACACCTCATCTCATTGGGTGTTATGAAAATGGTTTAAAATCGCAATGCCGAAAACCTATATAAAATAGTTGTTTCTCATTTGAAAGATGTTCATTTAGGTATGACTGACATTATGAAATTGTTATGAAGTTGGTATGCGTTGGAGCAGATGGCATCTGCATGTAGGGTCACCAACAAGGCTCGTGTTAGATTACAAACAACAAGGGCCCCATATATGCTACCAATTCACCGTATGGCTCACAAAATGAATTTAGCGTATAAAATGGTAAGCAACCACGAAAATGTTGCTAAATTAGAAGACCTTATAAGAGAACTTCATGCGCTATATGTCAAGCAGCCCAAAGTGTTTTCTCGAGTTCCAAAATTTGCAATTGGAATTACAGATGGCAAAAACTTCAAGGATGTGGAGACTAGATGGATCTCAGTATGAACCCGCATGCAGAGTTCAGTGAGGAGTATCCTTCATTGGTTGGTTTCATGCACAAATACCGCCATGAATTTGATAGTAGGCAAGGGACTTGTTCCGCTTAACCGATTTGGAGACATTGCTTACATTGGTCGTGGTATTCTTCCAATGTTAAAGGAGATCAATACATCGATGAAGCATGCACATGGTAGATTAATCTATATTGTGGATTTTATACGATGAGGAAAATGGTATGTCAAAGTCTTGATATATCAGATCGCTCCCGTGATAGTTTTGATGCACTGCTTTTGAAAATTGGAAATATTTATTAGATCTTAAAATCCTAACACCTTTTTGAGATTTAATATCTACGATCACCTATGCATCACTATTAATCTGGAGGGAAATACCAATGCACATTTTGCAAAACGCCAAGATATTACAAGATCGTAACGAGAAGATGTTCCTGACACGTAATTTGTTTGAGTCTCATTATAGTTGAAACAAGAATAAAGCTTAAAAAATTTCAGAAACCTTGTCATCGTAAATTAGGAACGCTTCAGAAAGATAAAATTCTGAAGCCATGGGTGTGATGAATCCTAATTTTTGAATATCAAGGTGGTCACGTGCAGATTTGTCACAAGAAGCATTTACATAAATTAATGGGTACAATAATGGAACAATTTGCAAAGACGCCGAGCTCAAGGGTATGGAAATCAAAGGTATACTTGAATGCCGATTTATTGAAGTTTCAACAACAAATTTTGCAACAACAATGAGGAACCAATATAAGAATTTAGATCAACCTTCAAGTGGTGCTATTACAAGGTCAAGGCGAGGAATCTATCATAGTTCTATCTTACAAGAAGATATCAAGTGAATACTTCAGATTATATGAGTTATGCCAAACAATGATTTTGGGGTCTGTGGAGGATGAAAGGGTTTTCAGCATTGTCATTTTTATAAAATCAAAACTAAGAAACAGTTGATAAAAATCGAAAGTTACATGAGGTGTTATGTTTCTCGATACTCCATCGAAACCTTCCGCTCGACAGAGCAATCACAAGACCGGAATTCCTTTCATGAAAGAAGAGGTGTGAATAATACAAAATACAAGTACAAATATTCCCAACCTTGAGAGTGTAATTGGCTCTTCGTCACATTCTACGTAAGACAACATCGACTTTGATGAAGCTTTATTGATAATGGATTGTTTCAACTTTAAATAGGTATCTTCTTTATCTATCTTTTATATTTATCATTAAAGATGTTACAGTCTATATACTAAAAATGTCGTGCAATTCACCCATCTATCTACTAATATATTTCTCGTGTTGGGTTTTTTTAAAACACAGATCTAGCTCATGACCAAAGGGGTAATGATGATTTCAACTTTAAGGAGGTATCTTTTTCCCCTTAATCTTATTGTTTGTTACTATTCATTTTTTTCAGCTCTTGTTATCATTAAAGATGTTACAGGTGTATGTATTTACATTTAGTTAAATACAATCTTTTTATTTTTTGAAAACGTGGGTCGACATCCGTCCGAGGAAGTCACATTTCTGGACTAACAATGTGCAACTCACCCATCTATCTACTAATCCTTTTTTGTGTTGAATTTTTTTAAGACAAAGATCTAGCACATTACCCCGTATGATGATTTCAATTTTAAATAGGTATCTTCTTCAACATAATCTTATTGTTTGTTACTTTACATTTTTTTAGCTCTTGTTATCATTAAAGACGTTACAGTTCTAATTTATATATTTACATTTATTTAAAGATATTGTTGGTCTATATATTTAAAGATGTTGTCAGCACTTCTCAGATCGACAATGTCGCAACTCACCCTCTATCTACAATGTCATGTAAAACAAAGATCTAAAGACGTTACCCTTGATGATTTCACAAAGAATCTAATACGCAAGAGGTAAGCTAAACCCTAACATATTTGCAATTATGTTTAATTTCTTACTAGTGATGATTCTTTCTTGATTTCTCAGAATTATATTTAATTTATTTTTAAATATAAGTCCACATAAAATTCCTCATAAAATTCACATAAACAATACATTATACGATTTTAAATATAAGTCCACATAAAATTCCTCATCATCCATATATATCATATCATCACCATATCATTATCATATCCTGAGTCCTGACACTACAATTATTATTAACACAATTATTTATCTAATTTTAAATTTATTAAAACAATTTCATTTTTTAAAATAATTCATAATCATATCATTACAATTCTATTCGTTCTAATGTCATCTATATCCATTCTAATCATTAATGTCATCTATATCCATTATAACACATTCCATTTATTTATCATCTATATCCATTCTAATGACATTATGATCATATCGTTACAAGTATAGAGAATAATTATCTTAAAACAAGTTCAAAAGTCTAGAGAAGAAGAATTATTGTGCTTGATGATTAATCTATGTCCACATTAAATTGATCATCGCCTTTCATCATCATCTATCATTAATTATCAATTATCATCATTCATCATCTACGCCCACATACAATTCATGACAATGCAAGTAAACAAGAAACATACATATAATTCATGATAATCACCATCTAATGCAATTAAAATTAAAGATTGTATATAAATCCAAATAATTAAATTCAAATACCATAGTACATACTCAATAGTAGAAGTTTTCAAATTCAATATTTAAAGTTTACTCAATAATAAAAGTTTCTAGTTTTCAAAACCCTCTCTTTCTTTATCCAATTCTACTCCTCTCGCACTCTTCCCCAATGGCTTCTTCCACCGTGGCTATACCTCTTTCCTCAACACCGAAATCTCCATGCGAGCAAATTTGATCAGTCATGCAGCAGATAAACTATCCTGCTGCTAATAATTTTCATAATGACTAATAATCTCATTGATAAGAACCTTAGCCCTTCTCGTCCCATATAAGTTGATTGATATGAGGAAGCATCTCCATCTTTCTCATCAACCCACACAAAATCTTTTTGTGCTTGTCTAGATCTATGAAATACTCCTTGCCCTCTTTAGAAGTACTTGTGCAAAACCCTATATGGTCCAAGCAACAAGTGATACCTAATCAACAAGTGAACAAAACCAACTTGAAAACATATAAAGAGAAAACAAACTAGCATTACTTTGTAGTACTATATGGTCCAAATGGCTTATCGATCCACTCAATGATTCTCTCCAAGCTTCATACTCGTGAATTGTGTAAAAAGATAACACATTTCCATTTTTGTGAGTCAGCTACATCAACATGTGCCAAAATTAGACATGGAGATACATAACATCCGGAGGCTTAAAAACAAATATAAAGAGTCTCAATACACTCAACCAAATATACAGGGGGAACATTTACCCTGATAATAGAGTGATAAATTCCACAACAAATGAAGGAATTTTAAGCAAGTGATGGCTGTATGGTGTATGAAATTGATCAAGCAATCCTTTGATGTGGGAACCATCATGGTCCTTTAAGAGACAAAGGACAAGTCAAAAAGGATCTCACTAGAAAGGATGTGTCGAATTAAGGTAAAAACTAAACAGCGCTTAGACAAAGATCCTCGTACTGGTCTATCATTATCACTGATGGCCATATCTTAAAGATTTAATGTCATTATATATTTTATCATCTTCAGACCAAGGATTTTTTTATATTTACTATCTCTTTATTCTCCATTTGTTGGTGAGTGGTAGCTTCCACGACATCGAGCAAATGCCTACCTCGAGAGGAAACACGCCATAATAATATTGACCAACAATAGATATTCCCCACACCGATAGGATAAAGATAACTAAAATAACAAAAATTAAATTGGAAAGTGATGTCGAAACATGTCACAATACTACTAAATTCAAGATTCACATTTCCCCCGATTCAAGGCACAAACACTTACAAAGAAGAGCCTCGGGCCGAGTCACCCTCCGTTAATATTAAAGTACATTGATTAGAATTCTTCCCCCGCTTGATTTGATCATCAAGTTTGGGAACATCAATTAATTTCCCTTCTCGGTTCCATCAGTTTTCTTAAGATCTTTTTTTGTTTAAACTTTTCCAATGCACTCATCAAATCAAACAAAGTTACAAAGCTCATCTTAGACCCTAGATTGTAAAAATTACATGTACTCGTAAATGCTACATCTTAGACACCACGCCTTTATTTATCGACATGGGCTGAAATGCTAAACAAGTTGAAAATTACTATAAATTTATAACAAAGAAATCAGTATCGTAATAAAAATGTAATAACAATGATGAATTAAAATGAATTATACTTACAATCAACATGGAAACCGAACGTTGATTCGAGAAAATTATTTTCTTCCACTAGTGTCGCCTTGGTCAGAATAATTGGTAAATTTTTGAACTAAGGCCCGTAAACCGATGGATGTCATTTGCTTCGATATCGAAATTAGAAAATTCGCCATCGCTCGTGAGTCACATAAAAATGCCGCCCCTCTCGAATTGTAGGATGACAGTAAGGTAATTCAAAATATCCTGATCTATTTCGAAATGGGGCATATTAACAAGCCCTCGTAAAGTCACACGCATCCATTAAATCTTTATATTCTCAAGACATCTTTAAAATAGTATGGATGTGAGGGCATAAGGGATTCTTAGGTTGATCTTGGAAATCGATTGAATTGGATTCTCTTGATTTTTATCGAAATTGCAGTAATGGGAAGCATTGAGACCTCAGAAAATTCAAGAGCCGAAGGTGAAAATGAGAAATGACCGGTCAAGGGTATTTATAGGCTAAATCAGCGCCAATGGCTTCACCGATAAGCGTCAAAGGTCTTAGCCGACGCTGATAATAGTCCTAGTTGACGACGCCAAGTAGGGATCCGCAAAGAACGCACGCCAATAAGAAAGCGACGCGTCAATAAGAAGTCACGACGCACGCCAATAAAGCGACACGCGCCAATAGAATCCATGACGCGCGCCAATAGGAGTCACCGACGCGCGCAGTGGAGCCGCGATGCGCCGCCAAAAGAGCCGCGACGCCGTCAAAAGAGTTGCGGACGCGCGCTTGGCCAAGACCATCGACGCGCGTGGGGTGAGTGATGAGTGACTAGATGGATCTCTTTATGCCGAGAAAGCCCGAGACTACCAAATAATTGATTTCTTATCCAAAATTTAATGGAATTCAAGTTTTCACCTCTTTTCGCACTAGAGGAAATTCCTTCATGTTTGGTAATGCAGCCAATTGAGATGAAGCCTTCAAATTTATCCCCAGACCAAAGAAACAAACAGTGTTTGGTGTGTACTTGATGATGATAGGGTCTTGTTTGATAAGTTCAAAAAGAAACTTCATGATATATGCTAAGACCGAGTATGAGATGAGGTACCAAAGAAGGCACTCTTGACAAAATTTACACAATGTTACCTTTTTAAGATGATCCAACCTCGCACAGAGAACTTAATGTTGAGTTGTAAAAAATTTCAATATTTGAGACACTTCATTTTATCAATCAGACTTCAAGAAGATCATGATTAATCAATTTAAGGCATAGAAATGGGGAGCTTCAAGAAAATTGTCTTCAAACATACACTTGAACATCAGTATCTTCAAAGAAAGGAAAACAAAACAAGGTGGTAGCAGGAATTTTATACTTTGATACTCATCAAGGGTCAACCAAGTATTTCATCAGCTCAACAATGATAATTAGAAGAAAGTAAAAACAACTTTCCGTTACACACAACAATTTTGATCACTTTACCCTTATTGATCTTTCAAACCTCATACTTGTGCAGGCCTCAATATCCTTACATAGGATGAGATGAATCTACTAAAGGATCAAAGATTTCAAGTTCATTCTTGAATTCAATATGATATGTAAATTTAGCATGAAGCACTAAAAGACACTCCTATACACATTTCATGTTTTGGTTAACCATGGGTTTTCCTAAAGATGTTACAGTCTATATACTAAAATGTCGTGCAATTCACCCATCTATCTACTAATCCATTTCTCGTGTTGGGTTTTTTTAAAACACATGATCTAGCTCATTACCAAAGTGCATGATGATTTCAACTTTAAGCGGTATCTTTTCCCATTAATCTTATTGTTTGTTACTTATTCATTTTTTCACTTTCTGGTTTTCATTAAAGATGTTACAGTCTATATACTAAAAATGTCGCAATTCACCCATCTATCTACTAATCCATTTCTCGTGTTGGGTTTTTTGAAACACAGATATAGCTCATTACCAAAGTGGTAGTGATGATTTCAACTTTAAGGAGGTATCTTTTTCCCTTAATCTTATTGTTTGTTACTTATTCATTTTTTTCACTCTCCGTTATCATTAAAGATGTTACAGTGTCATGTATTTACATTTAGTTAAATACAATCTTTTATTTTTTGAAAACGTGGGTTGACATCCGTCCGAGGAAGCTGTTACATTTCTGGACTGACAATGTCAGGCAACTCACCCATCTATCTACTAATCCATTTTTTATGTTGAATTTTTTTAAGACAAAGATCTAGCACATTACCGGGGATGATTTCAATTTTAAATAGGTATCTTCTTCAACATAATCTTATTGTTTGTTACTTTACATTTTTTCAAATGCTATTGTATCATTTATTTAAAGATATTGTTGGTCTATATATTTAAAGATGTTGCTGGCACTTCTCAGGACTGATAATGTCAGGCAACTCACCCCTCTATCTACAATGTCGTAAAACAAAGATCTAAAGACGTTACCCTTGATGATTTCACAAAGAATCTAATACACAAGAGGTAAGCTAAACCCTATCATATTTGCAATTATGTTTAATTTCTTACCATGATGATTCTTTCTTGATTTCTTAGATTAATATTTAATTTATTTTTTATATGTGCAAAATCCTTTGATATATTTTTTTAACTGTGGGATAAACTATTAAACAATACATTATACTATTATAAATATAAGTCCTGACACTCTTCCTAAAATTCCCTGCTTTGTCATAGATCCATCACTTCTTCAGATTTCTCCATGAAGAAATAGATCTATTTTTAGACTTATAATGATCATCCTCTAACACGAAGTTATTCAAACTCAATTCTAATGCTATCTTCCATATCCTATAGTCTACCACCCAAATCTACACTAATCACAACTATTTAAATCAAAATGCTGAATTTGTTCACCGAGAAAGCATTAATTTGATACTACATATTGGGATTTTTAGAAATCATGAATGTAATAAACTAAACCAAAGAAAAAAATTAGATCTAAATGGAAGAATGAAATGCGCAAGGGAACTTGACAGAGTCTTTATCTAATAAAAATCCTTTCTAGTAATAAAACTGACTAGAACATTGATAATTCTATTAACTTCAAACTATCCTTCAAATGTAGTGTGCCTTCTTCAAGGCTCTACATAAATTACACACATAGTTTACTATGATCTAGTTTACAACCTTCAATATTTTCTTACACACTCAAAATTATTCCAACTTATAGCCTCCCGGCTTCTAATCCACAATTATTCTTCACCCTTATCAAATAGAAAAAAATGATAGGATTCTTCAACCTATGAACTTGATCTATACAGTACTAATCTTCATGATAAAACCTTATATGTTTTACATTAAACTTCAAAGTTCTATATCGAGCTTGACCTATCTTTTAATCACATGGTTATTCCAACTTTGGTTAATCTAGCCTCCATAACCTTGACTATTTACAGCAACTTGTCAATCTACTCTACACAAAACAATATCCATGATAACAAAACCATATCTTTTAAACCATGGTCTTGATTATTTCCCAAGCTCTAATTCTTATGGCCTAGAATTTAACTATTTCATAATTGGCTAATCTAGCCTCCACATCAATGATTGTTTCCAGCAAAATGTTATTTTCTGACAAATGGTCTTGACTATTTTGGATGTCAAACAACCTCTCTAATGAGAGATTATGCACTTATATAGAGGTGAATCTCTTTAAAATAGAAT
This sequence comes from Taxus wallichiana var. yunnanensis, assembly GCA_018340775.1. Classification (NCBI taxonomy): domain Eukaryota; kingdom Viridiplantae; phylum Streptophyta; class Pinopsida; order Cupressales; family Taxaceae; genus Taxus; species Taxus wallichiana. Next base: position 252,508,591 of record CM031234.1, on the reverse strand, counting down.
TTTCCTACACCATAAGTCTATTAAGGAGAAATCCTAAAGATCTGCTTCAAATCTTAGTTGCTATTTTTTCCCAAAAACATAATTTTCAAGATAATTAAAGTCCCACAAGATATTTAGGCACTACATTTTACATTATACACATTAAATTGATCATCGTCTTTCATCATCATCTATCATTAATTATCAATTATCATCATTCATCATCTACGTCCACATATAATTCATGACAATGCAAGTAAACAAGAAACATACATATAATTCATGATAATCACCATCTAATGCAATTAAAATTAAAGACTTTATATAAATCCATATAATTAAATTCAAATACCATAGTACATACTCAATAGTAGAAGTTTTCAAATTCAATATTTAAAGTTTCCTCAATAATAAAAGTTTTTAATTTTCAAAACCCTCTTTTCTTTATACAATTCTACTCGCTCTCTTCCCAACGACTTCTTCCACTGTGGTCTGTACTCTTTCCCCAACACCGAAATAACCCCCCCGAACTTATAAGATCTTCTCGCAAAGACTGCCCAGTCATTTTTAAAATTCTTTCTTCTTGATTTGTTGCATCTCCACGCGATGACATAAATTTGGATCAATTGCAACAAGCTTGGCTTTGAATAATATGTCGTGGTCGAGACCATGCTCTTTAATTATCCGCTTTAGTGTATTGTTTTGTTTGTTAACCAAAACAATATTTTGCTTCAAATTTTTGTCATGCGGATAAGTCATTTTTCAGTAGCTTTCAAGTGAACTTGCAAAACCTTTGCCTGACTCTTCAAATTTTCATATTTCAACTGCACAAAAAGAGTAATGTCAATTCAAAATATTACTAAAAAATGAAAATTTCAAATTAACAAGAATGATTGTTTGAATGTAATAGTACTTACAACCGCTCTATCTCTTTCGGCATTTGTGATTGCTACCAAATCCTTGTCCTTGGACCATTTGTTAAAATATGCCTGGGCCTCAGCACTAATATTTTCCAATTTGTTTAATGCCTTATCTAAAATGTCGTCTTTATAGTTGTTGTTAAACGTGACAGTCCCACATCTTACTTGGGTAAGTAAGGAATCCATCTTCGCAGGTTGATTCTAGACTGCAGTGTATAAACTATCCTCGGTTGCAATAATTTTCATAACGACTAATAATCTCATTGATAAGAACTTTAGCCCTTCTCTCCCATTCTATAAGTCATTTGGATATGAGGAATAATAAACTCACTGACATGGGATTGACAATCATAACCAATTAAGTTCTCCAAAGGAAAACGTGGCAACTGTTCACTATCTGAATCTGATGTAGACGATCTTGCTGGAGAAGTATGGGGGCTTTCACCAAGATCAACTACTCCTTGTTTCTGCCTTTGGGTGGGCTGATCCTATTTTTGAAAAAATTAATCAAGATTTAGATAAATAAATTTAAATCAGAATGTAATGCAAAATTGTAAAGCATATTAAAATTGAAATTTGAAGTATACCTGCTGGCCTTGAATCATCTCGCGGGTATCGAAAAAACCAGTTGGGTCATTGCTATCAATGCCCAAATAATCTTCATCTAAATTTATATTGTTCAAACAGATATGCCCGTTGCACTTTGGGCAAGCCACCAAGTGAGAGAGTTGGAATTCGAAACGAGGAGGCAAGGTTTAGTGTCCCACTAGGGGCCGGAGCAAAAGGCATGCGTTTACCAATGTTCTTTTTCATTGTTCTCCGGTTGGCATTTTAAAAATTAATGGTTGAGTGGGTGTCGGTGTCGTGGTTTGATCATGACTGACATGTGCTGAAAAGTACAAGAAAAAAATTGAAAAATATTAAAACAATTCATAAAATCAAAACTATGAAATTAAACGTGACTTTATAGAAAAGTTATACCTTGTTGTCGAGGGGTTGTTTTTCTCTCTGCTACGGGTGGCCTTGTAGGAGTTGTACTCGGTGGGTCATTCGTAAGATATGAATGCACGCGATCGTATGGAGTGAGTTGGGAAGAAGGTTCCAAAGTCCTCAATTCATCAATATTAAATGTTGTCAATTCATTTGGTTAAAATTTAAATTGAAAATAAATATGCAACTTTGGAATTTGTAAATAATATATGAGAATGTATTACTTCTCGGCGTTTAACGAGTTCAAACTGTTGAGGGTTTGGAGAGGAGTGAGCTTCCATTTCAGATTGGGATTCCCAAGCCTCCGCGTGTTGTTGGCCTCTTCCTCTCGATAACGCCTTTTTTCTGAAGGGCTTCAAGATATCTTCTCTGCAAAACATTAAAATTTAAGTTTTAATAATCATGCATGTCAGTAATGTCGAAAATTGAAATACAATTACAAACTAAATAGTTTATACCGTTGTTCTTTAAATGGAGTTGAGAATTTCATCAAAGCCTCATCGAGCAAGTAGGAATTTGTTTATCTTTTAAATTTAAAATTGCCTCATAGTAGAAGCCGAGGAGATAGTTTGTTGAATAAATGAAAGGTTTATCTGAGAGTTTTGAATTTGTTATGTCAGTTCTTATTTTTTTGGATAGATATGTGCACCAATCGAATTTTCATTTTGCGATAGTGGCACAAATGTATGCAATGGCCCAATTTGGTATATCTGTTTGGCGACCCTGCAAAACAATTCTGGATTGAAAAAATAAAATAAGTGTAGCAAGAAAGTGGTGTGCAATTGATTGTGTATCGACACCACGCCTGGATTTATTGACATGGGCTGCAAATGTGAAACAGTGAAAATTAATATAAATTTATAATAGCAAATTGTATCAGAATAAAAAACAAAATAAAAAATATGAATTAAAACGAATTATACTTACAATCAACATGGAAACCGTATGTTGATTCGAGAAATTTCTTGTCTTCTTCCAGGAGTGTTGCCTTGGTTGTAACAATTGGTAAATTTCTAAACGGAAGGCCCGTAAACCGATGGATGTCATTTGCTTCAATAGTGAATTGGAACATTTGGCCATCGTTCAGAGTCACATAAAAATACTGTCCTCTGAATTATAGGATGACAGAAGGTAATTCAAAATATCTCGGATCTGTTTGAAATGGGGCATATTAACAAGCCACAGTAAATTCACACTCTTCCATCAAATCTTGATATTAAGAAGACATCTTTAAAGCCGTATGGATGTGAGGGCATAAGGATTCCTATAGTTTGATCTTGGAAATCGATTGAGTTGGATTCTCTTGATTTTCTTGCTAAATTTGCAATTGGGAAGCATGTGAATTCGACATTATAGTATTTTTGCGTCTTTGACAATGATTTAGACTCGCAAAATTCAAGAATGGGAAAATGAAAATGAGAAAATGAGCGGTAGAATGGTATTTATAAGCTATATAGGGCGTAAGCGCACTTACTTTATCGACACACGCCATTTGCTCCTATCCGACGCGCGCGCCAATCGGCTCTATTGACGCTGCTGTCAGTTAAGACTCTTGACGCACGCGACACTAGCTCCTAGTGACGCGTGACATCATCCTCCTCATCGACGCGCATCACTTCCTCCTATTGTGCGTCGGCTAAGACCTTTGGCGACGCCAACGGGATCCATAACGAACGCGTTAATAGAAGCGATGGCGCGTCCATTGTGGGACGATGTCGTCGCGTCATAAGGAGCCAATGTCGCTCGTCAAAGGTCTTAGGCCGACGCGCGTGAATCAGCTCCCGGCCGACGCTGTAATCAGGAGCGAGGCGATGGCGCGCGCGGTGGGAGCGAATGACGTGTGTCAATAAAATAGGGGCCATGACGCGTGCGATGTAGGAGACAAGAGGAGGAAAGCGGTCCCGCATCACTACGTGTCGCCGACGCGGCAGATGCAGACATAATGTCGCGCGTCATTACGAGCCAGTGTCGTGCGCCATTGGGAGCCAGCGTCGTGCGTCATTACGAATCGAGTGTCACACCGGTGGCCTTGCGCGCGATCTAGACCAGGTGACGTTCCCATCGACGCATGTCAGGAGTGGTTATTGACGTCTTGTTGTCGCACGTCACTGATGGAGCCATGAAAAACCAGGTGAAAATTTTGTTTTTGAATACTGTCAAATTCACCTTTCGCTGAAACTAGTTACGGGGATATTCGCTGGTATTTTCCCTCTACATTTTATAGGGGTGTCTTAAAATGAACCCTAACTATTACTTTACCCTTCGTTGATATATACATGCTTTTACATACTACTTATCTTTCTAACATGCTAATAGGCACTTCATGTGTAGCATTTACCTGGCAAGAGTCTATACAACCATGGTCATCTCTGTCGCTTTTTGCTTGTTATTGCTTGTTATTGTTTGTAGACTATACCCTATGTATTTCTTGATCATTATTTTCTTATAGCTATTACGGCTCGATTGTCTTGTGACATTGTAAGCGATGTTCCATGTCCAAACCCACTCTTCACGGTCTCTCTTGTCTTTATAATTGCTTGTTACATTATATTATATTCCATCATAGCTTTTTACACTAACACTTGTTTCTATCCTACATTATTTGCATGTGCCTTAGTTTCTACCATGCACATCCCTACCCCCTACAAGTATCCACTCTCATATATGCATATCAGTTTTAGGTCCTCTCATTTGGGCTGCCTCCTCCTACATTCATCACATGCACCCTAAACGAGGGGGCATCTATTGGGTGAACAAATGACCCTTCCAATAGCTCAGAGCTTTAAAACATAATAACATAATACAGAAATGACAAAGGCACACGATTGAGAATGGTCCAAAATCAGACTTGGATCACAAACACAGAACAAACACTAAGCACTTCTAGTATCGAGACGGGAATGGTGGGCACTTACATTCTAGGGGAAAAATCAAATAGGTTCTTAGTTCAAGACGATTTCCAGCAAGCTACAAATACAGATCTATATTATCAGGCACTTGCCTTCAATTACAGAATTCACTCAATCAACTATAATTTGATTACAATTGGTTACAATTAAGTTACAAATCAGGACATTCAATCTGCAATGGCACTTTGAGAAGCGTCATGGAAGGAGAGAAAAACAAACCTCTCTCCCCAATACTCTTCTCTTGGCGTGAAATTGCCCAAAAACTCGCTCTTGGTGTGAGATCACCCAAAAACTCGTCCTTGTCGTGAGATCACCCAAAAAACTCACTCTTGGCGTGAGATCACCCAAAAACCTCACCCTTTAGCAACAAGACACTCAAATCCAACAACATCTCCAAAACAAAATAGGACAACTTTCTATCATTTACTCTCTCATACATTAGGTGCACTCTTTCCTTATCTCTTTACTTACTTATACATACATTACTTTGATTTTTCATATACAGGACTTTGACTACTCTTTTTCTCTTCTTTTGTAGGTTCGTCCTTACAAGAAGCAACTCACATCAACAAGCACAAGCTCCAACAACACGCTACTATGCACACACTTCACCCTTAGGGTCTACCTCCCTTTCCTAGTTTCCATGCTTCACATTATGATCACTTCACGCTACTTGTCCACTTAACACACTATCGACTACACTTCTCTTCGGTTTACAGGTATTTTTAATATCTACTTTATATTATTGAGTATTCACTCAACAACATGAAGTGGGTGCAAATGTAGACACAAAATCTATGCACTTAGGTACATTTATAAGTCATAAAGCATACTAATATATACATGATTCCTACGTAAGAAAAATAATGGTTGAAAAATCCTTTTGGTCTTTTGATTCTTTTATCTATCACACTTTACTAGCTTTACACACCTTACAACTCTATCGGCACTTGACTAATTTATCTTTTGATGACCTCAGACACTAGCACCCGAGATAGGATGAAAGAGCCTAAACACTTTTTTCCCTTCTAGGTGTTCCTACACTTTTTATCCTCTTCTTACTCTTTTGGGTCCTTTTCTTCTTTTGGTCACCTTTTAAAACTTTGGGTCAGCCTTTTAGTTGTCAATTACAAAACTAATCTAAGGGAATCATATTTGTACTTAGTTACGTCTCTCAAATAAGGATACAAACATTATCTATCATCACCTAAGCTTAAAAAAGGCACACGAGATAATACAAGGCATACATCTAACATGCCCATACAAAGGACAAGGGCTACATTATCTACATACACATCATAGGAGGGGAGTTCATTCTATTTCATCACACACATCTTGCATACTTGGTACAATCTACATATAGCCTACTATCATCATGTAACTTACATAAGGGAAACCTAGGGCATCATTTCACACACAAGCACGAAGAACTACATGGAGTCTGAGATGTAGTGCAATACTCGGTTGTAAGTTCACTCTTCGGGTGACTGCCGAGGTCAATCCGACTCCACATTCTACATATTTTTTATTAGATTTGATGTGGTTTGTGGACATGTGCATGTAGACATTTGTTTTGGGTTACATGTGCGATCGGAACCCTAATAATGAAGTTGAGTGACAAAACAAATATTGGAGTGAAGACTTTCCGACCTAGAAAATTCGAGCCTAAGCATCTAATCGGACACTAGTGCCCAGTTGGTCACTAGTGCTGGGACGCTCTTGTCCTCCCATGGGTGCTTATGTCCTACACATTTATGTACTTCAATCTTCATCGAACCATTACAACACCTTTTCTAGCTAGATCTGGAAGATACCTAGTCCATATCACTCCCGTGTTACGCGAACTTAAGCAAAGTCATCCTTCTTTTGAGATTGCTTAGGGTTTTACATCATTGAATGCTCATTGATTTTACACTACCGTACTTTAATTCCTATATATCATTAGTTATAATAAATTACTCTAACATAATGATTTAATTAAAATTAAATTAAATCATCACCCTCCTTGTTATGGTGCTTTGGAATGTGCCTGAGACCTCATATACTAAAAATGGAAAGTTGTTCATATCTCTCAAACCCCTTGTCTATTTTCCATGAGATTTTAACAACTCCTTAAAAACACCCTTTAAATGATTCCAACCTTGCATCCAATGGTGGTCTACATTATTTTTAATGGCTAGATGAAGTTTCCATTTATAAAAACTCATTTTTCGATCTATGGATTTGACAATTGAAATCCTCTAAAAACTAGAGCAAAGCATCATTGTGAAATAAAAAAACTTTTGAGACTACTCTCTTTTGTTCCAACACCAGGAAGACCCACTTCTAAAAATAGTAAGTCTTACCAAGCTTCATAGTCTATAAATAGTAAGTGTTGCAACCAGTTCATTCTCTGAGTTTCATTGCTCCTTGCATATCAAGAATACTCAAAAGTGTCAAATTGAGCAACTCGTAACTATAAAATAGACTTCCTAAATTAAGACTTACTAAAAATAGTAAGTGTTGGGATATTGGGTGAGGAACAATGATGTCGAGTTATCCATGCTTGATTGAAGAACACTTGGATATGTTTGAGCCGATTCCATGAACATCATGGTGACTTGACAGACTTATGATTTCATAGTATACACTTTTAGTTGAGTACGAGAGTAGTTTCTCTATTTGGAGAAGAAGACCTTTTTAATGGGGAACAGATGGACAAGAAGGTGTTTGAGTCTCCCAAGGTTGATTCCATTCAAAGAAGGAGACATCTTGTCACAGAGGTGAATTTTGAAGTTTAAGGGAGTCACGAGGAGGAAGGTGATGATCTCCATATTCCAACTCGACCTTGTGTTCAACTCTCTTTCCTAGTGGTGGCGAAGAAGAAGATAAACATATTTTCATGATTATGTAGTCATCTTAGATCCACACTATACAAGTCTCATTGTAGTGTTTTTGAATACTTATTCAATGCTTTGGAATGTGTCTATATCTCATGAGAAGAGGGTTTTAAAAGCACCATGTTTCAATTCAACAGGAGGTTGAAGGCAATAAACTTCATTCTCTCAAGATCCATCAAAAACATATTCTTCATCAACATTATCACTTCTCTCTCACTTCTCTCTCCTCTCTCCTCTCTCTCTAACATTATATTTCTTCATTGGGAATGTACTTTTTCACTCTTTCATCTTATTCACTTAAGTGGCCTCACTTTTCATTGTAAAAGTCCCTTTTCAAAATAATAAAAGGACTTAATTTCAGTCCTAAAGGAATACGATAGGTCACAAATGGTGGTAAGATGAAAATTCACATGGGGGAAGGAAGAGACATATTTGTAAGCTATAAATTGGGATGATCTCTCCATTCCAAGGGGTTAACATTTGTTGGTTGTTGTGTAGTTATTGGCCTTTATACCACCACTACCGCAAACAATAAGCTACATTCTTCTATCTCCTTGCCTATCTTCTTCAACTCTCTCTACTTACCAACTTTGCAAGCATTGTAATCTTGTATAAGTAAGAAGGAACTTTGTGTCTTTGATTAATGAATCCATAGAAGTTTGTGTCTCTGATTTATTAGTCTTGCTATTACTTACACGTTTGATTTCTTCCTATTGAATGTGGACCTACTTTGGCTAATGTGTGTGAAATTTGTAATTTATTTGCAACATTAATCCCCTCTCTCCATTTTCCCATCTCTTCTTTACCTATATTCAAAGAAAATTCCTCCTTTGTAAACTCGTACAAGAAATTTATCACAGGTTTAGTGGAGTAATCCTGTGTGATCCTTGACCTAGTGACCACCCCACAATTTTATTTTAGTCCTTGCATTCAATAAATGGGAGCCTCCCCATATAAAAGAAGGAGGGGCCTAACCCCATGATTGTTGATGAAAACCACTAATTTGTCCCGCAACAAATTATTTCACCAACATGACTCTAGTTACACTTTTATGACATTGTTATTTGGATATGATTCTTCTCCTTAAGAAGGTTAGCATTGGATGTTCCTTTACTTTACCAACCTAAGCACATCCTAATGCTCAAACCTTGATTCAACATGATTCCTGCACTATCTTACTTGTCGGGCTCATTTGCAGTGGTACTCCCTCCAACGTGTTGTTTGGGCTTCCTTAGATTCTTCACTTGATACTCTTATAGAACCCTCTAACCTAACTTGGTTGATAAGGTTGAAACTTCCTTCTTCGAAAGGAGTAATGCAAATTTCTACTCACTCCTTAAAAGTGAGAGGTATTAGAGTCCATGGGTTCTAAACAAACCCTTTCATGGTTTTAGCTCTCACTCTACCTTTGACTTTTAATAACACTTTGGCCTTGCTTTTGCTTTGATTCCCCTTTTACCCCATACTTCACTTGATGGATTATTAGAGTTGGTTGCTTATCACAACCTTTTTTTGTCTTTATCATTACTCTACCAATTGAATTAACCAAATAACTTCTTAGTCCCTCCTTTCCCACGTTATATTTTTCTCTCACCTTCGTCTAGATTCGTTAATTATTTCATATACAACATCAATTTTCTTCTTAAACTCTTCATGCCATTGTCATTTCTTTTGTCATTGTCAGTATTCACAATTTGTTCTACACACATATATTTTAAGCTAATGTAGTGCCTCATCAACAATAAGTATTACTAACCGATGTTCACTTTGAACCAAATTTAAACTTGACCCGATGTTCTTTAAAGACATGTCACCATAATATTTATAGAGAAAATAAACTACCGCAAAATATCAATTATAGAACAATAGCGCATACCACATTATAATATAGAATAATTTGAGTGTTCAATACAAGTTGTTCGAAGACAGGAGGGCTTGATACTCATTGCCCTCTTTTTTAATATGACAAGAAGCCCTAATGGGTTGTACTTCTCGATTAACATAACTCTTAATAAAAAACCTTAAGATGAAAGTTATTATAAAACTACGAAAAGTGGCAATACAATACTTGACCACATGATATCGATTCTTAACACAAGTAATTACAACACAACAATACAATAATTGATGGACTCAAGATTTCACAAAGATGCACTTTTAGTTGAGTATGGGAGTAGTTTCTCTATTTGGAGAAGAAGACCTTTTCAACAGGGAACAAATGGACAAGAAGGTGTTTGAGTCTCCCAAGGTTGATTCCATTCAAAGAAGGAGACATCTTTTATAAAGGTGAATTTTGAAGTTTAAGGGAGTCATGAGGAGGAAGGTGATGATCTCCATATTCCAACTCGACCTTATGTTCAACTCTCTTTCCTAGTGGTGGCAGAAGAGGATCAACATGTTTGCAAGATTGGGCAAATCATCTCAAGCCCACACTATACAAGTCTCGTAGTAGTGTTTTTGAACACTTATTCAATGCTTTGGAATGTGTTTGCATCTCATGGGAAGAGGGAATTACAATCACAATGTTTTAATTCAATAGGAGGTCAAAGGCAAGAAACTTCATTCTCAAAACATTCTCTCAAGATCCATCGAAGCATATTCTTCATCAATAAGAGCTTTCCCATCTCCTGGATTATCACTTCTCTCTCCTCCTCCCTCTCTCTAACATTTTATTTCTTCATTGGGAATGTACTTTTTCACTCTTTTGTCTTATTCACTTAAGTGGCCTCACTTTGCATTGTAAAATTCCCTTTTCAAAAATAAGAAAAGGACTTAATTTCATTCCTAAGGAATATGAAAGGTCACAAGTGGTGGTAAGATGAAAATTCACACAGGGGAAAGGAAGAGACATCTTTGTAAGCTATAAATTGGGATGACCTCTCCATTCCAAAGGGTTAGTAGTTGTTGGTTGTTGTTAGTTGTTGGCCTTTGTATCACTACTACTACAAGAAATAAGCTACATTCTTCTATCTCCTTGCCTATGTTCTTCTACTCTCTACTTTCCAACTTTGCAAGCATTGTAATCTTGTATAACCAAGAAGGAACTTTGTGTCTTTGATTAATGAATCCATAAAACTTTGTGTCATGATTTATTAATCTTGCTATTGCTTACATGGTTGATTTCTTCCTATTGAATGTGGACCTACTCTGGCTAATGTGTGTGAAATCTGTAAGTATACTCACAACATTAATCCTCTCTCTCCATTTCCCCATCTCTTCTTTACCTCTATTCAAAGCAAATTTCTCCCTTGTACACTATATAAGAACTTTGTCACAAGTTTAGTGGAGTATTTTTATATGATCCCGACCTAATAGTTACCCCATAATTTTATTTAGTCCTTGCATTCAATAAATGGGAGCCTCCCCATACCCAAGAAGGAGGGGCCTAGCCCCATGACCATTGGTGAAAACCACTAATCTATCATGCAACAAATTATTTCACCAACATGACTCTAGTTACATTTTTTTGACATTGTTATTTGGATATGATTCTTCTCCTTAAAAGGTTACCACCGAATGTTCCTTTACTTTACTTGACCTAAGCACGTCCCAATGCTCAAACCTTGATTAACATGATTCCATGCACTATCTTACTTGTCGAGCTCATTTGCGGTGTTACTCCCTCTAACTTGTTGTTTGTGCTTCCTTAGATTCTTCACTGATACTCTTGTAACACCCTCTAATCTAGCTTGGTTGACAAGGTTGACACTTCCTTCTTCGAAAGCAAAAATGTGAATTTCTATTCGCTCCTTAAAAGTGAGTGGTATTAGAGTCCATGGGTTCTAAATGAACCCTTTCATGGTCTCAACTCTCACTCCACCTTTGACTTTTAATAACACTTTGGTCTTGGCTTTTGCTTTGGATTCCCTTCTACCCCATACTTCACTTGATGGATTATTAGAGTTGGTTTCCTATTGCAACTTTTTTTAATCATTATCATTGCTTTACAAATTGAATAAACCAAATAACTTCTTGGTCCCTCCTTGACCACGTTATCTTTTTCTCTCACCTTCGTCCAAACTCATAAATTATTTCATATACAACATCAATTTTCTTCTTGAACTCTTCATGCCATTGTCATTTCTTTTGTCATTGCATTTCATGATTATGTTCTACACACACACACACACACATATTTTAAGATTATGGAGTGCCTCACCAACAATAAGTATTACGATCGATGTTCACTTTAAACCAAATTTAAACTTGACCCGATGTTCTCTAAAGACATGACACAAACCTATTTATAGAGAAAATACACTACCACATTATAATATAGAAGAATTTGAGTGTTCAATACAAATTGTTCAATACAGGGAGGGCTTGATACTCATCTCCCTCTTTTTTAATACGACAAGAAGCCTTACTAGATTGTCAGTCAACATAACTCTCAACAACAAAACATTCGGATGAAAGTTATTATAAAACTACCAACCAAAAAAAAAAAAAAAAAAACGACATTACAATACTTACCACATGATATCAATCACTATTATAACAAATTACATTAACACTATAATTCATGGGGCATTATGGAGGCAAAGGTTCGAAAGTAGAATGTTTATCCATCAATTAAAAAGTAGTTGAAAAAAAATATATGAAAATCTTGTATTACAAAAAGAAAAAGCAAAGAACTATATAGTTTTCACCACATGTTCAAACACTGCATCTATCCAAAACATGCCATACACAATTAGTCTATAGCTGCTGGCTAGCAGCAAAATTGCCACGGCAATGGCTTCTCTAACTGCATCCTTCACCTCTCTAACACTCTCACAAAACCCTTCCAAAACCCTCCATCGCAAATCCTCGCTGGGGACGCCTCTGAGGATTGGAACAGTGAAGCTCCGTTATGACAATAAAATTTCAAGGGGTTTGAGGTTGATAAGAATGTCTGCAATGACAGAGGCAATTGAGAAGGAGGACCTCTCAAAGTATGTGAAGTCAAAGCTGCCTGGAGGGTTCGCAGCGCAGAGAATAATGGGGACGGGCCGAAGAAAGACTGCTATTGCACGTGTCGTACTGCTGGAAGGCACTGGCCAGGTCATCATCAATAACCGCACTGCCCAGGTCTATTCATTTCACATTTCTCCGGCCGTTTAGGTTTTCTTAGTCCGATGACTTGATTTTTGTGAATTTGTTATGACTTGATTTATTGCGACTTGGTCATTTTAACCAATTTTCCTAAAATTCAGAACTACAATTCGTAAGCATTAGCGTAATTCTCGTGTTACATTTGTTTCCTTTTCCTTTAGGGATTTGGTAAATTCTCCTTTTGGGCTAACATCTGCTGTAGTTGCTAAACTGGGGACATCTCTTGAGTCAAGATTCTGGGACTTGCACTCCGCCTCATCAATGGGGCATCTCTTGCAGCCCTCCTAATCCATTGGGGTCTGCTGCAGCCAGGGAATCGGATGCCTTAGTTTCCTAATTTCAATACTTTTTATTCGTCTCCTGGGATTTGGCCCATTATTAAGGTCTCAATACTCTTACCACTTGAGCTCATTCCATTCAGACTTTAAATGTTAGGAAAGAGGAGGTAGAGAACGTGGAGGTGGGTATGAGTCTTTACAGTTATACTCGCCCTTTGAGTTGATTTTTGTGGATAGGTATTTTTAATTAATTTTCAGTGAAAGTTAAAGTACTACTCCTTCTTTTGCTCCATAATCGTTACACCACAACCTTGCCACACATACACTGGAGTTATGGGTTAAATCATTTGAGTGGGGAATTTGGATGTGGTTCATGTTCTTGTGATTGTTCCCCGTTACCATTACACCACAATCACCACAAAACAATACTTCATCGGTGATCATGTCATTTTTGGGAAATTCAATGGCTATGGATTTGGAGTTTTTAGGGGGAATAGTGGTTTCAATATTGTGAATTTCTGGGTTAGGGAAAGATGGGGTGGAGGGAGGGTCCTCCACCTCATCAAATGCATCCTCCAAGCGATAGAGTTGTTGGATGAGTTCCATTAAAGGGCTTTTGCAAGTCAAGGAATTGAGCTCATTTAGGAAATTCCATTTTGGCCTAGGATAGGTATCGTAAAGATATTTGAGGGGAGGGATCCATGGCTGGATGAGGCTTGTAGGATTGAGCAACATTATTTTGAGGACGACTGAATATATTCCGTAGAGAGGCTTTCTAGTGTGGTTTTGGGACGAGGCTCGACTGAGTGAGGAGGCTCATCATTAGGTTGTTTGTGAGAAGTATCCACGAGCTTTTGGTCTTTAGGGGAAGGATTTTCGGGTTTGTAGACCGGGTCCTTATGTGTGGGCTTCGATAATTAACTTTAGTCACATTGACATATTGTGAATTGAGGTAGTTATTGTCATAAGACACTTCAATAAGTACCGACAAAGTGGTTCATAAGTTCTTTATTATGGTTGGTCCTAGATTGGTGGTTCTCATGGGCTTGTAGAAGAGATCGATACTTCTCATAGCGTTCTTGAATAATAGCATCAATATCAAATTGGGGTCCAAGAAAGAAATCAAGGGCAGCCTTTTTGAGAGCCTTATGTGCGGCTTCGATAATGGGGTCCTTATGTGCGGGCTTTGATAATTAACTTTAACCACATTGACATATTGTGAATTGAGGTAGTTATGATCATAAGACCCTTCAATAGTACCTACAAAGTGGTTCATAGGTTCTTTATTATGGTTGGTCCTAGATTGGTGGTTCTCATGGGTTTGTAGAAGGGATTGATATTTCTCATAACGTTCTTGGATAATAGCGTCAATATCAAATTGGGGTTCAAGAAAGAAATCAAGGGCAGCCTTTTTGAGATCCCTACAATCCTCGTGGGAATAGCTGATAATGGCGTGCCACCAACAAAAGAGGTCAATATTGAAGGAAGCTAGTTGTTTGGTAGAAGAAAAAATGCGAGGCATGGAAAGAACTTGTAAGAGTTCATCATGCGATAAAGGTGGGTGGTGTCGGTTACGAGAAAAACTCTTCGAATCTCGTTGTTTGAAGAGGAATGTGTGATAGATTTTCCTTTAGAAAGGGCTTGAGGGTTGATGGAATTAGACATTGATTTGAGGGTGTTTGAGGGCTTAGAAGGTTGTTCAAATTCTCGCATAAGGTAATCCTGCCGCTTGGCTTGTTCGAGAGCCTCTTCCAATGTGGTGGGAGAGAAGGATCAAACCTTATATTGGAGATTAGGAACAAGGGCCTTAAGGAAGAGTTGGCAAAGATTTTGATTATCAAGATAATGGTTGGCTTGATTAGATAAGAGCTTCCATCGCTTGATGAAATCATGAGCTGATTCATTAGGAGATTGTTTCAAATTAATGAAGTTTTGAAATGTATTTTCAAGGAGATCATGCTGTTGGAACGCCTTCAGTAAGCTTGGACTAAGGTCTCTAGATCGACAATAGAGTGTGAAGGAAGTTGATTATACCATTCTAAAGCATCTCCTACAAAGGTCTTTGCAAGGAGCTTGGTTGTAGCATAGGTATTGGTTTGGATCCACTCCTTATAGATGTTTCCAAAATTCTTAAGATAGATGGCTGGATTGATTGACCCATCATAAGAAATGGTAGGCCCCCTATATCCATAGAAGCTATGTAAGGAGCTAGGGGTTCATTTTGCAATGTTTGAAGAACTTTATTGCAGATTAGAGGAGGGATGAGATTCCCATTAGCATCTAAAGGCAAAGGAGGTATTGAAGGTTGATTAGGACCTATAAGGACTTGTGATGATTGAGAAGCCATTTTAAAATTTGATTTTGCATTTGAAGCATGTTAGAAGTGGTAGAAGATTGCATGGTGGCCATTTGATCCAACAACTTGATAATCATGAGATTAGGATCAGGTGGTGGATTTGGGCCACTAGAAGAAGAAGCCTTGGTATTGTTGTTTTATAAAGGATTTTTGGGGATTTTTGGGGTTTCTCCAATTGTAGGAGGCTTGTCTTGACTATTAGGTTTTGAGGAAGGTTTTAGGGTTGTTTCCTCCATGAGACCCATACCTTGAGACACTTTGATTAATTTTCCTTGTTAGGTGTGAAGTATTCATTATTGTTCAGATTTTTGATGGTTTTTCTAGGATCAATTTGTTGAATTTCTACCACATTGTAGTCAATTTTAAGGTTAGGCTTCGATGGCATTGGTCATGCTTTAGAGCATAGTGGCCTATGACGTTAGGAGGGAGGGAGCTGTTTTAGACATGATCGTTTGTGCTCAATGACGCAGGCTGATGGCATCAAGAGAAGAAGATGTTTAGTCACAGTGACTAATGAGGTTAATCTTGATGGAAGTAAGAATGGGTTCGATAATGTTGGTGTGTGCGGAAAACTGTTTGGCATATAAGAAAGAGTGAAAGAGAAGCTCATACGAAATTTGAGTGGATTGATATTGGAAAGGAAAATCCCGAGAGGAGACATGATGAAAATTTGGATATGCCTCTAAAAGATAGACTTTGCCACAAAATCCTAACAGGATCAGCCGTGCAAGTGTGTGAATAGGGGCTGATGGCATAAGGTTAAGAAGATTATATATGTAGGAAGGATTGATTGTGTAAGGGGACTTACATAGGGGCCGATGGCGTAGGAAGTGAATAAAAAATAAGATGATTAATGTAAAATTTGAATAAGCAAGGCTGAAATTAAATAGATCATAGGGTATAGAACCAAAATTTGATTATTGGAGATGAATAAGATTGATCACAAAATTGGTAATGAAGGTAGGCCAAAAAGTGATGTTTGACAAAAAGCTATGTTGCCGAACGGAAACGGAAACGGAAACGGAAACGTGCGAAACGCGAAACGACAATTTTCAAAAAACCTTGGATACGAAACGCCGACGGAAACGTCCGCATCTGATATATTATTAAAAATAATATATATATATATATATATATATATATATATATATATATATGCATAGTACTCATTTTATAATTGTAGACCATAAGAGATAATTGATAAAGCACTCAAAATATTTTGAATTCATTGAAATTTGAACTTCTAAGTTCTAAAGAGTCATCATCCAACATGGTTACAATTTCAATGATTCACATATACATAATAATAATCTAGATTCTAGAATATATCATCTAGATTTCCTCATAGTCATAATCATCTCCATGAACACCACTAGCACCGACATTTCCACTCCCACTAGCTCCACTCTCCCTCCCTTCTGCAAAAGATCCCGATTCTTCTTCATCAATACCAAGCAGTGAAAGTTGGCTAAGAGTTGCAGCAGAAGCATCAAAGTCGCTAGTCTCAGGATCAATATCCCAAAGTTTGTTGGGACCTCTAACATAGGCTTCACTCTTGTGTGATAGAATGCGCAAATTGGAATGCACATACACTAAATCCTCGGCCTTCTTGGATGCTAACTTGTTCCGTTTGGCTGAGTGGATGAAGGAATATGTACTCCAATTCCGTTCTGCTGAGGAATTGCTAGCCACCTGTTACAAAAAAGAAGTTAGAAATTTTCAATTAGTAATACTATAGTATTAATTTACTAAGTACGAACATACATTTTTAATTAATAAACAAACTTTTGATTTCATTTTAATATTTGATACCTGTGAAAGGATTTTAATGGCAACAGGTCGCAGCCACTTGGCATCATGGCCATGTGCACACCACCACATGCATGGGGTCATCTTGTACCTGTCAAGTGTTGCATCTATTTCACCCATGCTAGTATTAGATGAAGAGACAAAGAGCGTCATTTCACAGCGGACTGTACTAGTTACATCTGGATCAGGAAAAAGCCTCCGGAATGCTGCCTTAGCTCCACTTGCAACTTCATGGTCATCATATGGTTTTTGCCTACCAGGTAGTGCAAGTATTTCACTACTATAAAATTTGGGATTCAGGGCATAGGCTAGGAGATGCAATGGGGTGGTCATTTTATTCCACCTTCTCATGATCACGTTCTTAACTTCACTGTAGAATTTTTCTTCAGGATCCTGCTCTTTTTGTTGTATGATGTCTCTAATTTTTTCAAGCATAGAGTCAATGCCATCATAGATCTCCCCTATGCAAGCATTATCCGTGTCTGCATATCTAATCATAGATAAAATAGGCTCAGTAAAACTAAGCAAGTATGCAACCTTTGCCCACCAAATATCATCAAGTATCACTGATTTTATTTTGATGGCTCTTTCTGTGTTTGATTGCCTCCACACGGACCAAACATCATCAATCACCATAAGCCTTAAGGCTTGCTTTACCTTCACAAGTCGTCTCAAGACGAGCGTGTGAGAGGCAAATCTTGTTTCAGCAACCTATTAAAATAAATTAAAGCAAGTTAATTAAAAAAAAAAATTAAAAGGAATTCAATTGATAATTTGATATTTCATAAAAAGTTAGCAAATAAAAATTAGAAACTAGGAAATTGTTTGGTTACCTTCAGCAACTCCAATGTCGAGAACCTCCTAAAGATAGCCTGGGACATATGATGATTTGTGATAAACATTTGGATCTCATTTGCCTCTGTATAAACTTCCTCAATCCATGGTATTTTTCCAATCTTCTGCAGCATCAAATTCAAGGAGTGTACTGCACAAGGTGTCCAAAAAATGTGCTCATATCTCCCCTCAACAATCAGCCCTGTTGCTCTACAATTTT
Source organism: Taxus wallichiana var. yunnanensis (assembly GCA_018340775.1). Lineage (NCBI taxonomy): Eukaryota > Viridiplantae > Streptophyta > Pinopsida > Cupressales > Taxaceae > Taxus > Taxus wallichiana. The sequence continues at coordinate 252,490,323 of CM031234.1, read as the reverse complement.
TGGCATTGTCCGTGATGACTTGGACAACGTTTGCAGGGCCCACTGACTCAATAGCCTCAATCAAAATATTAGCAATAAATTGAGCATCTTTCACTTCACCCTCACAATCAACAGCCCTTAAGAACATTGCCCCTTTAGGGCACACTGCAACAATGTTGATTAGGGGTCTATTTCGGCATCTTTCCATCCATCTGAAATGATAGATACCCCTGAGTCCTTCCATGAGTCCCTAATTGGCTGCAAAGAAGTATGTACATGGGCCACTTCTTTCGCCAACAATGTGGTTCTGACCTTCTCATAACTAGGGCTTTTATACCCTTTTGGTGCATCATTAATACCTCTCACCATTTGTTGCCAATAAGGTGAGCGCAACACATTGAAGGGCAGCCCACATGCATAAATGCATCGAGCAACCAACTCATCAGCAACATCCCTTTTCTCATTTGCAAATGCCTGCTCTAATGGGCCTTTGGAAATTCTCTTTCGTGACAAAGTCTCTCCCTCTGTTGGAGTTTCAACTGCAACTTGGATAAAAGGATGGTTTGATGGGTTGGGTGGTTTTTGTGAACCCCTATTTTGCAAAGGAGTTGTTTTAAATCTAGCTCTTGAAGCTTCCATATCAGCGTCCTCTTGCTCTTTCATATATGCCAATATATGTTTATGTTCAACCTTGTTACATTTTCTAATCCCCGTTCCTGATTTCCCCATTAAATGAGCTTTGAGTCGGGTATAAGAGGATTTGTATTGTATATTGCAATGATGGCATACCCAAACTCGAGAGCCACCGCCAACAAGGTTCTCCACAATTTGCACATGTCTCCAAAGAGGAGCTCTAGGATCTACACCCCCACTTTGGCTTTCTTCCCCTTCCCCATGCCCTCCCACTGAAGCTGAACTAGATGCCATTGAATCAAACCTTCATTGAAAAATAAAAACATAAACTTAGATAACAATAAATTATTAAATAGAACCACACCCTACATATCCTATTCTGCTTTTGATCACCAAGTTCACCGTTTAGGCGCGAGGTGAGAGCATACACAGAGTTCGGATTTTTTAATTTAAAAAAACAAAATAAACTTTTTTAAAAAACAAAAAGAATTAAATTAAAAATCCCTACACATCCTATTCTGCTTTTGATCACCAAGGTCACCGTTCAGGCGCGAGGTGAGAGCATACACAGAGTTTGGATTTTTTAATTTAAAAAAACAAAATAAACTTTTTTAAAAAAACAAAAAAGAATTAAATTTAAAAACCCTACACATCCTATTCTGCTTTTGATCACCAAGGTCACCGTATAGGTGCGAGGTGAGAGCATACACAGAGTTTGGATGATATTTATAATTTAAAAAAAGAATATATGTTTTTTATTTTAACACGCAAAGAAAATGTTACATTTTTTTTTTTTTAAGCATAGAGTTTTAAAATTACTAAATTAAATATACATATGTTAATGTGATCAATGATCACGAATGATGTGTGCATAATGCACACATCATTCGTGATCATTGATCACATTAACATTTTCTTTAGCCAAATAAAAAAAAACTTGAAAAATACCTGGTTTTTCCTCCTTGAAGTCAATCCCACCTTCCAAATCTGATTCAAATTCCTCCTCGAAGCTCCTTGATGTCTCTTTGCTCTTCACAATGCTAAATGTTAGTTTAATAAAAACTGTATTCAGCAAGAGAAAAATGAGAGTGTGATTTAGAATGGACCCAAGAGGTCATTATATAACTTTTTGGAAGTGTGTTTAGCAAGCTGCAGCCGCATTAGGGTTTCGCCGCATTTAATGCGAAGTATTTTTACCTTTTAAAACGTATTTTCGTGTTTTTAAACCGTATTTTCGTTTTTTTAAAGACAGTGCGAAAGCGCTGAAAACGTTTCGAAACGCACATGCGTTTCGGAAATGTTTTCCACGTTCCGACCGCTTCCGCCAAACGTTTCGAACGTTTCTAGGCCGAAACGCTGACCCTACCCGCGTTTCTGTAATGAGACAAAAAGCAATAGTCATTAATTTACAAAAATGACCATTTACGTAAATAAAAGTGAATTTAACGAAACAAAAGAGGTATTTTATAAAATTAATGTGTTTGAATAAAAACCTCCAAGGAGTTTGTGAAAAAATGAATATGTTTCTAATTATGCCCTTATTACTAAAAATGGTAATTTTGAATTTCCAAAAATTTTGCTAGTATTTATGCCAAACAAAAGAGGTTTTTGTTAAATTTATAAAAATTAAAAAAACCTCCGAGGGATTTTAAAATAGAGTTATTAATTGTTAGATATTTAATGAAAGGGGAGATGGCCAACAAGAAGCCGTATAAAGATTTAGGGCCTGCATGATAGATGGAAATCTGAATACAAACCTAAAATAGTGTTAGATCCGAAACCCTAGGGCAACTAGGAGTTGAGAAAAGCAATGGAGTTGATTCAAGAGTGCTTGATGTCAATATAAGAGATGAAATGTGAAGATGACTCAATTGGGAGATGGAGTGAGATTCACATCGGGTTCACCAAAGTGTATGACGGAAAAAAAGATAAGTTCTTAGTTGGGTTCTCAAATGTAAGAATCCAATCTAAGACTGGTCACACTATGTAGATACAAGGTGCTCGATAGTGTTAGTGTCATAATTCTAGAGGATAATAACCCTAACCCTAGGATAGTTATGGGTTCCCAAAGTCTACGACTAAGATTAATATAGGTATTTTACTAGGATTTAGAAATAAGAGTAACCAAGGGGTGGATAAAGCCAAGGGGCATAATATAATAAGACAATGCAATAGATTAAAGAAAACATACATCTACTCTAGTCTATAGAAATGAATGACCAATATACAACATGCACATACAAGAGAGGGTTAGAAATACTTGTAGTGTGTGTGTGTGTGTGTGTGTGTGTGTGTGTGTGTGTGTGTGTGTGTGTGTGTGTGAGACCACTGATGCATAATCCTCCCTAGAGACAACATCACCGAGAGAGAATCGCTATGGGTGGAGAAGGGGTAAGTTCAACAAGAAGATGTTCAGTTCTAACTCACTATTGTGACTCAATTGCAAAAGAGGTAAGCTCTAAGACTCCGAATCAATAAATACGTGCAAAGTAGTGCGAGCAAAAACAAGTATAAGTGTAGACAAATGATTGTAAATTGGTGGTAATTTGGTCAAGCATAAATACCCGATGCCATTGCCCATGGGCGATGACATTGGCTATGGAAAAACCAAAATAGACACCATCACCCACGGGTGATGGCGTTGGCTTGGGGAAACCCTAAGGTCAAAAGGTGTAAATCACAAGGAGTGGAGGCATAGAGGAAAATGGGGATAAATGACAAAGGTCCAAGGTGACCGAAAGCAAGGATAATAACGTGCAATAAGAAGAAGCAAGTAGACATAATGAGACAAGTGGACATGATAGGTGTAATGTGTGAACAAAGGGGAGAAACGAGGAAAAGATAGGGTAACTAAGGTGGAATAGTGACATCTCTTAAATGATGTGGTCTAGCCCACATAACCAAGTCCGATAACACCCCAATTCCAAAGGCCTTTTAAGGTACTTGCTTAGGAGGAGAATGCATCAACCCCTACACAAAATAAATGGTTAGCAAATCTCAAAAATATGGTGTATACATACCTAATATAACATGGACAATTGACTTCAATGATTTGGACCTTGTTAGATGGAAGAAGTTATAATACAACAAACATGCAAAGACGAGATAAATTTGTGAGTTGATTTCTTCAAAAGTAATGGCCTTTCACAATGTACTATAATTGCAATGTATATTGATTTAGTTCCATCTTATTCTAGAAGGCCTTTGGCGTAGTTGCGAGACATTTACTTTTCCAGAAGTTGCGAGATGTCAACATTGTGAATTCTCTCACTACCCTTGCTTGGAGGCTCTATGAGATAGTTGTCATTCAGTTTTGTACTTCTCACGGCCTTTCTAGCTTTGCAAAGAGTACCATTGGGGCCAAGCACAAATGCCCACTATCATCGATCCTCTTCAACATCTACATTGATGAGCTAGAGGATTTTCTTTGACAACATTCCCATGCTGATGATGGTTGCATTTTACATAATGTGGTGATATTCATTCTTCTTTTTGCTGATGGCGTTTCCTCTCACTCTATCAATGGTTTGCAAAGACAACTTGATGCTCTTGCTCGTTTTGTGAACTTTGCTCGTTGGTAGTGAACCTTCGCAAAACTAGGGTCATGATATTCAACACTTCCGAACTTTCTCTTTCCCTGGTTTGAGTTCTTCTACAAAGGGGAGCCTTTGAAGATCACATCAGCCAACATTTACTTGGGTTCTAGTTTTCTATATTGTCTTTTAGTATGAACCCTGCTTCCTTGTTATGCTTTTGCAAAGGATATTTGGAACACAATGTTTTCATATCCAATTCTAGGATATCCCTTCAATGATGTACTTCTCGATACAATCATAAAGCCCACAAGTTTGTATTGGTCCAAGGTTTGGGGACCTAGTATGGGGTTTGTTTATCGGGCTTGTATTGAGAGGGTCTATATTGTCATGATCTAGCATATGATTTGTTTCAAACGGACTATTCCTCAGTGCATCATTCAAAGCTGAGTTTTCTGCTGAACCCTAGTGCCTTGAGACTATCTTTAGGCTTAGTTTCTACATTCACCAACTCAGAACCATGGCAGGTTCAACTTTAGATTGTGAGAGGTATCCATACTTAGCCCTATGTTCTTCAAGACGATTGCATCATTGGACCCAAATAGACGCCGATGTTGCTGGTATTCTGAGACTAGATTAGTCTAGTCTATCGACATCTCTATTGATAGTTACCTCCTTTCAGTTTCAGGTACTTCTTGGATGCTCCTCATTGATTTCTTTCTGTAAAGGAGGTCATAATTAGAGTTGTTAGAGAGAATATCTGCAGGTAGTACATTCCGATCACTTGGATCTCTCCTCCTTAGCCACTTAGCCCCAAGCTTTCCTTTTACTTTGAGTATTTCTTGCGGGTGATGGATGGTGTCATTTGTCGTTCCGACTAACTCCAACGTCATTGGTTTCATGGCTTGAGGATTCCCCTATGCTAGTTGAGGGTGTGCTCACACCAGTTGTAGGTTGAGATTGATCATCATTTCCCACATGGGGACTGGATATGTCATCTTTGCTTCCTCTAGTAGGTGGAGATTGAGGATCACTTCATTTTCAGATGTCCCATTTAGTATGAGATCTATTGGACCTAACATGGTCTTCACCGAGACTCGGGAGACTCTTTATCCACTTTATTTTGGTACTCAAACCATCCATGGATGGCTCTTTTTCTTCGGGAGGTTGTCACCCTTCAACGCAGGTCTCCGGTGGGAGGCTCTAAAGGTCCTAGACTGATCACCTCTTTCTTTGGCCCATTGTAAATGTTGGCAGCATTAAGTACCCTTTGGATAATGTTGTTGCACACACTGAGGAGGGTAGGTCAATGAGGCGGTGCTCATCTCTACACAATATTACTACTAATGTTTCCCAACATACTATCTTTGGGTGATAGGGATCAACTCCTTAGCATCATGGATCTACTCCTTACATCACAGAGCTTCTAGACTGCTTATTAGGCCACACAGACAGGCACACATTATGACTTTCTTTGCTACCATGGGAGCTTCTTCAACCTTGGATGTTAGGAGGGATTCTAGGGGGAGTCCTTTACTTCCTCTTAGGATTACCTAGCATTCCCAATTTAACCTTTGAAACTCCCCGGTGAGCATTATAAGAGCTTGTGATGAGGCCATAAAATACCTCATCTACATATAACTTCTCTTCCATAAATCATTTTAGAGTGGATTTAGATGTGGTTTTAGAGTTTATAGCTTATTTAAAAGTAGAATGTAGGATATATTCTTGGTTTCTTCTTTGGGAGACATTTTACTCCAAAATGTTATGTTTTAACATTTCTTGGAGATTATATATATTGAATGTTGCAAATAAGGTTGTTCGAGTCATTGAAGAGTAACACCTAAGTGTTGATGCAAAGATTAAATCAGCAAAATCATGTCGAAGCCAATAGGAAGCACTTTGGATCAGCGTCGGACTATCTCTAGCCTCAAAATAGTTATAAGAGCATCTCCAAAACAATCACAACTTAAAAATGCAAGGGAAGATGGCTCTGGAACAGCTCTGGAAGAAGCAGACCATTACCCAATAGCTCCCAAGAAAGACTGATAGATAGTTGGCATGACTGCATGACTTGTCAAAGGATTAAAGAGCATCAAATACCTTGTTTTGAAGATAGAGCAAAAGGTGTTGAAGACTCAGCAAAAGGGAAAGACGGTTGCGAACAATCAACAAAGAAGGGGTAAACACCTTGAAATAATCCAAGCATGAATATAGCAGGAAGAATGGAAACCCCTTCTCAAGCTCCAAAGATAGAAGACCAAGGACTTGCTGAAAATATAATTGAGTCAGATGAACATTCCCAGCCAGAAGATAGAAGTGTGAAGAAAGGGAAAGCACCCATGTTGGAAGAAGATGAGGAGCAACTCTACTCTCCATCAGATGCACAAGCTGATTTTCAAATAGAAGAGCAACAAACTCACCAAGGGGCAGCGTGTGAAGATTTCCAAAGAAGGTGAGATCAAGTAAATGGATAGAGCGAATAAAGTAAAAATGCAGGTTTTGTAAAATCTCAGTATCTCCCTCATTACTTAACGAAAATCAGAATTTCAAAATGTTCTGGAAAGTTTAGAAGAAGGAGAACCAAACCCAGAAATCGCTTTGACGAGATTCTGCAAATTGAAACAGCAGTTTTGATGAGAAAAACAATGACATGAATATGGTGAATCAGCTGTTATGTTTGAACTTTGAAGAATTCAATAATTCAAAGGCGGATTTGGAAAGCGGCAATTTTATTTGGGAAGGAAACAAGTAGACATTGTGCAACTAATACTTGTTCAATGTAGGAGGTTTCATGTAGTGAACTCCTTCATTGTAGCATTCTCCTTGACTTATTTTGATGAGTTGTTATGTTGTAAACATGAGCAATAAAAATAGGCACGTTAATTTAGTTTAAAGGAAAGTAATTAGGAGTAAGTTCTGCTTTGATAAGATTTCAGTTTGGAATAAAAATATCATGTCGACGTGGAAAATCTGGATTTTATAATAGAATTAGCATTTATTACATGTTGACGACACGTGTGGGGTCAAATTTGACTTGGCATTTATTACGTTGCCTGGGATTGGGGTTTTAACCACAAAAACAAGTCTTGCTTTCATGTGCATGGGTCTATGCTTTTGGGTTTCGGAGTTTGCACTACACAAAACATGTTTTTGTGTCGTGATGTTCTCAACCCCTCAAAACCTGAAACACTAAGGTGCGTCGGGGTTCGGGCAACATCTTACATATTGCATGACTTTGTGTTCTCATGCTCTGATGTTCCGAAAGCTCGAAACCTTGACAAATTGTAGTGTATCGGGTTTCGGGGAGCACTTAACATTTATTATGTTTTCATGCTTGGAATGCCCGAAAGCTTGAAAAACATAGGAAATTCACAACTTGAGCAAAAAGCTTGGATTTTCAGGGGAAATGACTAACTCCAAACACTTCCAAAGACCAATTTGATAGGTTGTCCCAAAATTATCATGAAATCTAAATTTTGGGATAATAGAACGAAAATCAACTAGAATGGAAATGTTAAAAGGGAAATAAATAAACGGGGTTTTAGAGTCCAATATAGTATAGGTGAATTTGGGATTCGCTAGAGAAAATTTGAGCAGAGAGGTTTCTTGTCTCCGGGGGCAAGGAGCATGTGAACGATAGGGATGACAACTTTGATGCTTCTCCCCTTCAGTAGGTTGTCATGTTTTCCCAGCATGGGCTAAACATTTACTCTTTAATGCAACTTACTTTCAATTTTTCCTATTCGAATTCACTAATGCCGATTGTGGCCGTGGTCTAGACAAAGGTGTCATGTTTTTATACCTGAAAACAATTATCCTATAGGAGGGTTATGAACATCCTTTGCCTCATGTGAACTTTTTTATGGTTTTCTTGTAGTGTGTTGTTAAATGTCGGTGTTTCTTGTTTCATTACTTTTCTGAAGTTGATTTTGGGGCCTTATAAGGATAAGAATGACCTCGGGAAGGAGAGGGAGATTTCTTATGGTGCGATGATGTTGCCATGATGTCATTCTGCATCCACATGTACATATTTTTTTCTGGCTTATGTTTTGATTTATATTTGATTATTGGTTTGTTGACACATACATTAGTTTATTATTAATATACCTCTTTTGATTTGATGTGTTTATGTCTTCATTTTTGTGAGTTTTTAAATTTATATTTTTCTTGTAAAGTTTGAAAGATTTTAAATTGAAGTTATATTTTGAAGCTTGCTTTTTAATTGTTAAGTGTACATATGTTTACACAACCTCATAACTCTTGTATATATGTTTACATGTTAATATATTCTCTTGAGGATTATGTGTTTACGTGGTCTTTAAGAGATAGGAGGAGATATTTGCACTGGTTGGGGCTTTCACTTGGGCTAACCATCTCTATTAGCTTCCCTTCAAAACCTCTTGTGATGTGCCTGCCTCTGTCACATGTGAGAGGCTCTATTATTAATATAATCAAGGATGCATTATTACATGTTTTCGATTGTTAATACTCATGCATACGGTTGATTCGTAATAAAAATAATATTCGTATTTATGTTTATTATAAGACAATTAAGACGCTGCAACAATAGAAACGATTAAGTCGCTTTTATGTCTAGCTTATGGTTTGTGTGATTTTTGATTATTGGTTTGTTGACACATACAATAATTTATTACCAATATAGCTCTTTTGATTTGTCGTGTTTGTGTCTTCATCTTTTGTGCTTTTAATTTCTTTTTTCCGTAAAGTTTGAAAATATTTAAGTTCAAATTATATTTTGAAGATTGTTTTTTATTTATTGTTAAGTGTACATATGTTTAGACAGCCTCACAACTCTTGTTTGTATGTTTACAAGTTAATGTATTCTCTTGAGGATCATGCATTTATGTGGTCTTTGAGAGATGGAGGAGGGATTCAAGCTGCTAGGGACTTTCAACTAGGGTTAACATCCCCCTTGTCTTTTCCTGCTGGACCTCCTTCAAATCCGGTCTCATTCTGCTCGGCTTTTGCCACACGTGAGAGGCTTCATTAGAAATATAATTAGAGGTGCAACTTCTCATGCCTTAATGCCATCGGATTTCTATTGGTGAATGCCCTTATAAGTTGCTACTTGTTTCTTTGTCGGATTCAACAAAAATTATGCGAGGCCGAAGGTTGCTCCTTAACATATTGTGCTCTAGTGTAACCAAATAAACCGAAGCAACATTCCTGTTATCGAAATTCTCTGCAAATGGTGTTAGTGTGAAAATCCTCCCATACAATTGCAAGACCCACATTGGAATGACAGCTTCGTACAATTTCAAATCCTGTTTCAAAAACAACTCCAAATGATTTCAAGTCCCCTATTTGAATGAGAATTGGTATCTTGAATAGCAACACTAATAATGATTCCATTTATGTCATTTGTTGTTGTTGGAAGGATGCCGGTGTATGGGATATGGGCTGTAGATCTCAATGTCAACAACTGATGCCATTTGTCCTTCATTGTAGATGTAGTCCTTATATCTAATTCTTTGATCCCATTTGAATAATTTTTCTACAAAATGTATGGGAATATCCATACACTTGGTCCTCTCTCATCTTCTTGACGGCTCCTCATACTGCAGAGTCACACAATGTCAAAATTTCAAAATAGTAGGTGTAAGAATATAGACACAACAGTCCTTCATATTTAATGACTGTTAAGAACCAAGAATGTTGAGGAGGTAGTGCCAAATACAAATCCAAAAGAAAAACTATTATGCCTGATTTTTGTTTTTAATGAGACAAGTGTGGAGAAACCCCTGCGCAATATAATCACAAAAAAACTACACATCTTCTTCACTACACCATATAGTTTGGTCTCCATGTGTCCTTTCCATCTCTTGCTTTGAGTATATCAGTCAAAATGCACCGATATATGATATATGTCGTGGTGGACACTTTGTTTCTCTTACTTTACTTTCCCTTCATTTACTATTGCATTTTCCATCTGCTGCCTCTTCTCTGTCTTTCAACAGCATATTAGCATGTCTTTCATTCCATGTGTTGCAACACTCTTCCACCTACAATATCTTACTTCCACTTGTTCAACTTAATCTTATTCAACCCCTTTCTATAGGGGTCTCCATTGCACCACTATGGGTGATTGCTAGTCATATGTAACTTAACTTCTCCACGTATTGTCTGAGGTTTATCCTCCATTGCCTCTATTTACAATAATAGGCTCATTGCTCTTCCTGTCAATTTTCCCTGAGATATGGGGCAAAAGAAGGCACTTGGTAAAATGGAGGCCATCCCTGGAGCATGGTAGCTGTACCAATCTCATACCACTTCTATTTGCATGTATTAATTATCTCCACATATACCAAATGCAGCAAACTTTCTCCTATGGTCTTAGATTGAAGAGAAATATAGTTGTTTTCAATTCAATATTATTACTGATTTAAACATGACATAAAACCTTCACATTGTCTTGTTTATTGGTTTGTGATGCGCAGGAATATCTTCAAGGAAACCCACTTTGGCTGCAGTATCTTAAACATCCTCTTGCATTACTAGGTTATGAAACAAAATATGATGTCTTTGTTAAGGCACATGGAGGGGGCCTTTCTGGGCAGGCTCAAGCCACTTTACTAGGAATTGCTCGAGCATTATGTGTAGCGAATCCAGCCAACAGGGATCCTCTCAGGAAGCAGGGTCTTTTGACAAGGGATTCGAGGAAGGTCGAAAGAAAGAAAGTCGGTTTGCATAAAGCTCGCAAAGCTCCACAGTACTCGAAACGTTGAGTACATCCCATGAACAAAACGTATTCAGCAGTGTTGGGTTTATTTTCTCGGAAGGTTGTGCATTGCCTCTTCTATTGTGTTTGACTAGCTGGGTAAATGTTGTAAAGAAACTTTGATCTTTAGCACTCTTTTGATGCCAAGAGATTATTCATGGTTCTAACTTTGATTTATAGGGTGGTGTGCGCTTTAGATCTACAAGTCAGGCTAAGAAGATTGACATGGGCCTTGATCTGCAATGTTAAAAGTGTTGTGTTTTAAAAAGTCATGATTGCTGACTGTGAAAGGCCCCTCTCTGACATTATTGCAGAAATCTCAAGGATACAATTGTTGTTATATCTGGAATGTTGGGTATTTAAGCTCTTCAACCTTTCAACAACGATAGACAAAGATACTATAAATACTGTTGGGTAGAATTTTTCTATTCTGTTTTTTAGTTGCTCTAACTAGTCACGACTTTGTAGATCAAAGAAAATGAACATTTAGATCCAGAAGATTATCCATGATGCAGAAACATTCTTTACACTGTTTGCTTTAGAGAAAAGATAGTTGCACCACCCCTTGAATGTCCCTAATGGAAGTTTATCATGCATAATTAACTATTGGGAACAATGGGTCTCTGAATGATGCTTGGAGAGTGATATCGTTTTCATATACAGTTATTTCCCAATTCTTTTGCACAAGCACTTGATGGACCAACTTTATACATATCTCATATGTTTGTGGGCTACATAACCAGTTTTGAAATCCTCACAGTTAACAATTTCTAATATTTCTGTATTACAAAATCCCTTGTGTTCCCTTTTACTGATTTAGCAGCTGTTTTTTTATCATTAAATATTGAGCATTAGCTTCCTCTCGTTATCCGAAAGTCAGTGTCTCAACTAGAAAGCCCGGGGCTCTGACATCTGATTTAAATCGTGCCGCCATGTCTTCGGCTGTATCGACGTCCGTATACTGGTGAAATCATCACCGTCCCACGTCTTCATTTGGATTTTCACGTCCGCTTCTCCACCAAAAAGCCAATTTTTATCAACCCTGAGACCAGGTAAAAGGTTAGGCATATGTGTGCTTGCAGGGTAGCTGCTTCAAGGACTCATTAACCAACATCATTTGGAGACAGAGATGACACTCTTCATCCTCACTCTCCATTATTTTTAGCTGCAGGAAAAAATCCATTCTCCTCTTGGTCGTAATCCTCCCATTCCTCAGGCATATAAATATGGCATTCTAGATTGGCTGTATTCGACATCACATCTTGTAGCATCTGTTTCCAATTCAGCCCCTCTCTTACGACCTCAAGTTCAAATGTAATATCCCTCCATGGTAATTGGTAGGCATATGCGGCACAAATAGGAAGGGTATATGGTGCAGAGGTTATACCCACTTCATTGATTTCGCTCTGGTATGATTCTAATGCAGATGTAAAAGACAATGAACCATACCCATTTTTAAATCAAAATATAATTATATAATCAGTACTGACAATCAGTTTCATACCAGAGCTTTTTAACATGAAAAACCGTTGGTTGTGGCATTCACAATGTCAAAATCCCCAGCTGATTGACAGACCTCCATTCAAAAGGACTATCCATGGATACCTTTGATGGGTTTTGGATCCCTTCTTGAAAGCACCATTCCATGGCCTCCATGAACTTCTCTCGAATGATGCGTTTCAGCATAACTTGGTCCCGTCCTTGAAAAATGTCCATGGCTAGGCACCCACATTCACCAGAGGCAGAAACATCACTCCGACATCCATAACAAATTAATACTTTGTCTAATGCCCAGTGATAAAAATGCCATGATATCTGCAGGGTATTGGACTCTAGATCATCAAGAATACTTTTCCACTCTAGACAGTAGCCCTTGATTTGAATTGCTGAATATGGAATATATCAATCCCAATCTGCTTCTACTCTCACTTGAAGAGCATATCAATTAGTCAAATCCAATTTACAATCAGAATTTTTGTCTTCATTTAAGTTTTCAACTGTATTTTGATCTCTGGTATCAGTTTCATTACAAACTGTAGGGTCTATTAGATTCAACTACATAAGAACTATTTGGTTCAAAGTTTTGGTTCTCTCTACAATTCTTGACATTTTGAGTCTCTCTACTATAAGTCTCAACGTTTTGGGTCTCTCTACAAGTCTCGACATTTTGAGTCTCTCTACTATAAGTCTCAACATTTCGGGTCTCTCTACTATAAATCTCAACATTTCGGGTCTCTACAAGTCTCAACATTTTGAGTCTCTCTACTATAAGTCTCAACATTTCAGGTCTCTCTACAAATCTCAACGCTACAAGCCTCCTTACAGATCCCATCATCAAGGAAAGGGAAAGCCAATATGTTAAGATCGATTTTAACACCATTCACTTCATAGCGGATGTCGAAAATGGTTTTGAGTTCATCCATTATGTAAGCCTCGTGTGCAGCCCTTTCTGCAATGGTACAATCACTTGTGTAAATTGATTCTCAAGGATTTGGAACACTTGATCTAATGCAACATTTTATAACCTCTACCAACAATTGCTTGTAAAAGTCCCTCTCCTTTTCTCCATGTTGGCTAAGAAGGAATGCCTCCTTCCATTCACAACTCCCAAGTGGCATCGATGTTTCTTCTGCAAGAGACGCACCACATAACTCCATCCATCTCCCTCATGTTTTTTTGCTTGTTTCTTTTTAAACCCGAGAAGATCGCTACATTCAATGCTTGGTTCAAAACTTGGACAATCTCTTTGTATGTTTAAATAGATATGAAATTCCTTTTAATCAGAATTTTTATTAAGCCCGAGACCGAGATAAGATGTATTGAAATCTTTGTCGCTTTGGAGATAGGAAGTCATCCAGGATAATAAATAATGGTCCTCTAAACATGGTTATTAATTAGCCAAATGGCATTAAGAGAAGGTTGCGCAGTTACATCTAATGCTCCCTCCTTGAGCCCCTCCCATAAGGTGGGATTTGCATTCATGGCGGGTCCGTGTAAATCTTTTTTTCCTTTGTTTTGAATTTGAACGCCTGTAATGCCACCAAGTGTAGGATGAGTTTGCTAGAGAGTAAAACTAGCAATTGCATGTGTACAATGCAATGTGAACGCCAAACGGTATATGGTGTTTTATTTAGAGGGATAGCTATTACTTTTGTAGTTGATGTTGATAAGGGGTGTGATTGTTTTTGGTTGTGTAGAAATATAGATGAACCACTTCATTTAAAAAGCGTAAACATGAAGTCTAACCCTTAAAACAGTTCAATATGCAAAAATGTGATACAATGTACAAAGCTTTGGATGGAAACAACTATAAATTGCATGGTTTTTATTGACATTTTAAAACTATAGGTATTTGTATGTAGATATAATGAAGAAGACATTAAAAACGTGTTGTTGGTTTACATAAAGAAGCGAGCAATAGTAAAAAGGAAAAATTGAACATGTATGTTGAAAAGTTAGATTTTGTAAGTGTAGAAATATAGATGAACCACTTCATTTAAAGGTATCATCTCTACATTTCAAACTTGTTACAAATTCGTACATATACAATTGCAAATCTTATATCTTGAGTGGTAGCATTTTGTGGACTATTTTATTTGAACTTAACATGAATACATGAAGACTTCCGTGCATGTGCATGTGTTGATAAGGGGTGTGATTGATTTTGTAAGTGTAGGAATATAGATGGTGCAATACATTTAAAGGTATTATCTCTACATTTCAAACTTGTTACAAATTCGTACATATACATTTGCAAATATGGTACATGTGTAAATTTTATATCATGAGTGGTGGCCTTTTGTGGCCCTTTTTTTACGCACTAAACATGAATACATTTGATACCATTTTGGATAGTTAGTTGCTTTTGTAGTTGATGTGGTTTGCAATTATATTGGGGTAATTGTGTTAGTGTTGCATCGGTTGTTTGGTTGGTCTTTTGTTGACAAAACCTTTTTGGTACACTCGTTAAGGCGTGTGATTGATAGTGGTAGTGTAGGAATATAGATGTAACATTACATTGAAATGTTGTATGTGTACATTTAAATTTGTTACAAGATTCATACATATAAAGTTGCAAATCTTATATCACGACATCTGAACTAAACATGTATACATGAAGACCTTTGTACATTTATATCATGAATGGTAGCCTTTTGTGGGCAATTTTATTTTTACTAAACATGAATACATTTGATACCCTTGAATGACACTTTGCCGCTTTGGATACAAGAAGTGTTGAGTAAAGTAGTAGTGGAGGTGCTATCAAAGTAGAGGGTAGTATTTACGATGGGTTGAGTGATAGTAGTCTTGACTCCTCCTTTCTTCTTGCTCCAAGTGTTGTTACGTGCGCCATTTTTTAGTACCTTTTGAATGAAAAAGGAGGTGAAATGCGCATATTTGCAAGCGAGGAACTCAAGAATGTTATGAATGTCAAACCCGCTTTCAAAGTGGTTCTAATGTCGACAATTGCTCTCTATGCAAAGTAAGTCCCTGGGACTTGTGGATAGTTAATCCCCAAGCCATTTTAATTGGAATTATCTTCGATTCCCTCTTGAAATAAGGGGTATTGGAATATGTAACGAGTTGGAGGGATCCCAACATGGGCCATTGTACCTATCAAATTTGACAACAACAAATAAACAATAAAAAAGAGAAATCATATTCTGCCGCCAACATTGGTGGCAGCTAAGGCACTTATATTATAATAAAAATAATAATATAACCATCAAAGTAACTCATAATTTTCATTAACTATCAACTAACTTAGACTCATAACTGTAATTTACTGACAGCTACACATATTTTAATAAGTTCTTCCTTCATTGTTTTGAAAACAGAGGTTACTTAATTTGCATTAGTCATTGGTTTCTTTCGGGCCATAAAACACATGATCAAATAAGGCAACATACTATGAGTTTCCTTGCTTCTATGATTACCATAATATCAATCTTGGTTAAGATCTCCATCAACATCCTTCAAAGATTTCTCACACATAGTTATGATTGTAAAGTTTCAGTAGTGAATCTCATTGCATAATTATTTGATTAATTGAAAGATGAATTAATTTTGTGATCTGAAACCGAGGAGATTATTTGTCCTAGGTATTTGCATCATTAAAGAAACTGCGAAGAAACTAAGGAGGTCTTTGGCTTCTACCAACAGGTTTATAATCTTTAGGTGGACATTCAAATTTTCCGTTGGTGATTTTAAGAACCTAAAGGCAAATCCCATAAACCAAAATTGTCACTTAAACTTTCAAAACTATCTCAAAGACTTGGATGAGAATATTAAGCTCAGTCACTTTTTTTTGACAAGTTCTGTAGTCACATACTAAATGTTAGGTAACTTTGATTTTGTTGTAGCATACAAGTCTACAACTCCCCAATAATGCTTGATAGCTTTTGAAGGCTAGTCACATATATGGATGTGGTATCATTTTCTGATTAACATTAACAGAAAGAGACACAATGAGATCGGAGAATGGAGAACTTGAGAACTTTATTAGTTATGCTCTCATTTGCATTACATTTGTAGTACTCTTCATCAATGGAACTGCAACTAATTTGCAACCATCAAAGTATCTCATAACTATCACTGTCAACTAACTCATACTCATAACTATCATTTACTAACAACTACATATATTTTAAGAAGGTCTTCCACCATTGGTTTGAAAACAGAGGTAACATATTTTGCATTAGTATTTGGTTTTTTTTGGGTCATAAAATGCAAGAGCAAATAAGGAAACACAATATGAGTTTCCCCTCTTTTGTGATTACCATAATACCAATCTCAGTAAATATCTTCGTCAACATCCTTGGAAGCTTTCTCAAGTGCGAGAATATAGTTATAATTTATGACTGTAAAGTTGCATTAGTCTTTGGATTCTACTAGGTTGTAGAGTATAGAGTTTTGGACTCGGCCTATATGTGTTATCCACTTGCTCTTGAATGTTGGCTTGCAATTTTCTGATTATATCTTCCGAATAATTGCACAAAATCAAATATGGTTGTTAAAAACTTCAAGTTTTTAATCCTATTTGTATACGAAATTATGTATCTTGGGTCATGGGTAGCTGCAAGTCTCAGGCTTCATGATTGTTTTAAAATTTGGTGAAAAATCAGGTTGTCCTGTGTATAGACGGCGTGTGCTCTGTGAGGATATGTCTGCATATTGAGTTTGGCATTTCATTTCCATTTAACCCCTATGTTTACCCCTCATATTTGTATCTGCGATTGAATCATGTGGAGGAAGCCTTGGTGGTGGATTTTGTGCTCCAGTGTGCTAATTGTATGGTGGCAAGTTGATTTCCGAGTAAATATATGAGAAGTGGCGTTCCAATTTGATTCTTCTCTCCCGCTCCACAACTATATGCTCAAACGCCGACTTATTCTGAAAGCCGATTCTCACTTACCGATCTTGAAAATTATTGTCAGCAGGAGCAACCGTTAGATCTGACATCTCCCTCGCTGATTTTCTTCTAGACTTGTCGATTTTTCTCAGAAACCTAAAGCATCTTTTATGCAAAATTTGAGCGGTAAGGGAAAGATGTATGGCGGCACCTTTGGATCGGCTTTAATGTATGTCTTGAAGGCACTCTGTTCGGACAAACTACGGTGAATTGGCGAGCAGGTATTTACCGAGGAAATAACCAAGGTCTGGTAATCTAACTGAGAAAATTCGGAGGAATTTTCGGTCCGAGGAAGAATATCAATAATTTGATCGTCAATTAGAGTCATCTTGTTACCACCATTATTGCAAGTATAAAGCCCCAGGCCAAACATACCATGAACGAAGAATATCAATAATTTCATTGTCAATTATACTCATCTCATTACCGCCATTACTGCAAGTATAAAACCCCAGCCAAACATACCATGAACGAAGTCGAGTATGCAGGGATCAAAAACCGTTAAAAATAGTAGGAAAATGTAAAAATGTCCAGACGGCCGTCAAACCATCAAATTTAACATCGTTGTAGAAATGTCCGGAGGTCCTTTACCATAGGGGGAACGCCTTTGGCGTAATTATAAAAATCTTGGTGAATTTAAAAACGTGTTGGATGATTTCTTATAAATGTAATTTAAATTTGTGGAAATCGGAGTGGAGCATCTACCAATGGGTGGGTGAATACTAGGATTTGGGAAACAAATTACGAAAGGCGTTGTCCTAGGTAGAAAGCCCGGTGGGCTCGACGGCTGATAGATTTTAATCGGCACCGTCTACGTCTTCGGTGTATGACGTCCCACGTAGTAAGTCCCATATTTTATTAAGTCGTGGAATAGGCGTGGGGCATGCAAGTATTTAATTCCCATGTTTTTATTTTAAAATCCCTCTTTCGAATGACAAATAAAATACACCTTTTGCTCATATGGCCAATCAATGGCTCGATTATCAATGATTGTTCAAGAATCACCTATTCCCCAACAAATACTCAAGCTTGAAATTGAAAAAAGACATTTATTGGGCTTACCTCATTTTTTCATTTTCGTCCCTTTAAATGCAAGTTGCATTCATGTACATAATACGTGTGAGAAAGAGATGAAAAAATGGATCACATAATGCATTTTAATTTTTAACCTTCAATTCATGTCTTTGCCTTCCTTGAACATTCCTTTTATGCATCCTTTCTGCCTGATCCGAAGGGAGTAATCTCACTATTAGGTTGTAATCTTAGCAGACTTCCCTCCTAGTCATGCAAGCACCGCCTTGACCACAAGCACATTGCATCATCCTTCATGTTTCTGGTGTATTTCACCTACATCGTGCACACCTGGAAAAACTATGTGCATCGCGGCTAGAGACAAATGTTGTTTAATGCCCTAATAACTACAAAGACACCCTAATTGTAATTGTGTATGCAACTCCTACCCTAGAATTTTAGGTCCACACCACAAATCCTTGTTTCTAAATTAACCCTTCAAACACAT
Source organism: Taxus wallichiana var. yunnanensis (assembly GCA_018340775.1). NCBI lineage: Eukaryota > Viridiplantae > Streptophyta > Pinopsida > Cupressales > Taxaceae > Taxus > Taxus wallichiana. The sequence continues at coordinate 252,471,505 of CM031234.1, read as the reverse complement.
AAGTGAATTCCCCTTGCATTTATGTGTTCTACCTACCTGTAAAGTGCAAGAGTTGAAATTGCAAACAACTATTGATATCGGCAATATTGATTGATTGCTCTTTTCTTTTTTAGATGCCTCCAAAAATATGTTTCCTCGACCCCTTTCAACTGTACACACTTTTTCTTTCAAACAATTTACACACTAAATGTCATGCAGTCAAAAAACCTTTCCACCGTAAAATATGTAAAATGACAAAATAACACTAATCGCTTGTCAGATAATGCCTTCTTCTACCCTGTACATCCCTTCCCGTACAAGCACAATTATCAATGATTGTTCCTGCATCACCTACTTCAATATAATTTCTCGAGCTTAAAATTGCAAAAAAATGCCTGCAAGTGCTACAATAAGCAAGCAATGCAATTGAGTCTCGAATTGGGGCCGTAGTGAAGTCTCATACATTTTTATTTTTGCCCCTTTAAGCTCACATTACACTCACGTGAATAAATTGCATGACATTATGACGATTAAGTGGAGCACATATAGTAGCTATTTTGGGAAGGAACAATATGTTTCATGGAATAGGTGTGGGGCATGTAGGTATATAATTTCCCACCTTTTAATTTACAACAATCCATTCATGTTTACATCTTACCTATCTAATTAAATTTCGTCCAATCGAAAACCTTGATGTCATTCAATTAAAAAAACAAGCTTGATTAACAAATAAAAGATACCTTTCAATGATATGTTTGATTGCTTCGTGACTCAATTAGCGGTGTTTGTTTGTGCACCATCTATTTTCCTACACTTACTTGAGTTTCGAACCCTTAAACTTTTCAAGTTTCCCCAAATTTTATTGTGTCCTCTTTGTGAGATTGAAATGCTTAAATGGAGCATAGATAACATATATTATTTGGGTACGAACAATATGATTCGTGAAAATTGTGTGGGGCATGCAATCCAAAGCCTTAATCTACCTTTGACTTGTATGACCAATCGTTAGAAAGTGTTAATTATCGATACATGGCCGTGCATCTACTCCCTGCAATTACTTCACCTTACATTGGGATATAGAGGCTACACAGCTGCGCAACACGCTGTCTTTATGGTCGAGTTCAAGGTGGAACATGTTGGCTTTTCCTTTTCATTTTTTCCCTTTCGATGTAAATTGCACTCATTTGGATACTACACTACCCTAATTGTTAACTCGGATAGTTGTAGAAACAAACCAAACTAAAATTTACATAGAATCACCGCCTGAACATTCTAAGTACACTCTACGTCTCCCGCCCCTAACATGCCCTGTGAAACATACATTCGAATTCCTTTTACATTTTCTTTTTTTCTAACATACATTCAAATTCCTCTTGCATTTTGAGATATCTCCCTCTACATTTTCCTCGAAGTTTTCCCAAATGACATACATGTCTTGATCTTTGCAGAGAGTTTCTTTACACATTGGCTCTTCTATTTCTCTTTCCTTTCCCATGTACTTCTCCACCCTCAATTGCATTTTGCTATACCCATCTTCCTTTCCCATTTTCCCTCTCCTTTCGCTTTTGATTTTTCAATATATCTCTTTCGCTTTCACATTGTACGTTTCACATACGATTGCTAATATTCGTTTCTTAGTGGATCCAATCTGCCTCAGAAAGTCCCTTCCTGCTTTTACAAATGGATTTTCTTCAGTTATAAAGATGTTACAATTCTTTCCCCACTAATCTTGTTTCTTTGTAAGGAAACATTGATGATACTTATCATGAAGAAAATACTGACATCGTTGATTTTACCATGCATACATTCGAAATTTTCTGCACCAAAAGGGATTTATAAAAGCTTGTGGGATGTCCGAAGAGTTTTCTCCAACGCATTAGGCAGCTGCAAGCTTATAGAGGTATCACATGATTGATTACTAGCAGCCATCGACGTCTCTAGACACTCGAGAAGTTTTATAGGAGCATCATATCAAGAAGAAAATGTGTGGACATAAGTTTTATCAAGGAGAATAACACATATTGCATCGCAGTAGCCAATTCAATGTAAAACCTTAAGATCAGACAAATGTCATAATATGGGTTGATCAATTATCACTACCACAAAAACCCAGTCCCCCCATTTTTAGAATCAGAAATCAAACAAAATTTAACTAAATTTCGTGCCCAAAACTTGTGACGCAATTCGAATTAGAAGTTTTGGCGATAACTGATAGAATTTGTCAAATTGTTACTGTCATAACGTTGTGAGAATTTTGGAAAACTTATGAGGCAGTTGCAAGCTTCTCGAGGTATTACATGATTGAGTACTAGTAATTATCAATGTCTCTAGACTCCAGCTAAGTTGTGTCAAGATGATCCAACAAAACCCATTCATTTTTGGTGGGAAAATTTGAAATTATGCGATGAGCTTGTGTCAAGACATAGTTTTCCCTGTTTTTTTGGGAAATAATTTTTAATTTCCTTTTAAAAACCCACCCAAAAATTAGATATTACTAATGCAAATTGTGCTTTAATTTTTGTGCGGATGATTATGTAAAAAGATATATTATAAATTATTCTCTATAAATAAGCTTTTTAATATTAAGTTAATTGTATTAAAATGTAATTATTTAGTTAAACAATTATAATAACAAGTTAATTACTTGTTTGAATCATTGTAGAAGATTTCATGTGTTGTCAATGACATTCTTAGAGATGACCACAACAATCATCAATAATTTATTTATATTAAAAATGAATTTATAAACAATGTCAACATAATAATCAAATACATTTTGGGAAATAATAAACAATGCATTGGAAAAAAATTAACTAATTCTATGACATACAATATAATGAAAATTTATATATAAAATTAATTATGCGATATGCGTTCCCCTTATGGGAACGACACTGCATGACGTTTCTGACTGTGTGTTAAATTTGACGGTTTGACGGCCGTCTTGACGTTTGTGCTTTTCCTCCCTATTTTAACTTTTCTCTATTATTTTTAATAATTTTGTTTCTAATAATTAACAATTTTAGCTTTTGTTTTTAATTAACAACAATTTTATCTTTTGTTTTTAATTAACAACAATTTTAGCTTTTATTTTTAATAATTTTGTTTCTAATAATTAACAATTTTAGCTTTTGTTTTTAATTAGGCTGAGCTGAAAATAGAAAAAGGGAGATCAATAATAGATTGCAAACGCTAGAAAAGAAAGTATACGCACACAGAAAAAGGGAGATCAAAAGGAGATTTAGGAATTTAGAGTGACACAGAGAATATACAGACACGAGAAATAAAAGAAAACAATAGTGGAAGCATGAGAAGTCAGATTGATGTTTCAGACACTTCTTCTGGATTGGTAAGTTATGCTCCAGACGCCTTTACACAGTTCCTTTAAGAATTTGTGGATGATACTGTTAGGGTTTAATCTTTGTTGTTTAAAATAATTTGTTTTTTGTATGCACTGGTCTGGCGCCATACTGTATCTGTAGCGTATTCATTTAATTGACAGACATGAATCTGAGTTGTATTATCAACATTGCGAGATCATGTAATTGACAGACATGAATCTGAGTTGTATTATCAACATTGCGAGAGCATGTTTCGCCAAGCACTGGTTGGCAACTTGGTGTTTCATATGTAAAGTTACTTTTGAATTTTGCATGAGATAGTCAGCCACATATCTGATCAACGATACTCTCTCTTGTGATCTGAATGATTTCCTATAAGCAAAGTTGTGTTTCTGTCCCAAATATCCCTAGTTTAAAATTAAATAAGTAAATGAAAATTATGATAATCAACTCATAAACAAATGGTTGATTTGCGGGCCTGATACAGTTGATGAAATTGGTTATACAACAAATATGGACGTGAATTAGTTTATCTCAATTATTTCTATTTTATAGGGAATAATTAGCTTATCTTATTATTTCTATTTACTAGGTGCTCTTAGGCGTTTAATAGTGCTCAATCTAAAAAATAACTTGCTTTCTGGACAAATTCCCAATTCTCTGAATAACTGCACAAAATTGCATCACTTATCGTTGTCTAATAATACGCTTGAGGGACCAATTCCATATGAGATATTAACAACATTGACCAGATTAGAACATCTGCTTCTAAATTCCAACAAACTCAATGGTAGTATCCCAGAAGAGATTGGTCAATTATGGAAACTGAGAGAGCTCAAGTTGAAGAACAATATCCTTATAGGTGCCATTCCCAAGGCGCTAGGAAACTGTTCTTTCATGGAGGAGTTAAATATATCTTCTAATTCCTTGTATGGCTATATTCCACAAGAATTGGGTTCACTTTCCCAACTACGAGAATTGTCTTTGGATAACTGCACAAAATTGCATCACTTGTCGTTGTCTAATAATACGCTTGAGGGACCAATTCCATCTGAGATATTAACAACATTGACCATATTAGAACATTTGCTTCTAAATTCCAACAAACTCAATGGTAGTATCCCGAAAGAGATTGGTCAATTATGGAAACTGAGAGAGCTCAAGTTGAAGAACAATATCCTTACAGGTGCCATTCCCAAGGCACTAGGAAACTGTTCTTTCATGGAGGAGTTAAATATATCTTCTAATTCCTTGTATGGCTATATTCCACAAGAATTGGGTTCACTTTCCCAACTACGAGAACTATCGCTAGATAATAACAACCTAGGAGGGTCCATTCTATATTCTCTCATGAACTGTACAAAATTGAAAAAGTTGAACCTATATCACAACAAGTTTGTGGGGAAAATTCCAGAGGATGTAGGCCATAAGCTAGCCAAATTGTGACTAGTGGACCTGTCCATCAATCAGCTAAACGACAACATCCCAAAATCCATAGGAAATATTTCGGCGCTTAATTTTCTTCAAATAGAAGACAACCAATTAAGCATAATGGTACCCCAGGAATTGGGAATGTTGGGCTGCCTACAACAACTGACATTTGGAAATAACAATCTAAAGGGAGATGTTTTTTCCATTCTCTTAAACTATACAAAGTTGCAAACCATTGGGTTGGAATTCAACCAGTTTTTGGGCTCTGTTCTTGCGCGAAATTGGCTTCAAGCTCACCAAGCTACAAGAACTTGTTGTAACACGTAATTGATTCAGTGGGAGGACCCCACATTTCAGATATTGCACTTGTCCTCCCTAAGGTCCATTCTCAACACTGGTGCCCAACATCATGTTGACTTCATTCTCAACTAATTTCTTGATGTCTTTGCCTCTACCTTTTAGTTTCTTTATAGCCACATCTTTATCTTTCAAATTACCTTGATACACTCTTCCAAAGCTTCCTTGCCCAATTTCGTAACACTGGTTGCAAATCTATGGGTTGACGCAGGCCTCGTGAATGGTGCCACAGGAACAATCACCGACATTGTCTACAACGCATCAATGCAACCACCAACATTACCTTTATTTGTTGTCAAATTTGATAGATACAACGGCCCATGTTGGGATCCCTCCAACCTGTTACATATTCCCATACCCCCTATTTCAAGAGGGAATCGAAGACAATTGCTGATTAAAATGGCTTGGGGATTAACTATCCACAAGTGGCAAGGACTTACTTTGCATAGAGCAACCGTCGACATTGGAACCACTGAAAGGCAGGGTTTGACATTCACAGCTTTCTCCAGAGTTCCCTCACTTGTAAATCTACGTATTTCACCTGCTTTTTCATTTGAGAGATACTCAAAAATGGTGTACGTAACAACACTTGGAGCACCTCCACCAGCATGTCGTAAAATGCTACCCTCTACTTTGATAGCACCTCCACCACTACTATCACTCAGCGTTGTAAAGCTACCCTCTGCTTTGATAGCACCTCCACCACTACTATACTCAACACTTCTTCTATCCAAAGCGGCACTTTGTTGTTCAAGGGGTATCAAATGTAATCATGTTTATTGAAACTAAAATTGCCCACTAAAGGCTACCATTCATGATATAAATACTGTAATGTATACATGTCTCATTATGTGCACGCAAATCTACATTTATTTGATGTTTTGAAATATGATATGCAACTTTAATTGTACGAATTTGTAACATAATTAAATGTACACATACAACATTTCAATGTAATGTTTCAACTAAATTCCTACACTACAACTATCAATCACACACATTATCAACTGTACAATAAATGTTTTTCCAACAAAACACCAACCGAACAACCGATGCACAACTAATAAACATGAATTAAATACATACAACATCAACTATAAAATAAATTAACTATCGAAAATGGTATCAAATGTATTCATGTACGAATTTTTAACAAGTTTGAAATGTAGAAACAACCTTCAAATTAAGTGGCCCATCTATATTTCTACACTTACAAAATCAATCACACCCCTAATCAACATCAACTACAAAAGTAATAATTATACCTCTAAAACAAATAACATATACCGTTCGGCGTTCACATCTCATGAAACACATGTGATTGCTAGTATAAAAACTATTTTTTTAATTAAAAATGTATTGAAATAACATTAATTAACCATATAATATACAATCAAGTTATAGTTTAAAGAGTGGGAAAAAAAAGGGTAAAAATCAAACGCCTCCATTTAAATTTAAAATCTAGTAGTTAAATGTTATAGTTATATAACAAAGTCATTAATGTTGGCAAATCAAAGTTATTAAATCTAGTTTTCCAATACCACAATTAATAAGTCATTGATGTTTACATTTTAAAATTATGATGACATAATGATTTAATTTAGCTCATGCATCTCATCATTCTTGTTCTCATTGTCATCTTTGTTGTTATAGCTTGTGTGCATGTCATCACCACCTTTGTCTTCCTTATTTTGTTGATTTGTTGAGTCGACATCCCATACTTTATGCACACAACATTAGAAGTTCAATAATACACTTGATAATGAAAAATAGTAGTAAAATATTTTTTTCTTTATTGAAAATAATTTGATTAGCAACAATCAAAGTGTTATTTTTTTATATTTTCTTTATTTTATTCCACATTAAAAATGTTATTGTAAAAGCTAATATGAAAACTAACAAATATCTAAAAGTTTAACATGTTTAACTATTATACAAAAATCTAATGACCAATTGGCATATCCCACATGTTGAGAATTTCATTCCACTAATTCTTTACTATAAAAATGTGTTGTGTTAATAATTCCATGTATGTATAATTTTTTTGAGAAAGAAGTAGTTATACGGCATTATCCAAAATAACTTAGGCTATGCCTCTTACTATGATTTGAGCACAACTACACCAGTCCATGCTTCTCTTACAAATGTTTTCCATTTTGTGCACACCTAAGCATTTCAAAAATCTGCAAACCTCAACGACATCTCATGGAACCCACACAACTACTTTGCACCTTTGTGCACTTGCAAAATGCCATTGGACATACCACAGAACATTGTCTTTGCACAACTCCTCAACATACCACAAGCATGTGGAACCTCCATGTTGCTTCACGCTATGCAAGGTGGCACTTACCGGCTTGTGTCATGCCAAAACACAAGTCCACATATCACGCACCCATAAAACCAACCACCAACTATCACATATACAAGGAGGAAAACCATCCCTTGTTAAAGAAGACAAAATGTTTCATACTTGTCTCTTATAATTGCTTTCTTGCAACAATATATTTTAAAGCATTTGACCTTAAGGGAATAACATTATCATACTTTCTATATATAATATCAAATGGTCATTTTTTTACTCATTCTAGTCTAGAAAATTAGTTAGAAGTGTTTCGCCCTTTTTGATGAAGGGAATCTTCATTTTCAACCTTGATGTATATTGTATGCATATGTACCACACCACATTCTTTCTCATTAAATAGAATCAACATTATTATGCTAAGATTTGAATTTGAATTTGTGATGGTTAACTTCTATAACTATTTTCTATTGAATGTTCTATAGCTCATAGTTTCCAAGCCAAGTTATAGGGTTGTCTTCCAAGCCGCATTTGTGGGTCCCATGGTACAAATTGCTGATATTAGAGTAAAAGATTTCATTTGCATGTAAACATGTGAGCATGCCAAAAAAAGGACATCCACTTGGTCATGTTTTATAGTATGTGGATGAACATTGTAGGAAGAGAAAGACGACCCCTACGCTCATAAAGAAATTATGATGCTTTGAGAAGTACCTCACTAAACTCCCATAAGTATATTTTGAGGAAATAACGACAACAAACATCAATTTTTTCAAATGTTGATGCTATTTTTGCTGCAATTTTTTCTAATGATGCAATTTATGTCAGAGTTGAAATTTCTACCATATTTAAGCTTGAAAGCCTCCAAATATAGTGGTTTCTAAAATCTTAATACCTTTTGTATTAAGAAAATAAAAGCAACGCAATGTGCACCAATGTTTGGAATTTTCAAAAGTTACAAGTAAAATGTCCATACATGGGGACATGTAGACCATATATCTAGTGCTAAACCTAACGTTATCGCATCATGTATTTTGTTTTATGGGTCTATAAAAAGGGAGCCCCCCCTCATATTTATCATATTCTATTAAGAATACGTCATGTGTAGGAAAATGTCAGACTTAGAAAGAGATTATTTTTCTTATGCACAATTGGAATACATATTTGAAAATTGTAGGATTGTAAAGAGAACTACCTTAGAAATATGTGTGTGATTTGCATCATTTTTATTTTACAAATAAAATCTTATCATATAAATTATATATTCATTGCAAAAAACCATTGACAAAAGATCAAATATACTAGATATTAAATTTATTCAATATTTGTGGGATCAAAATTGTTGTTTTTAGTAAGATCTTCACTTATAATAATATAATATTATGAATAATGACAACAATTTGCATAATATAATAAATATGAACTAAACAAGATATTTGCGGGCAAAATTATTTAATATGCAATATATTTAGAGACAAAATGATTTCCCTTAAGGTAGGGAAACACCATATAATACTCACGGAGTAAATCCACAAGATCTTTGAATATGAGAATTCCACTTAGAGGGGGATCCTTCAATATGCCATGTACTTAGGGATACAATATTGTAATGTATACGGGCTGATGAAGATAACAACATGTGCTACACTCCCCCAATTATTATTGGGTTAAGTAAGTATACAATATTTTATTTGGGATATGATATTATGATGTATATGGGTTGATGTAGATTCCGACATGTGGCACACATCCTCGTTATTATTGGGTCAAGTAAGTGGAAAGTATTCCATTTGGATGAAGTATAGTGGAGGTTATCCCCCTTAAAGTGACATCTACATATTGAGAGATCTTGTGGAGTGATTCATTCCTTAAAGACTAATATATGGTGTTGCACTATTTAAAGGTAATTATTCTATTTTTAAATATATTGCCTATTAAGACAACTTGGCCCACAATCATCTCTTGTGTTGCATGATCTTTTTTATATTCTATATAATGCGGTGATTATTAGGATTATGTCTATTATTATTTGTGAAGATCTTACGAAGTGGTATTTGAATTTTAATTTGGGCAAAGAGGAATTTGTTTTTGGGTAGATTTTGTAATATTATAGATTTTTTTAAGGAGTACATTCATAATGGATCATTCTCCTCACACATGGTATGATTAAAGTGATTTATGTGTCGTTATAAATATTTTTGATAACTTTTCAAAGATTGGTAACATATGGATTACAAGCAATATCAAGTTAGATATGTTCTTGCAAAATTGACCCTCTGCAAGTATGGTTGTTGACGGTTTTTTTGTCATGGAATTAGGGAAAAAGTAGTCAACTCAAGAAACTTCTTCATTCTTACCACATTTTCTATTGGGTAGAATCTTACACCATAGTAAAATATTTTCAATAGCTTTCCGAGAAGCGATCATACTTAGGATTCTGAGAAATATCAAAGGAGATAGAGTCATGCAAATTTGGCCTTGTGGTGAATCTAATTTTGGCAAAGTTTTTCAACATGGAATCGGGGAAAAACAAACAACTTTAGAAACACTTCATTCTTCCTATCATTCTTTTATTGGGACAAATCTTACAACATTAGAAAGAATTTTTCACGGATTTTCAAAAAGTGTTACGCTAATAATTCTAAGTAGTATTGAGGAAGTTGTCCTTCCAAAGCAGGTCTTTAAATTTTCGAATTGTGAATCAATTACTTTTTCAAGGTGTGGCTGTGGGAAAATTCACATATTTCATTTTGGATATAAAAATATAGTGCCAATTTTTGTAATTCAAATGCAATGTTTTGATCTACTTGTATTTATGATTTTATTCCCATATATGGGATAAGAAATGAGATATAGGGAATACTAATGTTCTTGGAACCTTGGCTTTTATATGAACTATGAATCATGGATCAAAAATATAAAATAAAGTTGGCGAGAGATGCTCTAGAGGCTTTGCAAATTAAGTGATGCAATGTGGTTAGGGGCCCCAATGAAGGGATACCTTATACCGTGCAACCCTAAAAACACACAAATAAATTATACATGAAATGAAAAACTAAAATTAAATATAGGAACTCATTAACTTCATTTGATTTAAAATGAAATAAACACATAACAAACAACAAAACTTTTAGCAATCTCATAAACCGAGACACATTACAAAATATATATTTGTAGATCTTTGCTTTCCAACTTACAATCTTTGCAAGTATAACTCTCATAAACACAAATTACCTAAACTAGTTAGTCCAAATTATAACTCTAGCTCATGTGGAATTCATCCTTGATATAAATGTATTGACATGATTATATAGATGCAAGACCCACCTACTTATGTCATTGCTCAAATCTACAAGTGACCTATAAGATATTATATGTGTCCTAATCCTCTATGTAAGATAGGGTTCAATTTTTTATAACAAAAATTGATGAAAATGAGTTGGCACAATGGTTATAATTTATGGGTTTGTTGAATTCATGTTGGCTCCCTTAAACAATGTTATTTTTCAAATTCCAAAAGTTACCCACAAAACTATGCCCTTGCACATAAGATTGCACATTGGCCTCTCATATGAATCCTTTTGTGCTATCTCAAATAAGTCCCAATGAATTGAAAGTTTCAATGGTAAATGCATGCTATTGAGATGAACTCATATTGATGATGTAAGCTTATCAAAATACTCCTTGTGACAGTGAGCTCAAAAATAGTAATTCTTTGTGCATGGACTACTTCTACTGGAAACATAATTTTGTGTTGTGCTACTGAAATACATGCTTATGCTATCTCTGAAAAGATGTTATGAGCGCTAGAATATGCCACAAACCTTGATAAATTCCTTTGGACATGCCACAAAAAGTACAACTACAACCATTCAAACACTTGCATACGTCAATAAAATGAGTGGAATACTACAACATATATGCATAACACAAAACTAGCACAAAAGAACAATATGTGACTTGCATGCTTGCATGATGCAAACAACACTTATGAAGACAATGGAGAAAACCAATCTTGCACAAATTTAAAATAAACTAAGAGAAAACATAAAAATTGAGCACTAATAGACTTAACTTACTTTCTAAACTAGCCTATTGTTTACACCATAGGTAAATCTCTTTGCGTTTAGTTTATTATTAGGTGTAAGATTTTGTAACAAGTATATTAACACAATCTAATTAACTTCCAACATTAATAATTCATAATTAGAATAATGCATTCATACATGTAAAAACCGATAAAGCGATACATACTTGCTTAAATACACGAAAGGAGAAATAGACTTAGTTCATATGGTAAATTAAGGTTGATTTGGATGTGCAGGGGTAGTGAAATAGGTTGGTATGGCCCTATAGATTATGCTATGGAAGTTATAGAACTAAAAGCCGAAAACGTATAGTTCTAGATTTGGAATTATATGGTCTTGGAATCTTTGACATTCTAGCCATCAGAATCTTTTGTGTGGTTCTCTTATTTCGTAATGATCTTCATTTTATATCGCTCTTGCTCACATGAGTTTGGGATGACCTATAATCACATGCAATAAAGTAGAAACCCCAACGACTTCGCAAAACCCTTCATCAAAACATTAACAAACCAAAAGGAGAAAACATGTGTGTGTGGTGAGGATGGAATACCATTGGTAGTCAAAATCCTAGCTTCTAAACAAATTCAAGTGCTTACACTACATACCCTTATTGTTGGATCAATCCTCACATAGTTATTCTAAGTTCTCGAGCAAGTGTGAATAACTAACTAACCCCCTAGGGTGTCATCATGTCTCTTGACACCAAGATAGTGGACTAATTGCATAGTAATGTACCCAATGTGGTAGTAGTGAGATGTGGTGTGCTTTATTTGTATGGCCCAAATCTTTGTTAATTTAAACCCTTGTGCAATACTTGGAGTGAATTTTCTCTTGCTAAAACATGGCTCTATAACTTTTTCATTCTTGGAAATGGATGAAGCTAGACTCTTTGAATTGGTTGAGTGCTTTCAAATTGTAGTAGAGATAGGTCTAGATGATGTGCAAATTATTTAAGAAGATTTATGAATTCTTCAAAGTGCTTTTGGAATGATATTTGCAATATGAGCTTGTAAGAGTGTCAAGTGAGTTATAAAGTGATAATTACTTGCTTATATAACCTTTCATAGGTGAAATATTCTAATAAGGTCAACCCTAGGAAGATAAAATGACCCAAATAAGAATTTGAAATTAAAATAAGAGTCAATGAAGGTGAAGGGTTGGGATCATATAGGTTGGCCAAGACCAAACCTCACATCTCGACCCTTCCATACATTTTCAAACTGGAGAGATGAAACTCAAAATTTAAAGTTTTGTCTTGAATACTAGATGTTTAATGTTGCTTTGATCAAATAATATTCTTAGAATTAGTGATATACAAGAGTCTAAAGATAAGAAAGTTGTATAAGAACTAGCGATATGGGGAGATAAGATTCCAAATGTGAGCATTTAGCTTAACAAGGGAACATGGTCAAATTTGGAATTGCAAAAGGATAAGTTACCAAATTTTAGTGTCTACATTTCCACCCATTTAGTGTGTAATTGGAAATTGCATTCTTAAAGGAAAAATATACTTGAGTATGCACACACACTTTGTCTTCATTTGATAGTGGTTCTCTTATGTGTTGGTGTTGGCATGCTCCATGATGAAACCTGTAAACATAGTGTGTAGTCAATGTATATGATAGAAGATGAAATTTAACTCAAAATATAGATAACACATGCAACTTCGAACTTTGAAAGAAAGTAAGTAAAGAGATGCAAAACATGAAAGCAATACACCTATTTGTTTTGTAGAGGAGGAGCTCCTAATTTATGCCATTCCTTGGGGAATTGGATTTGTTTCTGAAATGCCAAATGGTTGGGGTGATTAGTTCCTAACATTGTGCCAAAGGAGATACTTGAGTGTTGGGCATATCCCAACAAAGAGAGAGTGAGGAGAGGAACCATGTTTCCCCCTTTTTGGAATGTTGTGGGTAGGAAGGATTTAGTCTATGAAGAATCTAGCGATTTAATGCCTTCCTCATTTTGGAATATGGTGAAATAAGTGGAAAGATTAGTTTATGACGATTTAAGTCCTTGACGCTTTCCACTAAAACCGCAAACCACACTATTGTAGATGGATCTAGGACCAAATTGTACAATTTGTAAACAATCATACCTTGGAAGGAATGTACATTGCCATAACCCTATATGATTTTACTACAAATGAAACTCGATTATGTAGAGTCTCAGAAAATCAAAGGGAAAAAGGAGGCCCATGTCCCCAAACCCTATTTTTTACAACTCAATTTGAATAGTGTCATCAAGAGTAGAAACACTAGTGTAATGTCAAGTAAGCCATAAAGTATGGAAACAAGTCATATGTAGGCATATATCCGCAAACACGGGACACCCAAAGTGTCAAAAGAAAATTTCAATAGGAGATATAATGTTCCACATTCAAAAAAATAAGTGCATACATGTAATAGAGGTATGGAACCATAAACATGGGACACCCACAAGTGTCATGACTAGATAGAGCTAACAAGCATAGTATTGTTAGGAAATAAGGGACAAAATATGTGGAATAATCCCTCATAGAATTGCAACAAAGAGAAAATAATATGCAAAAAATATTACAGATCTCAAATAAAAGTGCAGAATAATAATAACACAACACAAAGAAACAATATTTAACATGGTTCACCCAATTTGGGCTACGTCCACCAAGAATCACTTGCTCAAATTTTATTACAAGCCACCACTCTCTCAATATAATACCCAGATCTGTTTGGAGCTATGCTCAACAAACTCTACAAAATTCACACCCGAATTCAAAACACATCTGCAATGTTACATTATACCTACCATATGCATAAAACCACATAAGTAGACAACTACTTAAACAATTTTACAAAATCATGGGTATCAAAACCATGGGCCAAAACCATCCCATAAACCTATGGGTCAAAAATCCCACCCATATGAGAAAAAGCACATTTCTCGGTATATCGGGCACGTTTTGTTTCGAGGCCAATTTTTTTGAGTTTTATAAAAAATTAGAGTTTTATAAAAATTGATTTTTCACTTGCAACACTATAAAGTGTACAATACTCTTAGTGTACAGTCTTCAACACTTTCACACATGAAAACATGCTCCACAACCTAACAAGTATTGTAATCACACAAGGAAATCAAGTCAAACCATAGAAAATAAACACCGAATAAATCTATGTAAACAAGCACTTTGGAATAACATATTGAACAAGTATTAAACATAATAACCATGACAAGAAGTAAATAACAAGATAGGCTACAATCGCATAAGACACACGTGTTAGTCTTATTAACCCAATAGGTAGTAATAAAAACTATGTATGTAATCAAACATGATGAAGAAGGTGTAAAGTAACATATAATGAAATAAAAACACCTATATAGTGTGGAGAGATGTCCCCAGAAGAGTAATGTAAGGAACCAAGATGGATCATATCATCTTGTAATAATATGTGAATTTCCTACATCAAGCTCAAGATACCATGTGAATGTATGCGTGTAAAGAATAAATATGTTATCTATCAAATTAATGCGAAAAACAACATGTATATAGTAACAAGCTAGCCAAACAAACTAGAACATGTTTTGATTTTATATTTTCCTCATATTTGAAGGTTTTTTACTATGTGAGTATTTGAATGTTTTTGCAATGCTTTGAAAATAAGTATGTACAAGAAAAAGGGGGTAACACTATAACTACAAGTGTGAGTAGAGTTGAGGGTTGTGTATGTATAATTGGTGGGTGATCTATGGGATGTGTTGTAGAAGATCAAGGGTAGGAAGACCCAAGATGTGTAGTGTGCATACGCAGTGATTGAGTCTGATGTCTAGGATAAAATGTTGGCCTAAAAGAAGTATGTAATGCAAATGACCAAACAAATGGTCGAGGTATAGATATATGATGAGGATGTGAGTGGAGTTGAGGGTTGTGTATGTATAATTGGTGGGTGATCTATGATATGTGGTGTAGAAGATCAAGGGTAGGAAAACCCATGATGTGTAGTGTGCATACACAAAGGATCGAGTCTGATTTCTAGGAGAAAATGTTGGCCTAAAATAAGTATGTAATGTAGATGACCAAACAAATGGTCGAGGTATAGATATATGATGAGAATGTGACCAAGTAGGAACGGTGTGGGATCAAGGAGATCTATGACTATATGTTCTTAGGGAGAGTGCCTCTTTATGGTATGGAAGTGCAAGTACTAGGAGTTGTAGATGAGGCCTAATTGCGGTGCAGTGAATTATTCAAATGGAATAGCCATAATTCTAACCATCTCGAATATTGTGAATGAAATCAACAAATTTATGCAACATTGAAGGTATAATCTGTGAATATATGAAGCTATAAATGCTTTGGAGGAAGGAAGAGAAGATGCCACTAAGAATGCTCATGTTATAGGAAGGAAGAGAATATGACACTAAGAATGTGAGGTCAAAAGTAGAAAATCCAAGTGTAAGAGGGAGAACATTATGCCCAATGTGTGTATGAGGATCAATGATATCATCCTTTTTGGTAAATACAAGGGATCACAATAATGTGAAAGTGCACAAATTATGGGAAGTGGTATAATTAACCATAACATTGTGTATATGATGCCAAACAATTGAGGCTAGGACATAAAATGGTGTAAAAATAAAACTATGCACCATATCCATATCACCGTATGATAATTGGTGGTGAAAGGGTATTAAAAACAACATCAATAATAATATCAAATACGTGATCACAAGAATGCGACAATGATACAACATGATAAGCATTATGTACTTCGAGGTATATATGTTTCGAAGTAGATTGATAAAAACCTCAAGTTTGGCATTATCATTGGTATGTTTGGGTGGAGATGGGGTCTAAAATTAAATGGTAAAAACATCGAGGAGATCTTGTATGAAGCAATGAAGCTTGAAACAACCATTAGTAGATTGACCAATGCACCAATGACAGATTCTGAATGGGTACTAACATCAATGTTTTTTACCATGAGGGGCATTGAAATTGACCTCTAGTGGTGGAGGGAGATATACAAGATTACACTTGAGTAATTACTAAAGCACATGTTATGGTGGGTGAGTAAATGTGTAAATTTATGTATGGAAGGTTGTAATTGTAGCTTAGTAGGTTGAGATAAAACATTGACTTGTGGATTTGACATCCGTTTTGTCATCAGTGGCTTTAACATTAAATTTAGTCTTGCCGTGAAATATTTGATTAGGGGTGTTAGAAGAACAAAACACGTACTTAATTTTGTTGATGTTAAGTAGCTTATCTTCACACTATTTGAGAGTCCTAGATAGATGACTGAAATAATTGAACTTGCCAAAAATAACTCGATTCTTGAAAGGGAATCCAAAGACTCTAGGTGAAAATATTATTGGCGAGAATATTGTTCATTTTAATGATAATAGTTTTGTAATGTAGAACATAATCACCGATGGGATCATTAGATCCTTGTCGTATTTTGCCATTTGAGTGTAAAATACTTTGTCTCAAATGTTGATAGAAAATAATGCAAGGAATTAATTTCCAAAGGAGTGAAAGTATAGACAGAATGCATATGTATATCATAAAACCATTACAAGGAAAAATATTTAAGACTATGGGGGAAGAGCTTAGTGAGAAAGGTTTCATTGAAATAATATTCCAAGAAAGTGACATGAAATGTTAAAATATGATCTTCGGGGTTACTCTTGACACCATAGATAGGAAGTTTATGATCCACAAAACCCGAGGAAAGGGGTAAGAGACCATGTCATGTGCAAGTGAGTTATGTAGCAATTGTGTAGAATCCATATTATTAGAGGAAGCATATGGTTCCCATCGTAATTAATTTTTTATCTTGTACAATATGAACACAAGATTTGAAATCCCATGTGTTAGATCAAGAAGCATGTGAGGAACTATGAGTGTAAATAGGACAAGTTGGTATAGCAATGGTAAGAGGCATGGTCATATCAATACTTTGTGAAGGGTAGGATTAGATTCCCCCAATGAAATAGGAACTAGAGATGCAGGGATAGTTGATGTATGCATAATAGATGACAAAGGGGGATCATGATAAATTTCCAAAAATACAATAGTATTATTGAGTTGACCACAAGAGGTGAAGAGAATAATGTCTATAATGCTAGGATTCTCATGCAAAAATTATGCAAATAGTTTTGCAACATCATTTGATAAAAAATAATTGGCAGCCATATCATAAGACTACTCACCTTCTATCACATTAGTGAATACCATGAACATTTGAATGAGTAAATATATTAGTATATGCATGCCCACAGAGATAGAAAAGCATTATCGGAGGGTACTAGATGATTAGTGTGAGTGAGGTAAGGGAAAGAATCCTCGATGATTTTAGTACATCATGATTACAAATCTCATTGATCATTATCGAATATATATATATATATATATATATATATTCTGATAATGATCAATGAGATTTGTAATCATGATGTACTAAAATCATCGAGGATTCTTTCACTTACCTCACTCACACTAATCATCTAGTACCCTCCGATAATGCTTTTCTATCTCTTGTGGGCATGCATATACTAATATATTTACTCATTCGTGTTCATGGTATTCACTAATGTGATAGTGGAGAAATAATTTTGAGTCAAGAGTCGATTAACCAAATGTTTACACCCTAATTAAATCTCTTAGTGGTTAGTTTATTATTAGGTGTAAGAGTTTGTAATATGTATATTACCCAAATCTAATTATTTTCCAACATTAACATTCATAATTAAAATAATGCACTCATACATGTAAAAATTTATATATTGATAAGTACTTGCTTAAATAAACGAGAGGAGAGATATAATTAGATGTATAGGGTAAATCAATGATGATTTGGATGCTTAGGTAAGTGAAATAGGTTGATTTGGACATATATATTATGTAATGGAACTTTTGGAATTAAAATCCCAATAGGGCAAGGACCCTACATTTTCTATATGGTCAGAATTGATCTATATCATGACCTAGAACTATACAATCTTGGGCCCTTTGACAATCTAAAACTATAAATTTCTGTATGCTTCACTGTTTGGTAATGATCTTTGCTATATGTTGATATTTATTACACAACTTTAGGATGCCATGTAATCACCTATAAAAATGTAGAATCCCTAACACTTGCATAACCCTTCATCAAAACATTAGCAAATAAAAAGAGAATAATGTGTGTGGTAAGGCTAGACCACCCTTGAAAGTAAGACTCTCAACTAGTGAACCAATCCACTTGCTATAATATATGCCCTCATTGTGGAATCAAGCCTCATGTAGTTATCCTAGGTGGTCATGAAAATTCTAATAACTAAATAACCCCCTAAGGGTACCCTCATGTCTCTTGATACCAATATAATGGGCTAACTACATAGTATAGAATGTACCCAATGTGGTAGTAGTGAGATATGGTGTGCCTCAACTATGTGACCCAACCCTTTGTTAATTGAAAACCTTGTGTAATGTGTGGAGTGACTTTACTATTTCTAAAATATGAATCTCTTACCTTTTAATTCTTTGAAATGAATGAAGTAAGAATCTTTATCCTAGTTGAGTGATTCCGACTTGTAGTAGTGACTGATCTAGATGATGTACAACTGATTAGAAAATATCTAGGAAGCCATCGAGCTCTTTTGGAATGATATTTACAATAGAAGCTTTTAAGAGTGCCAAGTGAATTATAAAGTGATAATGACCTACTTATATAGCTTCCCGTACATGAATTATTCTATTAAGGCCGACCTTAGGAAAATGAAATGAGCCAAAATATAATTTGAATTTGAAATTCGAGTTAGTGAATGTGAAGGAGTGGGATAGTATAGGTTGGCCAAGACCGGACCTCACATCGCAAACCATCAATATGTTTTTGAACAAGAGAGATGAAACTCAAAATTGAAAGTTGTGTCATGAATATCAAATGTTTAATGCTACTTTGATTAAATAATATTCTCGAATTAGTGATAAACCACAATGTAAAGATAATAAAGTAGTAGAAGAGATACAAAGATGAGGATATTAGATTCCTAATGTAAGAATTTTTCTTACCAAGGAAACATGATCAAACTTGGCATCACACAAGGACACGTTACCAAATTTTAGTGTCTACATTTTCTCCCCTTTAAGTGTGTACTTATAAATCGGGTGCTTAAATGAAAAACATACTTGAGTGCACACACATAATTTATCTTCACTTGACAATGGTTGTTTGATATGTTGGTGCTGGGATGTTCCATCATGAAACCTACAACACAAAGTGTAGTCAATGTTTTTATAGAAGCCAAACTTTAACTCAATATATAAATAATGTATTTAAATTTAAACTTTGCTAGAAAATTAAGTAAAGATACAAAAAAAAAGGGAGGAAAACACTTATTTGTTTTGCAGAGGGAGGATATCTTGTTTATACCATGCCTTAGAGAATTGGATTTGTTGCTGAAATGCTAAATGGTTGGGGGTGATAAGTCCTCGACATTGTGCCAAAGGAGAAAATTGAGTGTTGGGCATATCTCAACACTTAAGAGAGTGAGGAGAGGATCCATGTTTGACCCAGATTTGGAAATTTGTAGAGAGAGGAAAAATTTATTCTAAAAATATTTTATATGCTTCAATGCCTTCCTCATATGGGAATATGGTGAAATAAGTGGAAATATCAATGTACAAATGTGTTAGCTTCATTTATGATTTCCACTAAATCCATAGACCGCACTACTCGCAGATGGATCTAGGCCCAAATTTTACATTCTCAAACAATCAAACCTTGGAAGGAATGGACATTTCCATACCCCCATAATGTGTAGCTACAAATGAAACTATATATGTAGAGTCTATAAAATCAAAGGGGAGGAGGCCCATGCCCCCAAACCCTATTTTAAAAATTGAATTCGAATAATTTCATGGAGAATGAAAGAATTACTCATGCCTCGCTATAATTTTCTCTTACACATGTCATATATATACATATGTAACTATGTATAAATACTTTAACTAAGTGCTATAATATTTAGAAATTGAAACATTGAGTGAATATTCCCTCTATCTAGAACATAGGAAAATGGTCAAGACCGTACCATAATATTGACAAAGTAATGTACAAATTTGAACTTATTTGAGTTCTACCACATTTTAGTATCTATAACCTATTTTGAGGATCTAAACCTTGTAAAAATCTATCCTGTAGTTTATAACGTGTTTGTAATCGTAAAAAAACTCCGATGAATTTGAGCATAATGCATTTGAGCATGTGGATCAAAAAAATAGATGTGTACCCATGTACCATATGTATGATAACCTACATATGATTATATAAAATGATGGAATGGTGGCCACCTTTGAGAAAATTTATTGGACAAGGGTTACACACAAGTAACATATATGGTGTAGAGAAAAAGTAACATGCAACAAGAAACAAACAAGAGTAAATGTGTAAAAAACCTAGTACAAAAACAATCAAGTCTTATACCATAGTGGAACAAGTATAAAAACTTCATAGCAATAGTAAACATGTCATGAGAAAGAGTAGAAACAATAATGTAAATCCATGCAAGCCATATTGTATATAAAGAAGTCATCTGTAGGCATAAAGTGACAAACATGGTACACCCATAGTTTTCAAAGACAATCACAATAGGAGGCATAATGTGCTACATTTAGGAAAACAAGTGCATATACACAATATAGTCATGGAACCAAAAACATAGGACACCCATGGTGTCATAAGCCAAGTAAAGCACTTAGGCCGGATCAAGCGAACAAACATTGTATTGCAATTACATAAGACAATTAAGTCAAACCATAT
Organism: Taxus wallichiana var. yunnanensis; assembly: GCA_018340775.1. Lineage (NCBI taxonomy): Eukaryota > Viridiplantae > Streptophyta > Pinopsida > Cupressales > Taxaceae > Taxus > Taxus wallichiana. Next base: position 252,450,222 of record CM031234.1, on the reverse strand, counting down.
TGAAAATAAGAAATGAATCAATATATGTAAACACACATTGAAAATAACATTTGAAACAAGTATAAAACATAGTGATAGTGACAAGAAACAAATAGTAATATATGCTAGTATTTTTCCTGTTAACCTAATAGGTAGCAATAAACACTATGTATGTAGTCAAACATGATGCGAAAGGTGTAAAGTAACATATAATGAAATAACACATGAATAACATGGAGGGTTTACCCCCCAAAAGTAGTGTAAACAATCAATCTAGATCCTATCATCATGTAACAATATGTGAATATCCTGCATCAAGCTCAAGATACCGTGTGAATGTATGTGCGTAAAGAATATATATGCTATATATCAAATAAATGTGACAAACACCATCTATAAAGTAAAAATATAGCCAAACAAACTAGAATTGGTCTTGCTTATATTTTAATGTTTTTCTATTATGTGAGTATTTGAATAATTTTGCAATGTTTTGAAAATAATTATGTACAAGAAAAGGGGGTAGCACCATAACTACCTGATGAGATCCCCATGGAGAGACGTATCATACTCAAATGGTGAAGAAGATATAGGCCATACAATTGTGAATATATTTGAGGATTGTGTATGTATAATTGATGTGTGATCTATGGGATATACTATAAAAGATTGAGGGTGAGAAGACCCATGATGAGTAGTGTGTGTAGGTGGTGTCTGAGTTTGATGTCTAGGAGAAGATGTCAACCTAGAAGAAGTATGTAATGTAGATGACCAATAAAATGGTTGAGGGATATATGTCCGACAAGGATGTGACCAACAAGAAATAATTCAAGATTGAGGAGATTTGTGTATATATGCACTCGGGACGGTCTCCCAAGAGGTGTATGATGGGGAATAATATGTGGTGTAGAAGTGAAAGTATTAGGAGTAAAGATGATGTAGATGGGGCCTAATTGATGCGATGTGGACTCCTCAAATGGAATACCCCTAATTGTAACCACTTGACTATTATGAATGAACTTGACACATTAATGCAACATTGAATTTATATATGTGAATGTAAATCCAAGAACAACCTAAGTTTTGTTGTAGGAGGGAAGAGAATATTCCACTAAGAACATGAGGTCAAAAGTAGTATAAATGAGTGTAAGAGGGATAACAATATACGTAATTTTTTTTTGAGGATAAATGATAGCTTCCTTTTTGGTAAATCCAAAGGATCACAATAATTTGAAAATGTAAAAATTGTGGGGAGTGGTATGGACAACCAAAACATTGGATATATGATGTTGAGAAATTGATGTTGCGATATAAAATAAATTAGAAAAAACTATAAACCATATATATATTTTCAAAAGTGATAATTTACGGTGGAAGGGTAATAAAAACAATACCGATCATAAAATCAAATGCTTGATCATAAGAAGGTGGTAGTGATACAATGTGGTAAAAACATTGTGTACATATGAGGTATATTTTGTAGTAGCATATTCCGACAATGGATCACTAAAGATATTGAGTTTTGAATTGTCGTTGATAGGTTTGGGTAGAGATGGGGTATCAAATTCAATGATACCAACATCGAGGAGATCTTATATGACACAATGACGCTTGAAACAACCATTATTGTAGAGAACAATGCAACGATGGTAGTCAAAACGGGAACTATCATCATTTTTTACCATGAGGTGTACTAAAATCAACCTCTGAAGTGGTGGAGGGAGTGATACAAGATTACACTAAAGTAATTTTTGAGGCACCTACTATAGTAGGCAAGGTAAACATGTAAATTTCTATTAGATAGGTTGTATTTGTTACTTGGTAGGTTGAGATACAACATTGATTGTGGATTTGACATCAATTTTTTCATCAATGGTTGTAGCCTTAAAAGTAGTCTTTCCTTGAAATTTGTGATTAGGAGTTTTAGAAGAACCAACCTCATACTTAAGTTTGTTCATTTAAAGTAGCTTAACTTCATGCTTTTGAGAGTGTGACATAAATGATCAAAAGAATTGAATTTTTCAAAAATAATTTATTATTGTAAGGGAACCAAGAAAAATTGAGGGAAAAGATCTTGTAGTTCACTATCAGCGAGGATATTGTTCATCTTAGTGAGTGTACTTTTGTAACATAGCATATAATCAATGATGGGATCATTAGAGCCTTTTCACATTTTGACCATTTGAGAATAATATACATTTTCTCAAATGTTGATAGAAAAAAATGCAAGGAATTGATTTTCCAAATGAGTAAATTTCCAAATGGGATGCATGTGTAGATCATAAAACCATTTTTGGGAAGAATATTTGAGACAATGTAGGAAGATATTAGTGAGAAAGGTGTCATTAGAAGAACAATTCAATCAAAAGACATGTAAAGATTGAAGATCCTCTTTGGGGTCATCCTTGCCATCACAGATAGGAATCTTAAGATGGAAAAAAATAGGAGGAAAACGATAAGAGGACACACCAAGTGCAAGTGGGTTATGGAGAAATTATTTACTATCTATAGTATGAGAAGAAGCATATGCACATGTAAACACAAACCTAACACTCAAATAATCTTTCACCCAAAACTCATCAAAATGTGATTGTTTTGGTAATGCATAACTTTTAATTTGCTGGTATGAATATGGAAACACAATAGAAACAACACAAGAGCAACAAAAATATAACATAATGGATTGATAATAGAAACACCATATAACCAAAAATTATATTATTATCAAGGTATTGTTACAATCTCACCCAAGAACTACATTGAGTGTTACCAACTCCACTCACCTTTCCAACAATATTTCTAGGAGAAACTTCTCAAACACACATCTTGATAGCTTCTTGACACACCTACACAATGGTATGGACTCTTACTACTTGCATATACTAATCCTCACAAAATTCTTATGTCTAAGTGCAAGGCCTCTTTATTTATATAACTTTAGAGCTTATCCACCCTATCTCTAAGATAGGATAAGAAATATCTTCTATCCAATCATATTACATATCTCAACTCTTATCTTTACATGTAGGCTTATCCCTTAGGATAGGATAAACCTTATCCTTTACACATGAAATTCCACCTTTTCTAGACTTTATCTCTAAATATAAATAAAATATTCAAAATATATATGACATCACTCATTTGTCATTATTACAAATATAATATTTCTAATTTATGACGATACTGAGACCTTACTTACCTATTTGCCACGATCTTTGTTACTTTGATATTACCACAACCACTTACGTTTTTTTTACTTTTTACCATTGACTATCACTTTCACAACATTCTCCTAATGTATTTTTATGGTTACCATATAATAATTGCTAGCTACATTCTATCTTGTGCACCATTAAATTTTAGTGGAAGCTACTACTAACTACACTTAACAACATATTATTACAATATATACATTAATGAAATATAAAATTTGGAGGAAAATTCTAGTGTTGACATATTCCCCCTCCTTAGCTCTTACTCCATCTTTGGAGTAGATGGAAAATTTGGATATGGTAACTGGAAAATACTCAACCTGCCGTGGTTGATCCATTTTACAATTGGAGTACCATATAATTCATCTACTTGATATATTTCATTATCATGCACTACTACTATTCTGTAGGGTCCCATCCATTCGTAAAGGAGTTTACCATGCTTCCTCTTTTTGTGTTGAAAATGATATACTAGGACCAAATAATTCTCTTTAAATGGAGACCACATGATATTCTAATAAAAAATACTCCTACTTTATCTTCTTCTTGTAGATTTTCTTATTAACTATTTGCCACATTTCCTATGATAAATGAATATGTACTATCCTTTCCCTTATTATATCACTTTCATCCATCCTTGCATTACCCATAAATATCATGGTAGGAATGTCAAACACAATAGGAAGAATTGAATCAATGTCATAAGACAAATGAAAGGGGGAGTATCCTATTGCTAAATTTTATATAGCCCTATGTGCCCATAATGTTGCATGGATCCTTTTATCCCACTTACGCATATGCAAAGTTACATCCTTTGGAAATATTTGACACAATACATAATATGTTTTCTCCACTTGTTCATTTGTTCTTGGCTTATAGGTTGTTTCTTTCCTATGATTGATGGAAAACCTATCCACCAAGGCTTATACCACCTCATTAATAAAGTGGTTTCCTTGATCTCTTACAATCTCTAATGAGCAAAAAAATCTAGTGACAATGCATTTGTACATGAACCTTGCCACTTCTTCGATGGAAGCTATTTTAACATAGGACACATCCCTTTCCCCACAACAGGGCCACATAATGAACTACATAATAAAAGTTAAATATTTATATATAGTTATGAAGGATTTATGTAATCTACATGCAACAACTATCATGGATCCTACAACTCTCTTTGTGGATATTTTCACAAAATCTAAGGTGCTTCCTAAGGACCTAACCTAGACTAGTCTTGCTTTTTCCTTCCATGCATGACTAAACAACTTCGGATATTTCCCTTGGCCACCCATACTTTGGATTCAAAACCATCTACCCAATCTCTTAAAATAGTAAGCTTGACCCACTTTTATAGATGCACTTTTCCCATGTCTCTCTCATCACTAGGTCTTCTTTGGTGAGTTGGATCCTTGTAGATGCATATTTCCTATCTTCCACATATATAACACCATTAATGCTATGTTATACCTTCATCTAGACATTTATAGATCTGCACCATGTTAGTTTAGTGGTTGGGATTGTCTAATCATTATATCTAATTAGTTACTTTTATTAGATCCTATACATCTCTTCTTTGATATGCTCACAACTGTCAAATCATCTACACACCCCTTTCACACAATCCTTTTACACACCCTTTCATCGTTATTTTGTGCACTCATGCTATCAAGATTCACCTTCATCTCTTTTCTCACGTGCCACTATATTATAGTCCTCAAAATATCTGTGTTCCTCCACAATCCATACCATTGCATATTCCTTCAATTATATTCCCATGCATCATTTGCACTCCCCATGTGCCTCTAGTCACCCATTCTATGCCAAAATATCTTGGTGTTCCTTCTTCTTTCTTTCTCTTCTATACACCTTAAAATTCTGTGCACTATTACGTGCCTTCTCTTCTGCACACTCTACGTGCATTGCCTTTGTCATCCTCTATCCAATGCAAAAACCTTTCCACACTCTAACATAATCATCTCTTCACTCTTCCACGATTCTTCTCTTCATTCATTGTTACTTGAATCCCTTGTGCAAACCCATACTTAACCAAAACTTGTGCATGATTACCTTGAACTTAGGATGCCCCTACATTAAACACCCAAGGTATTTAAAACTTGAGTTCTACCTCAAGCATACTTTGAGTGAGTGGTAAAACCCCCTTTAGACTATTAGAATGGATATTATTGACTTATTCATCCAATAAGCCTATTTATGGCATCTCCATTTCTTATGACATCAATTATATCCTTCGTCACCTCCTTGTGACCCTTCCACGCTATCTCACACACTCTTGTAAGCCATTTCTTACCATAAACCATCCAAATCCTCATAGCATGTTTATTTATCTCATCCTTTGAGAGTATTTTCTCTCCCTTATGTTCCTCATGGGATTTTGATGTAGGGGCATCCCGGGACTTAGGAAAACCTGCACTAAAAAGGGAAATGCATGAAAAAATTGAAAGACACACATGAGGAGAAAATGAGATTATAGAAAATGTGCATGTAATAGAAATTTAGGAGAAATTGCTGAAATGAAATAAGGGGAAGTTCACGAAGAAACAACAAAGATTGAAATTTTTCCAGTAGTTGTGAAATAATAGTAGAACACCGATTGTGAGGAAACTATTCGGGAGAAATAAGCATGGAATAAATACACAACAAGAGTAAGAGCTGCCAAGACGAAATCTTTGGTAGAACGCGTTGACCATGAGGTAACTAGTTGAGAGAAAGAATCACACAAGGAGATGTGTTGAAGGATGAAGCGTTACCCATAGGAAGAGAGATAGTTGTAGAGACAAACAAAAGGAAGGAAGAATGAAGAATGGTAGACCACCAATCTGTTAGGTAACTAATTGGGAGAAAGAAGAGCCCACAATAAGTAGGCCAAAATCAAAAAGGTTTCGAGAGAAAGTGACAAGGACATATGGAGAAGTGGCATAGATCTACAAAACATAAAGACATGTGTGGAATAATTGTGCATCGGTCAAGGATGACATACAAGAATGGGTGCGTAGGATATAAATAAGGATGAAGAAACTAACGAGGAACAAGGGTACGATGAGAGCAAAGTGCACAAATAAAATGAGAGAAGAGTGCATGGGAAAGTTAGGGTGCACATAGGAAGATAATCCAACAATGAGGAGAATCCAAATCTAATAAAATGGAAAGGAAAAAAAAAAATAGATAGGGGAAACACATGAGGATCTTAGAAGAAGCCATAACTTAAGGAGAGAGTGCAATGAAAGCACGAAAGACGAGGCCCGAGAAGATAAGGATGTAGTGACAACTTATAGAGAAAAGGATGGACATAACAGATTCACATGGTCACATGGTTGATAGTGAATGAATGATGGAATGAATGATAAGGAGAATCCAACCACTGGATGACATGATGTGAGGAGATTGGACAAAGAAGATTGCATGGATAATATCATTAAAAAGATTAGTTTTAATTTAAATTCTGAGTAGGAGAATAGAGGAAGCTAACTCGGGAAAGAGAAGTGGGAGAAAGTTAGGTGCACGACAACAAATAAAAGATGATCCAATCAAGTTGAGGTTGTTATTGAAGAGTGGTGGTTTTTAAGGCCACTCAAAGCGGTCAAGTTAGTCGACCAATGGCTAAAAAATTTAGTCACCAAGGGATCGAGTAGATAGGTCGGGATTATCCATCGTGTTGAGACAATAAGGTGAAATGAGTCTAGTTTATCCCTTGAGGTGTGAAAAAGCTGTAAATCCACTTAAGGGAATTGTTGTAGATGTTGTATGGCCATTTGAGATAATAGATGAAACATCAATAGTTTCATCCCATTGTGTTGAACTCTAAAGAAATGATAGACTTAGGGAGTACCCAATGGAGACCTCCACGTGTTGTCAAGTGATATTAGAGCTGGTTCTTTCCTATGAGAAAGTGAGGATGTAGAATAGCTAAGAGATCACCAAATGTGAGGTAGTTGGTGTAGGATATTTTGTTCTCCACTGCGATAAGTGGGTAGCAAATGCAAGTAAAGGAAAAGTGTGATGATTGGCAAGATGATGACAAGGAAGGAAGATGTGTTAGATGGGAAGTCATAAATAATCTCAAGGAAATTATGGAGGAGTTTTAGGGACTCTAAGAGGTGTGGACATGACTGGAGAATGTAGAATAAATCCACCTAAAGAAGAATGGTATTATAACCGAGAGGTGGTGAGGAGGTGAAGAAAGTGAATGAATCAATAGAGAGTCGAAGGTACGACATAGAGAATGTGTAGAAAGTGATATGAGAGCACGAGAAGGAAAAGGTGCACATGGAGGCATAACCAAATTTTGCATGGGATAAGTGAAACAAAAATAAGAACCTAATGTGAGAGCACCACCGAAGGAAGATCGTTTAACTACAAGAGTACCACGAAATATGTCTCGGTGGAAGCACATCATACGAAAATGCATGAGAGTATCATTCTAGTAAAGGAGGATACACAGAAGAAAAAAAGATGGTTGGAAAAGACCATGATAACACATAGGTATACACAAAACCATGGAAGGAGGCCATGATGATGGAAGAGGAATGAAAGGAATAAAGTTCATGTAAGAAGGTGATGTGTGAAAAATACACATGAGATGTGTGGGAGATAATATCAAAGGAATAAGAAGTGGGAACACCATAGAGAGCGCAAAGGAAGGAACTCGGACATTAAGAAGAGGTGAACCAAGATGCAAAGATAAGAAAAATTTAGGAGGAGTAGAGGAACACAAAGGTGAAGATACACATGAAAATGGGAGAACCATTACAAGAGAAGTTGAGCGGTCTTAGGATTTTAGTAGAGTACACATGAAAAAGGGAATACCAAGCAAGGATATCTAGGGTGATCTCAAGAGAAGATGTAGAGAGAAGAACACAAGTAGAAAAGAGGGCACAAGCCTAAGGGAGAGCAACAACAGAGTTTGGAGAAACTAAAAAAATATGGAGGAAGAAGTTGGTATTGAGAGAGGATAGGAAAAATATAACCGAGAAGAAGTTTCCTTGAAGGAAAAAAATGTAGAACAACTAAAGGAGCTATTTACTAGGGTGTATGTGAAGAGGGGCACACCAAAAGGGGAAGAGGTTAAAAAGATCTCAAGATGGAGAATCGGGAAAAAGCTCCGGAAGATCTACACATATGGAGCATAAGAAGACAAGGCAAGGAGAAATTTCCACAAGTGAGAGGATAAGAAAAATATCGACAACAAGAGTGTGGTCTAATAGAGCCTAAAAGGTGAGAAGAAGGATAATTCCTCAAGAAGTACTCAGGAAAAAATGGATGAGTAGGAACAAAAGAGTTGCATCGGGAGAAACATGTAGAGACTTATGTAAAAGGAGAGATAGTAGAAAATCACTAAGGATCAAGAAGTAGGATCCAATCGGAGAAGAGAGGATCACGGGTAGAAGGAACTCACAAGTGCAAGAGGATGTAGGAAAGTCACTAGGGAGTGGCACATGACTAGAGAAAGAGTCGAAAGAAGCACGAGAAAAGATGACTCGATGGTTGAAGGAACCAGGACTATTTGTAGATATAGTCCAAAGAGTGATGCTATGACTCACTAGAACCGCTTGAGGAGGACCTCAAGTTCAAAATACCCCAAGTGTTTGATGTATGTGAATCCTATGACTTATGAAAAACTTACACTAAAAAGGGAGATGCACACAATAATTGAAATATGTGCAAGAGGAGAAAAGGAGAGTGCAAAAAAATGTGTACGACAAATGTCTAGAAGAAATTGTAGAAACAAAAGAAGGGGAGGATTGAAGAGAAGCGATAGAGATTGAAGAAGTGGCTAGTAACCATGAAATTATGGTAGAACAATGATCATGAGGAAACTATTCGATAGAAATAATCATGGAAGCACGGAAGGGATCCATTCCTATTGCCTTGGAATAATGATAGGGATGCATTATATTAGGATATAATTAATTTAATTAATTCTAATGGGATGAAAATAGGCTAGAAATAAGTATGCATTTTTTAGGGTGTCTACAAAAGGAGTACACAATAGGAGGAAGAGTTTCCAAGACAAAAGATTGGTAGAACACCGAACTTGAGGAAAATAGGTAGGAGAAAGAATCACACACGGAGATACATGGTAGGATAAAGAGATTTGTAGAGGAAGATGGATAGTCATGGAGATAAGTGACAAGAAAGAATAAGGAATAATGTTAGACCACCGACCATGAGGCAACTAGTTGGGAGAAAGAAGTGGCCACAAGAAGTAGTCCAAAAATAAGAAAGGTCACTATAGAATGAGAAGTATCCTAGAGCCACAAATCATAGAGGCATGCATGGAATAATTACACATAGGTCAAGGATGATACAAAAGAATGGGCGTGTAGGATAGAAAAAGGACGAAGAAACAAGATGAGGAGAAAGGGCACAAAGAGAAAAATGTACAAAAAGATAAGGAGAGAAGAGTGTTCGAGGAAGTCAAGGTGCACATAGGAAGAGATTCCTATAGCGAGGATAAGAAAAAAAAAGAGAAAAGGAAAGGAAGTGCAAAGAGATGAGGGAAGCATGCAAGGATCTTGGAAGAATCCATTGCCTAAGGTGAGAGCACAAAAATTGTGAAGGAAGAGCCCCAAGAAGATAAGGATGTAATGAAAACTGATAGAAAAGGATAGACATAACAAATCTACATGGTCACATGGTTGATAGTGATAAAATGATGAAAGGAAAAATAAGGAGAATCTAATCATTGGATGATGTGGCATGAGAAAATTGGATGGAAGTAGATTGTGTTGATAAGATCATTAAAGATATTAGTTTGAATTTAAAATTTAAGTGGGAGAATAGAGGAATCCATCTAAGAAGAAAGAGAAGTGGGAAAAATTCACACGCACGACTATAAATAGATTAAGAGCCACCAAAGTTGAGGTTGTTGAGGGGTGGTCGTTGTTGATGTATACGATGGAAAAGAAAAATAATGGAAGAAAACAACCAAATAAAAACAAACTAGATATTCCTTCATGTTCCCTTGCAACCTCGAATGAGATGGCTGAAGCATGGAGTGAAGTACCACACTTGTTGAATCTCCTTTGATGGATTATTTGTGGATGCTCCAAAATTGACTCTAAATGGAAGTATATTATGCTATGAGAAATGGATGAATGGTGTGTTTTGATGATCAAATGGGAAGCCTAACAACGTATGAATTCAAGTGGAAATTAGATAGAGTAATGTTGTAAATTCCTTAAGCTTCCAAGAGATTATTTGTGAAGGGATGAGCCTCTTATTTATAGTTGAAGGAGAGGCCATGGATTGTGGATCAAGATTTGAATAAGTTACAGGTTAATGAATGCATTTTCCTGATTTAACATGTTGATTTGGTTTGTGCAATTGGCTGAGTTTGAATAAGAATTTAAGAGGCTTTATTTCAAATTGGTTGGCTTTTGATTTTATTCCAAAGTTGGTTGTACGTGAATATTTAGCTTCCTCTTTTGTAGGGTTCTATAACTTGAGTGAGTGAGCTAGTGATGTGGAGTTGAGTGGAAGGTGAGTGGATATTTAATTTTTATTTTATTTAAATAGCTAATTAAATTAGCTAAGGAGTGTAAGTGTATGTTTTATGCATGATATAATTAATTAAATTAATTCTAGTGGGATGTGGGTGAATATTAATTCAAATAGAAATGTGTAAAGGGTAGTATGTAATTTTAGGGTGTCTACATTTTCCCCTCTTTAAATTGTTATTACATAATAATAGCATTCTAAAGACATTAAACACATGTAGATAATTGAATGTATGATATAGAAGTGTAAAGGACTTCATGATTTAACTCGATTAAGCATTTAAATGCCCCAACGAGTTAAAAATGGTACTAAGGGAGTGCCCCCTCGAGTGGGTGGGTGATGCAACAAAGTGGTGGACATCTAATTGATAGGAAAAGAGAGAGAGAAAGCCATGGATAAAATGGGAAGAAAGGGCATAGAAAATGAGTTATTAGAGTACATAGCCTAGAATTAAGGTTAGAATAAGGGGTTAAATAGAAGGGTGGGAGGGATAACAACCTTATTAATAATTTTTTACTATTAGAGCCTTCTGTGCCCTTGAGAGATTGTTGAGCTTTGGATTGTGGGAGAAATGACACAACATCCAACATGTGTTCATCACACAGACTAGATTCAAGAGTTCGGGAGGGATCCTAAAGATGATGGTTTGGTAAGTACACAAGAAATGAATTAATTGGTTGTGTTTATTATTCTTTATGGGTATTTGAAATTAAAAAAGTAACAATAGCGTAAGGAATTAGTTGTCTTTAGCATAGCCCGTAAAGTGCACTAGAATAGGATTGCATACGCTAACATGAAAGTAAGGGCATTTGCGTAGAAATACACATGCTAGTGTATGAAGTGTGTTAGTGTAGTGTTGGATGCACTAGCATGATAAAAATGCACTAGTGTTGAGTGCATTAGAATGAAAAGGAATGTGCTAGTGTGAAACTAAGTGCACTAGCATAAGTAAGGAAAAAATTGGTTAGATGTAGAAGATGAGACAAGATTGAAAAATAATTGGTAAATGAATAATGAAGTAGTGTAATGTGGGCAAGAGAGATTATATGCCTTATATGTGTGAGAGATACATGCATGATTGTGTTAATTCAAGTGATAGATACTATGTGCAATCTGGAGGCATCGGATTAACATACATATCATGGATTCCAGACATCGATTGGATCACTACTTTTGATTGTGTTAATAGAGCGATGGCACACTGAGTCCTGAGACATTAAAATTACCTACTGGGGAGATATTAGTGACACTAGAGGATGTATACCAAATATCTAAGGTTTCGATGTAGGGTTGTTTGATTTAGTGGGAGAGGAGAAACATGGATCTAGGCATAGACACAACTACTATTTGGAGTAGAGGAGATTCATGGAGAGGGTATGGAATTGGACCTAGAAGAGTGCATGGAGGATGCTATGTTAGCATGATTTCAATCTACTTGATGAATCTTATAAGTGGTTACTTGTGCTTGATAAGACCAGGAGGCATTTTTAGCTCGGGTTGATTACGTGGTAGTGGAACTAATGGACTCAATGATAGTGTTTGCATGAGGGCCATGCATACTAGCCCATCTATATAGAGACATGCATATGATAGTGTGTAGGAATCATAGAAATTTCTACCCAATGACATTATTACAAATTTGGGCATGGGACCATATCACATAGGTTAGACGATGGGTGTAATGAGAGATAGACAACCAAATGAGCCATCGATCTACGGATGGGAGATAATAAGTGGTGGTGAGAGAGATCCTCGAGGATAGTTAGTATTGTATTGAAGAATGATGGATGATCTGCATTGTGAGTGATTACATGGAGGCCATACATATGGTCTAGATAGGTGACATATGTTGCGAGTTAGGGACAATTGAGATAGATAATTACTCAATTGGTATCCATCCATATATCATCAAGTGATATAAACTTGACATGGTCATGTGAAAACATGGAATCATAGAAGATATTTTGGTGGGAGATAAGCGGTTCGCATAGGTAGCACAAGATATTGCAAACAACATATACCCTAATGTATTAACATGGTACACATATATAGTACATCTTCATGTGACCATCCTTAGGAAGTTATGACATAATATATAGTAGTAGTAGTGAGGGGTACATTATGATAGAGAGGTAGGAGAGGATTAGGTTGATAGGGGTAGGGAGGAGAGAGAGTTGGATAAGGTCGGGAGGAGGAGAGGTAGTTGGACAAGGTTAGGGAGGAGAGTGAGTTGGATAGGGGAAGATACATGCTTTACATGTATTAGTATAAGACCAGGGTGCACAACGCGTTCACCACTAAGCCCACTGAGTCCAGAAGGAGGAGGAGACAAAGACATATACAAAGATTATGGGTGGGGAGTTAGAGGAGAGGCTAATCGAGATGATAGGTGGGGAGACAATGTAGAGGCTAACGCGTGGAGTCACATTCCACTAGTATACCTTCCAGGGCCGTCATTATTAGAGTTACATGTGATGTAAACATGGGAGATAGAGCAATGTGGTAGAGAGATGCCTATTTGATTATAGCTTAGACATTGCAGATGTAGTTATGTAACCGAGGATAGTTGAGAGTGATTAATTATCATTACAAATACAATATGTGATAATGGAGAGGGATACAATGCGATGCGTAGCCAAGGCCAGTGGGATGGGAGACATGTTACAGGATTTATTGACAATCAATCATGATGTGGGTATTGCAGAGGTCTCTACGATCTAGCCATTCTTACAGTTAGAGAGAGAGATAGGGTATAGCCGAGACGGAAGGTAGCAGATTAAGGAGGTAAGCTAGATCCTATAGACCATATAGGTCCATTATATCTATTTATATGCCACCACCTAGGTGAGGAGGAGATGGACCAAGTAGTCTAGGAGGGGAGAGAGTCATGGACTACTCCATGTAGTATTTATATGTATATTATTTTGGTATATGCCTCATGATGAAGGCATATTATTTGTGTATAGATTCCGATTATGGAATTATGATGTATAATGTTTATGACACTTGTTGTTTGGACATTTTATTGATGTATATAGATGATGATTGGTTTATTTTGCACATTTTTAATTTATTCATGGATGGATGATTATGTGTTTCAATTGTTATGGTAAATGAGATGATAGATAGGAGAAATATGATGATGTGAGTGATTTTTCTCATAGTTTGAGCTTCCATTTAGATATTGTACTTTAGAGAAACTTATTTTTCCATTTCACAACATAGTTTACACCATGATTATTAAAGAACCATGAATATTAACTCATTATGTGTAATACAAAACAGACACACTCGAGAGAGGAAAAAAAAAGTAAACCAAATCCAATATACACCGTAGATGTATACATCATGGTTATAAATGAACCTCGGATGATAACAAAATGCTTGTAATTAGTCCAAGGAAAAAAAAAAAAGATAAAAATTAAATTTTTTTGAATATACATAGTAATAGTATGCACCATGGCTATGAATGAACCAAGATGATAACAAAATATGTGTAATTGGTCTAAGGTAAAGCACAATAACAATACAACACAACTTGAAATAAAGACAATTAACTATGCCCCTAATGTGTTCCACAATGATGATTGAGAAGATTTGGATGCCCCCAAGCAAGGATACATGCAAGGGGATTGGATCAAACTGAAGAGTGGGGTCAAGTGACACTCTTTTTGGATCTAGATTGTGGATTTACTATGATATTGAATGGGCCATTTCCCCCAAGAAAGGATGCATGGAAGGGAGAAAATGAGAGCCGATATTACCCCAAACGAGGATGCACGTGAGGGATGGGATTAATTTGAATTTTCCCCAAGTAAGGATATATGTGAGGGGTAAGACTATTTATTTTGATGGTCGTAGGATAATTGGAATGATCATTAGAATATGAGTTTGATTTTGTCAAGTTGTGTTGATGCTTTTTGTTTTTTTAAATTTTATTTTGAATGTTTTGGATTTTTGTTTATTTGAATGTTTTTAATTTTTTTGATTCTTTGAATGTTTTTGAATTTTTGATTATTTGAATGTTTTTGATTTTTATTATTTGAATGTTTTTGGATTTCTGATTATTTGAATGTTTTTGGATTTTTGATTATTTGAATGTTTTTAAATTTTTAATCTAACTCTAATAACCAATGAGATTTAGTTAGGTGATCCAAGACCCACCCAAGCATACAAAAGCATGAAAAGGATTATAAATATGAAATGAAAGAATTGAGTGAATACAATTAGTATGAAATATGGTGCACGTCCTAAATACAAGGAACAAGTGACAAAAACCAGTTTGGGATGATATAGTAAAATGGATAGGATGAAGGAGCTATATAAGTGGATGTGCCAAAATTCCCCCAACACAAGAGGTAGATATAGATGACTTAGGAATATAATCTCTTCAAATGAACCACATTCATGGGTTATTTAAGATCTTTTCCATCTTGAGTGGATAACTTGTATGCACCTGATTTGAATTTTGCAAAGTGATAAGGTAAGGACCCAACCAATTTGGTTCAAAATTTCCTTTCTTGTCCCAATCTTTGGTTGTATTTTTTAATTTAATTTTAATTAAATTTCACTGATCTCAAATTTTCATGTTTTGATCTTCTTGTTATATCTGCAAAGAAGTCAATTTTGATACACTTTGAGATGATCTAAAACATTGAGTTGCTTTTCATCTAGGAGATCAAGCTCAATAAGACAATCCTGTTGATAGTCGTATTCAATGATAAAATGTTGGAGGGATACACAAAGTGATGGGATCTTGACCTCTATAGGTAACATAAGTTAAGACCTGTATACAAGTGAAAATGGAGTGGTTCTTGTTGGAGTACGAAATCCTAGAGGACATAATATACTTGTGTATGCCAATTGCGACCATGCTTATCAAAAAATTTTCCATGATGGATTTTAATGTCTTATTGGATGTTTCAACTTGAATATTACATTGTGGATAATAAGGTGTGGACCAATGAAGGTGGATGTGGAAATGATTCAATTTTTTTTTAAATGACTTACCGTTATCAATAACAAGAGAGGATGGAATGCCAAAGTGACAAAAAGGTGGTTGAATATGAATTTAGATATATTATTACCAGTGACATATGTGAGAGGAATTTCCTCTACCCATTTGGTAAAATATTTTGTGGCGGTGATAATGAATTTGTGGCCATCAGATGAGGTGGGATTGATATTTCCTATAAGGTTAAGCCCCCATTGAGAGAAAGGCCAAGGTGTAGTGATTGGTTGTAGAAATTATGAAGGTGCGTGAATGAGGTTCCCATGTGTTTTACATGTCATACATTTCTTGAAAAATTTACATGCAAGAGAATCCATAGTAGGCCAATAGTAACTTACACGTAAGATCTTTGTTTTCATGCAAAATATGCAACTTGAAAAATTAAAAATTTTAAGTATGACAACTAAGCCCCTAATTGAAAAATTAGGCTTCCCAGTCACTATGCCTCCTTTCTCTAGTTAGCCTACCTTGAGTAACACTCCCTAACCTAGGATTAGAGGAAATTTTTAACAACATCATTAAGTGTGTTTCAATGTGTCGGTAAGGGTGTCTAAATGATTGATGAACTCAGTGAGTTTCGATGAGAGACAACTTCCTCCGGAGGCCTAAAAAGGCCATTTTGGCCATTCTGCAACCAATTGAATACCATTTGAGAACATTCAGGGAAAATATAAAGCATTTGAGGGTTGTTTCGGAGAGTATTGAAGATGTATGAAGTAATTTTAGAAAGTTTAGGAAATAAAATTTGATTCAGGAGCATTCCATTCAACTGTAGGTATTTAAGGTGTAGGGAATAAAAATGCTCCTCGGTGAAACCTATTCTCCAGGATGATTCTAGGAGTTATCAATGAGTTAAAAGAAAAAAATAGGAATTGGAAATATATGGGAATCCTCTGTAAGGTGGAAACATAAAATTTGATCCAAGGCTCAAAGATTTCCTAAGGTATTTCAAAACTTTGCAGCTGCCCTCTAAGTTCAAAATGAAATAGGCCCTAAATTTTGAGTTGAAGGAATAATTGGATTTTGGTAATAGTTCCATTGATATTAAAATGTCATTTTGAGTCAAAATATATAATATTTGACCCCAAATCATTTTCCTAAGCTCTGTGGTGAAAAAATCAAGTCCAATGTCCAAATTTGGACATCCAGAGGTAAAATATGCTTTCCTAGAATGGAAAAGTCACACTTTGGACACTCATGTGTCCCCTCTTCCCATAGGGGACAAGGGAACAAGGGGACACCAAAGTGTGACCTCACTCCTCCTCCCCAAGTCACACTTTGGACACCCGTGTCTTAGGTGTCCCCTCTGTCCCCTTTTGTCCCCATGGTGCAAGGGGAACAAGGGGACACCAAAGTGTGACCTCCTTCCTTCACCCATGTCACAATTTTTGTGTCCTTGGTGTCCCCTCTATCCCCTCTATCCCCAAGGGACAAGGGGGACACAAAAGTGTGACCCAGCTATGCATGTAACTCCTCCTGGACCCCCATGTGACCACATTTTGCTCCGTCGATGCCATTTCCCAGCCCCCACATCTCATCCACCACACACCACAAGTTTCCACTTGTCACCATCTAGTGCAAGTTGTAATTTTGTGTCCATGGTGTCCCCTCCACCCCCTTTCACCATGTGTAACCTCACATTCACTCCACTCAAACCCTTTAAGTTGTGCAAGTTAGCAGGTGAGTTTAAAAACATAACAAAACTTCATTAACTCTCCATTTACCCAACACTTAACCATTTTTCATGAAATTTTCTACTACAACACCCTCCAAAACTCCATTTTGTCAAAAATTATGCCAATTTTTTTAAAACATCCATAGCCATCAAAATGAAGATTCGATCATAACTTCTCATCTAGACACCCATTTGCCATGAAAATTTCCCATAGTTTCCTCTCCAAATGCCTTTGGGAAGACTGTCAAAGAAAATCCATTGATGCCCTAGATTTTTACAAGAAAAACTAAAATTTCAAACCCTAAACCTACTTTTTCAATTTTATGGAGATCCAATGGATGAAAAAATGAAATTCGAGCAGAAGGTTCCCAGCAAAACATAAAATTTTGACAATGGTTTCATTGCAACCCAACACATAAGTGCACTTTATAAAAATATAAGGTATTTTGAAAAACAGTGGGTGGCTAAAAATAGTAAGTTTCTCAAAATAATGAATCCTCAGCATTTGTAATATCCAAATAAGTAAGAAACATCATAAAGGGGAATTTAGAAAAACTTTCTAAAAATAACAATATTTAGAATAATGGGTATCTAAAAATAGTAAGTTTTATAAAAATAGAAAACCTCAACATTTGCAATAATCCAAATGAGCTAGAAACATCAAGATAAAAAATAGTGGAAACTTACTAAAAATAACAATCCTGGATATGACCTACTAAAAATAGAAAGTTTTGATTTGAGTGTAAAAAGTTTGTGGTGACTCTATTCTTCTTATCTCAATGATTTTTGGAAATATGAGTTAAATACTCATTCTGGAACCCATTTCAACCCTAATCACCAAGTATCCTAGTGTGGGAGACATTGATGTCACTCACATGGATCTTGAAGACTTGAAAAATAGGATGCTTGGTAGACCTCATGAGCCAATGGAAGAAAAGATATTCTCGAGTGGGTTATTATTCTATGTAGAGGCATCATCCATTATCTATTTAGAGAACATTAAATTGGTTATGTACCATGCACAACACTATGAAGCTAATTCCAGGATAGTGCAAGTAGATGAAAATTCAATCCTTGTAGTCCTCACTCCCAAGGTATCTCTCATTGTTTACTACAAATTCCCACTAGTAACAATATATGGTTATTATCACCAAGGAGTTTGCATCATAAGAGTGGGAAAATATGGATTCTTATTTTCAAGGCCTTGTGCTCGGATCATGGCTCAGATAGGGAAGAAAAACCTTCTCGTGTTCCAAAGAACTTATCCAAGAGTGAATTTCACGAAGGTTATTCAGATGTTATTATCCTACTGAGCAGGGTGATGGGTGAGGAAACAACAAAATAATTCTAGGATTGGATGGCCCAGTTCATCCTTACTTTCCACTTGAAAGGAACCAAGTAATTGATTGGGGGTAGATAATCAATGATAACATCCATCAAAATTGCTTTAGTTTCCTTCCACTAGGAAGTTCACCATGAATTCCTACCTGTATATGCTCTCACTTTCACAAAGACCCTTCAAGGGCCTAACTATTGCTCTAAATGTCTCCCAAAAAGAACCTACCTATGAGAAATACCCACAACTCACTCACAGAGAGAGTAACCATCACTTTTTAGGGTGAATGATGCATTCACCATGTTCATCATCATACTTCTAGAAGGAAATATAGAGCTGAGGATATCCTCTCAAACAACTTACATTGATCGAGAAATATGGGAGCTACTTCACTCAGTTCTCAAATTCACCTACATTAGGGTCTTTGAGCTTCGACCTTTCTCCTCGTAGGCTTCCCAAGTACCCTAGTGATAAAATGATAATGTTTGAATTATGTAGGAAAATTTCTCATGTTCATACTAGGTGTAGGAATACCAAAAAAAAGGGTGTGTCATTTCCTATCTCTTTAGGAATCTATTCATGTAAGAATGTTGAGATGCATCAAACATTGAAACTTCCTTTTTTCCTCAATCTCTATTCCTATGTATCTAGGCTTGATTTTGATATCAGAGAAATCCTGAAACTTTCACCTTTCCTGGATTACATCACACACCTCAAAGTTGAAGACTATTAGGAAAATTGTATTGATGATTTTGAAGTGAGAAAGAGAGACCATATGTGGATGAAAATTGATCAGATGAGGGCCTCAACTTTGATTGGTTCATTGAAGGAATAGAGGATGATGGATCAGACCTATTTGATCCCAAATATCAAGTAGTGAAGACTTCACCCCTTCCCTTGATCTCATGGAACATAAGAGAATCAAGTGACATCAAGGAAAGAACTAAATGGTGATTTAAATATCGAGAGAGTGGTTCAAGAGAAAGAGAAGTGCTTTCATTGAGTCTGGTGGCCTCCTAACTCTATCAAGATATGCATCACACATTTCTTCTATGAAGACATCTGAGAAGAGCATGAGCTCAACTCACTCAAAAGAACCCTCAAAAATAAAGAGTGTGGAGGATGAGAACATTGAATATTCTCACCCCAAGAGGCTTCACAAGAAAGCTAAAATCACTGAGAGCCCCATTGAGCCTCTTGAACAAGGTGAGATTGATCCTTCACATAGTCTCTAGTTTTGCATCGGTTCCCAAGTGTGTCTTCTTTGGCATCAATGAGTCATCCCACCATGTGCAAGATGTGATTCCCCACCATGAACCTAAAATTTCTCCCATGCCTAATATTGAGCCCACATCGTTGAGACTTTCCCTTGGATTTAGAGTTGATTGGGAGTGAATCAAGGATAGTGCAATAAGCATCGACACCTGATTTTGAGCTATCTCAAAGATCATGAAATCTAAGCGAGGAAAGAAAGCACAGTAACCTCTCTCTTCTTTAGTGGAGATTTTTTGGTGACCAATATGTAGAATTTCCCAACCCAAGGTTGTAAAACCTATGGAAGAAATGACTCAGGGTGATTACGAGATGATAAGGATTTCATTGGGTCAAGCTACACATGAGGGTGATGCACACATGTTCAAGGAATCCACTTCCCACATACTTTCTCAAAATGAGGAGTACAAGAAAACAATGGAATAGTTGGAAGAGCATGTGAGAACTCTCATTGCTTATGTGCAAGCATTTTTGATCCTAGTGTAGTACCACCTCCTCCCATGGAATCCATCACTCCTATATCAGTAGCTTTGACCCCAAAACAATCAAGAAAGCTCAAGGTTACTCAATGCAAGGAAGGGCCAATGACAAGTGGGTTGAAAAGATTCTTGAAAAAGGAAAACATTATTGCCTGAGATCCTCTCATTGTTCAAGTTTTCTCTCATCCACCACTTCAAAAGTAAAAATGACTAAGGAGGATATTGAGAAGGAAAAATCCCATTGGGACAACATGCTTCCATTGGTGTTAGAAATGAGTAATCTTGATTCTTTTATATTGGTGGGTAAAAATGTATTCACTTCCATAAATGATAAATTTGTCTCCTATTTGGTCTTGCATGATGAGTTCCTAGTATGAAATGTTGAATGATGTTATCTCCAGCTTGATTCTTGTGAAGATCTCGCATCACAATTTTGGAAAGTATAAGAAATCATGTGTAGAAAATCTTGGGTCACCTCAATCAAGTGAAAATTCATCAATGGAAGAGATTCTGAAACCATTCGAGGAATTGGTCAAGAAAGAGGCGGGAGATCCCTTCTCATTCAACGAAGATACTTTGGAGTCTCTCACAGAAATCAGATGTACAATTTCCAATACTAAAGGATCATCAGGGTTTGGTTCAATCAGTGTAAGAACATCAAAATACTTCTAAAACTTGGATCAATGCTTTGAGCTTTGTTCATATTCCTCAAAGCAAAAAAAGTAGCACCTACAGAAAGCCCACTTTAGTAAGGAATTCAAAGGTGAAAAATCTCTCCAAGATTATTCCCACAAGGTTCATCGACAGTCAATTCTTCATCAATGGAGGCTTCATCTTCATCAGAGTGATCATCTCTCTCTTCTTCTTCCTTCCTCCTTCCTTCTCTCTCTCCATGTTCTAATTCTTCATTAGGAGGTACTTTTCACTATTTTTCTTATTCACTTAAGTGACCTATAGTCTAACATTGTAATGAGTTCTTTTTAATTAATGAAAAAAGGATCTCACTTTTTGTTTCCTAGGAATATGAAAGGTCACAAGTGATAAGGGGAAGTGAAAATCATGTGGGGGGTAGATGAAAAGACTTTTGTAAAGCTATAAATTGAAATGACTTCTCCATTTCAAAGGGTTTTCAATTGTGAGTTTCTAGTAGATAGCTTTGCACTACTAAATACAAGCAAGAGATTACATTCTTCTATTTTCCTCTTTGTCTATGTTTCCTCTATTTCCTTACATGCTCAAATTTGTAAACATGATGATCTTGTAAAACCAAGAAAGGTGTTGGTTCCTTTGATAAATGAATCAATATAATTTTGTGTCTATGATTTGTTAGTCTTATCATTGTTAGCAAGTTGATTCCTCTAATTGAGTGTGATTTTTTCTGGTTAATGTTGTGAAAATATGTAGTTCCTATTCAAAAAGTTAACCCTCCTTCCCTATATTCTTACTCCCTCTACCTCCTTTCACTAAGAAAATTCCTCCCTTGCACTAAGTGCAAAAATTTTCACAGTCTAGTGGAGTATTCTTGTGTGATCCCGGCTTCACAGACCACCCACTTATTTATTTTTCTACATTCAATAAATGGGAGCCTCCCCATTACCAAGAGGAGGGACTTAGTCCCAGATTGTTGGTGAAAATCACTAATTTTTCCTTGTGAAAATTATTTTTCCAACAATTTTTGGCACCCATCGTGGGGTAATTTTTTTTTTTCTACACCACTTCTAAAACCACAAAAATCCTAAAAATCATATATAAAAAAATAAAAAAAAAAATCAGAAATTGAAAACCTTGTGAGCCTTAATGCCTACCCTATATTTTTTCCTTTCATGATGACTCCCCCAGAAGTGCTCCAGTTTTTCATCCTAACCTCCTTTTCTTCTAAGACACTCAAGAGATATCACAACATATTTGAGGAATTGTATTTGGAACAACAGAGTAAGAAATTTCAATCACTACCACACTACTTCAAGAGTTCTAGATTTAGAAGAAGAATGTGCCCAAGCTTTTTAATGTGCAAGAAAAGTTCCAAATCAAAAAGAGAGCATAAAGAAATTGTTTGAGCTGCACACAAATCCTACAAACTGGTAGAAAATGAAGATATACAAGGGATAATCAAGCTAGTGGCATAATTGACCCACATTTGAAGAACAACAACAAACTAGATTTTAGGCTTCCCATTATTCAAATAATAAGGAAAACTAGTCAAAAATACTTCCTAAATTTGATCCTAACTTCCTCTTGAAGGTTCATATTGAAGAACTAGTTGTTGAACCACTAAACCTCATTCCTCCAAAAGAAGAAGAAGAAGAAGAAGAGAAGAAGAAGAAGAAGAATAAATATGCACCCATGTCCATGGGGACATAATACAGGCCCATTGGCCTTGGCTCCTCCACTACATGATTTTCCAAAAAGGATCTAGAAAGAACTTCCCTAAGTTCGAGGAGATATGAAACAACATCCAATGATCACATTGTTACATTCATCACAACTTACAGTGTGTTGGGAGTTAAACATGAAGATGTTTTAGTTCATCTATTTTTGGAATCATTACAAGAAGTCATTGTTGATTGGTTCTACCACTTTCACAAAGATCAATTAGAAATTGGGCAAGACATGAAATCCAAATTTGAGGCCAGATTCAATCATGTTGAAGATGCTCATGCCCTCCTTGCACACAATGGTCTCAACTAAAAAAATATCCTCATGAACCCATGAGAGACTTTGTAGCTAAGTTCAACAAACTACTCTACAAAATCCTAGAAGTTTCCAGGCCCACGAGGATAATCAGTTAAGATTCTTCACTAATGCTCAATTACTAGAAGTTGGTTTCATGTTGAGAAGAAGTCAACCTTTACTACTTAGATGAAGCACAAAATTGTAGTTGATGTGGAGGATGATCTATTGATGTCTGGAAAAATCAAGAAGGGACAAAAAAGAGAAATCTCAAAGCTCAAGTTCTAGAGCTATAGAATCTTTAGTACAAAAATTTCCAATGATGTGCTTTCTCTCAAAAAAGAAACTTTCTCAAAATACCTTTACAAAGACATTCTGAGGAATAACTTCTCAAAAAAAAAAATTATTGCTCCACCTCATAGACTTTCTCTTGAATCTCCACTCGTGAATGCATCTTTTGGAACCCGATCAGATGATGAAGATGAAGAAGAAGTAGCTTCTAGAAAGTGAGGAAGAAGAAGTGAGTTGTTGATCAAAGAAATTGGATCCATAGAGGTTTGGTTTATATGAGTATGCATCCTCCTCTCGAGGATGAGTATGAAGATTTTGTAGCTGATATGAATAGTCATTCTTGTGTTGTTTTCACTTAATCAAAAAACCCTTGAGAAGGAGAAATCATCCAAGCACAAAGAAAGGGAGAGAGAAGATCCTCAACCGTGACTCTACTACTAGAAAAGATAATAACTAAGAGAGGATCCCCACTTCCCCCATCTTTGGAATCAGCTCCAAGAATAATTTGGAAGCCACACCTCATCACAAAACATCTTCTAAAAAGGTAAGTCAAATACTTCTACTCCTTCCAAGAATGATGCTTCTACTTTTGACAAGTCAAAAGAGTAATGAAAATATGTAAATACTCTTATAGATAAAGTCAAGCTAATGTTTCCCATGCTCTAGAAAACCTCTTCCTCAAACTTTGACATTATTGATCATGTAAAAAATGGCCAAAGTTTAGATCTCTAAATTTAAATACTTGTAAACTCACCCCGAGTAGTTTGAGAAGCTAGTCAAGTTCATCAAAGGTGGGAGTTCCAAATCCAAAGTTTCCATCCACTTCCAAAGGCCTACTTCCCACACCCAAGCCAATCCCAAGTCAAAATATTCTAGCTTTTACCCCTTCATCCTCTGGAAAAATTGAACCTTTATGTTTCCCTGTTGATCAATGGATACCAAATGAATAATTATATTATTGACTCTAGTGCCTCTAAAAATGTCATGCCCACTAAGGTTTCTCAAGCTCTTGGTTTGAGTATCTCTCTAGGAATTCATCCATTTTTATTCAATGGAGACTAAGGAGGTTCCACTTGTTGGAAGGATTAAATATGCAATGTTGGATTTTGTAGCCTTTCTAGAAAAGTGGGTAAAAGAAACAATCTAGTGGCTGGACATGTCAGCTACCTACAAAATGCTCCTCAGTAGAAGCTTTTTTAGAAATGGGAGGTGAGATTCAAATGGATTGGTCTTCTGCTTCAATACTAGTCAAAGAATGAAATGAAGAAGCTCCTTCCTAAGCCCAAGATGAAATACATAGTTTAAAAGTCAGATGATCCTAGGAAAAAATCCTCTTCCAAAGAAGAGAATTGGGGAAAGCTTCATTCAAAGAATTGGGAAGAGTTTCATTCAAGGAAAGAGGTGATGGGAACTATTTCATGAGTTTTGAATGAGGTGAAGAGATACCCATTCTTGAGGAAAGGATAAAAATATTGTTGATGAAATTTGGAGCATGGAATTTGATGGAAGTTATTCCTCAACCGATCAAGTGCATGTATCATTTTTTCATCCCCACAAGGATATTTTTCCCCTAAGCATACAAGTTAAATTTTCAAACACCAACAACACTGTTGAATATGAAGCATTGTTTCTTGGATTGCAAGCTACTAAAGAAATGGGGATCAAGAAACTCATCATCATACAAGGAGATGTGAGTTAATTGTGAAATAGGTAAGAGATATATTTCAAGTCAAGAACTCTCATCTATGCCACTACAAAATAGAGTTTGGGATTTCCTTGAAGCTTTTGATGCATTTAATTAGAAGAGAAGTTCCTAGAGATCAAAATTCTGGGATGATTCTTTGGCAGTATCTTCCTCCTTGATGATCCCACATCCGATTTCAAAGGAGAAAAGTTTTTCAGTGGAAATGATCTTCTTCCCAATGTGCCAGACAATTCAAAAAATGGAAAAAAAATTAATGATGATAATCATATTTTGTCCTTCTTACAATAGACCAATATTTTTAGGTCTATGTATTTTGAAGGAAGTGACTCACTCCCATGGGAGTTTACCACAATAATAGTGATAATAATACAACTAATCAAACAGATGAAGATGGAGTAATTTAATTGAAAGGTAACAAGATTCCAAAGGGGCTAGTGTCACTTTGGAGGAATTATTTGACAAACATGACAAGTTCATCCATGGTAAGGCCAAGGATCAACCAAGATCTTCATCAGAATATGACAAGATAAACATCAAAAAGTGAACAACCGAGGATGGTGAACATAGGAAAATTTTGTTCACCTGAGGAATGGAGAAACTTCTCATCTTTATTGAAAATGTATTCGATGTACTTGCATATTCATATGATGATTTAAAATCCTTTCAACCTCAATCAATGCAACACTCCATCCCTTAAAACCAGATGCAAAATCCTTTAGAAAAAATAAAGACAATATAATTCAAATATTTTGGAACCATCAAGGCAGAGGTTGAGAAGTTTCTCAATGCCCATATATCATTTTTCCTATCCATCATTCAACATGGATAGCTAATATTGTACCAAGTTGGAAAAAAATGGTGAAATCCACATCTATGTGGATTTTCAGAACTTAAATCAAGATTCCTAAAGGATAATTATCCATTTCATCATGGACCATATCTTACAAGTGGTGAATGGTTTGGAGATGATGTCTATGCTCGATGGATTCTCTGGATATAACCAAATTGAAGTTTCCAAATAAGATCAGTTCAATACTTCCTTCACCACCCCATGGGGCACCTTTTCATATCATTATATGCCCTTCATCTTGATCAACATAGGTGCCACATTTCAGAGAGATATGGATTTGGATTTCAAGGATTTGAAGGGAAAGTGCATAGTGGTATATCTAGATGACCTCATGTATACTCAAAAAGAAGAGAAAGAACACTTGAAAAATTAACAATCTCTTTAGTAAAGGCATCACATTTCCCTCAATCCAAAAAATTCAATTTTTTGGGTAACCAAAGGAAAAATCCTTGGTCACATTGTGAGAAAGGAAGGAACAAAGATTGATCCAGAAAGAGTGGAAGCTATTTAGAGACTATCTCTACCCACCAATAAACTAGGTGTGCACTCTTTCTTTGGAAAAGTGAATTTCTTGAGAAGGTTTGTCCTAGATTTTTGAGCTTACAAAGGACATAGTCAACATGATGAAACCCAAGGAATATTTCAAGTGGAGTAAACAAGGAAAGGAATCCTTTGAGTCTATCAAGAGTGCTATTGTAAAATCACCTACTTTAGTGTGCCCTAATTTTAATAAAGAGTTCATTCTCTATTGCTATGCTTCAGAGAATACTATTTCAACAGTCCTTGTTCAAGAAAATGATGACAAATTTCAGTCACCCATTACATTCATGAGTGCTCCTCTGAAAGGCACATGAACTTAACTACTCACAACATGAGAAACATGCTTATGTAGTGGTTAGAGATCTTTAAGAATTTTCATGTTTTACCTTTTGAACTCTCATATTGTTGTCATGGTTCCTAGTCCTGCAATTAAGTCCATTTTGATGCAACAAGACCTAGGTGCAAGGAGAGGAAATTGGTGTCAAAGGTGCAAGAGTATGACCTTGACATCAAACCTTCTAAATTGGTATGAGGAAATGGCTTGTGTGAAATTTTATCTGGGAGGAATGGGAATATTGCTCCAACTATTATGCATGTTTAGTTAAGGACCTCCTCTCATGTTATTTTATAAGCACCACCAACCCTTGGTATGTAGACATAACATATTTCCTAACCTATGGGGATTTCCCTCTAGGACTAGATTACAAGAAAATATGTACTCTCCATCTTAAGAAATGATATGTCATTTGGGAGAATGTTATATAAGAAGGGATTGGATGGTACATTCCTAAGGTGCATTGAAGAAGAACAAAAAAAAGTTTTTAAAGCATATCATGATAAAAATGTGGAGGACATTTCTCGGAAATGGTTACAACTCATAAGATCCTATGAGAGGTGGTTATTATTGTCCTACCCTCTTCCAAGATGCATATAAATGGGTTGGAAAATGTGATTCGTGTCAAAAGTTTGTGGGAAGACCAAGACTTTCTTTTTCCCCTCAAGCCTATGTGATTATCGAAGAACCTTTCCAATAGTGGGTTTGGATTTCATTGGTGTATTAAACCCACACTCTAGCACAGGTCATATGTATGTCATCACTTTCTACTGATTACTTCACAAAGTGGGTGGAGGATATTCCAACAAAACATGCCAACTTTGAAATGGTGTGCAACTTCTTGAAGGAAAACATCATAATCAAATTTAGGGGTACTAAACAAGATAGTAGCCAACAATGCCACTTACTTACTTCTCTTTAGGTGAATTGATGGAATTTTGCTACAATCATGGTATTTCCCTATCTCACTCTATTATTACTATCCATAAAGCAATGGCCAAGTGAATCTAAATACAAAAAAATTTCACTATTGTTTCGAAAGCTAGTGGATGTCAATCAAAGAGATTGACATAAGAAAATATATGATGCACTATGGGTTGATCAAATCACACCCAAGAAATCCATCGACACCTCTCCTTTCCAGTTGCTATATGGAATTGAAGCTCAAATCCCAATTTCTCAAGAGCTACCTTCCTTATAACTAGTGAAGGTAGTAGAAAATGGAGAATACTTAGATGCTCTTGATAAGAGGATTTTAATCTAGAAAATTTGAATGAAGATAGAATATAACATTTTGATACACTAAGAAGGAACCAATCTAAGGTAAATAAGATCTTTGATTAGAAAACACAAGATATGAGCTTTCAAATTGGATATCTTGTCCTCCTCTGGGACAAAAGGAGAGAGCCCAAGGAAGCCATGGAAATTTTGACTCTCTTTAGCTCAATCCATTAAAGATCAAGAAATTCTATGGAGAGAACACATATTATTTGGATTACCTTAATGGGACCCCATTGGATTTGCCTCTACAATGGGCAACATTTGAAGCTTTACAGGTAGTAAAGGTTGATCTCTCCAACCAAGAAAATATAGTGAAAATGGGTTATCCCCCATATGTACCATATGATTTTATTTTTGTACCATGATTTCTTTTCATTTGTGTGTCTTTTCCTTGTGTTATGTTTTCTTTATTTCATGTGTGTTTTTTTCCTTTCCTTTGTGTGTTTTTGTTTCTATTATCTCGTTGGTAATAAATAATCTATTTCCTAATGTATAAAGCACTGGTATACTACCCATGAGATACATGATGTTTTCTATTTCCCTTATATTCCAATTTCCCCAAGATAGAGCTAGTTGTTGTCATGAAAAATATGCATAGCATGAAAAATTGAAAATTTTAAGCATGACAACTAAGCCCTTAATTGAAAAATTATGCTTCCTAGTCACTTTGCATCATTCTTATGGCCAACCTGCCTTCAGTCCCACCCTCACCTAAGATTAGAGGAAAGTGTTAAAAATATTATTAAGTGTGTTTTATTGTGTAGATAAAAGTGTTTAAGATGATTGATGAACTCAGTGAGTTTCATGAGAGACAACTCCCTCCTCTGAGGCCTAAAAAGGCCATTTTTGGCAATTTTAGCTAATTGAACACCCTCCAAGAAAATTTAGGAAAATATAAATATATGAGGGTGATGATTTAGAGATATTGAATGAATTTTTAAAAGTAATTTAGGAAATTTTAGGAAAGAAAATTTGATTCAGAACAATTTGTTCAACATCGAGTAATTCAGGGTGTAGGGAATGAAAGCTCCTAAATGAAAGATGTTCTCTCTCTATGATTTTGGGAGTTATGAAAGGAGTTAATAAGTTAAAAAATAGGAATAAAAAATATATGGAATCCTATAAAATGTGGAAACATCAAATTTTCTCCAAGGCTCAAATATTTCCTAAGATATTTCAAAACTCTGCAGTTTACCCCTCTAAGTTCAAAATGAAATAGGCCCTAAATTTTGAGTTTCAAGAATTGGATTTTAGGAATAATGGTTCATTGATCTAAAATTTCATTTTAAGTCAAAATAATATAATATTTTACCCTAAACAATTTTCTAAGCTCATGTGGTGAAAAATCAAGTTTGGTGTCCAAATTTGGACATTTGAGGCAAAATATGCTTTTCCTAGAATGGAAAAGTCACACTTTGGACACCCATGTGTCCCCTCTATGTCCCCCAAGGGAAAATTTGGAAACCAAAACATGTGACATTAATCATCCTCCCCCAAGTAACACTTTGAACATCCCAATGTCCCGGTGTCCCCTTTGTCCCCTCTATCCCCATGGTGCAAAGGGGACAAGGGGACACCAAAGTGTGACCTCCCTCCTTCACCCAAGTCAAAATTTGGTGTCCTTGGTGTCTCCTCTATGCCCTTTGTCTCCCAAGGGACAATGAGGACAAAAAATCTGACCCATCCTTACATGCAGCTCTTGGACCCCATGTGACCACATTCTATCTCCGTCGGTGCATTTCCTAGCCCCCACATCTCATCCACCACACCAAACAAGTTGCCACTTGTCACCATCTAGTGCAAGTCACACTTTGGTGTCCCTAGTGTCCCCTCTTCCCCTTACACCATGTGCAACCTCACATTCACTCCACTCAAACCCCGCTTAAGTTAAGTGCGATTATAAGTGAGTTAAAAAACATAAAAAAATTCATTAACTATTCATTTATCAAAATATTTAGCCATTTTTCATGCAAAAAATTGGCTATTACAACATCCTTAAAAACTCCATTTTTTCTAGACATGCTTCCAAATTTTTTCTAGACATCCATAACCATCAAAAAAATTTGATCATAACTTCTCATCCGACACCCATTTGCTATGAAATTTTTCCATTGATTTCCTCTCCAAAATTCCTTTGGGAAGAATTTAAAAGAAAATACATTGATGCCCTAGATGTTTTACAAAAGAAAACTAAAATTTCCAAACCCTAAATTTTTTTTTTATTTTATGGAGATCCAACAGACAAAAAACCATGAAATTTGGAGCAAAATGTCTTGGTGCGTGTAAAACAAATTTTTGACAAGTGGTTTCATTACAACCTAACACCTTTAAGTGAAATTTATAAAAATAGTAGGTATTTTGAATAGCGGGTGGCTAAAAAATAGTAAGTTTCTCAAAATAATGAATCTTAAGCATCCGTGATATCCCGGATAAGCAAGAAACATCGAAAGGGTGAATTCGGAAAACTTTATAAAAATAATAGTATTCAAAATAATGGATATCTAAAAATAGTAAACTTTTAAAAATAGAAAAATCTTGACATATTTACTAATACAAATGAGATAGAAACATCAGAGAGAAAAAATAATGGAAACTTACTAAAAATAGTACTATCAGATAAGACCTATTAAAAATAGAAAGTTTTGGATTTGAGTGTAAAAAGTTTGTGGTGAATCCTATTCTAATTATCTCAAGTGATTTTTAGCACTATGAAGTTCAAATACTCATGCCTAAAACCCATTTCAACCCTAATCATCAAGTATCTTGGGGTGAGAGACACTGGATGTCACTCACATGGATCTTGAAGACTTGAAAAATATGATGCTTGGTGAAGCTCGAGAGCCAGTGTAGGAAAATATAATCTCAAGTGGGTTATTCTATGCATGAGGTCATCTATTGTCTATTCAGATCACTTGAATTGGTTCTATCATGTGCACACATTATGAAGCTAATTTAGGATAGTGCTGGAAAATAAAATTACATCCTTACAGTTCCTCACTCCCAAGGCATTTCTCAATGCTTCCAAATTCCCATCAGAACAACAATATGGTTATTATCACCAAGGAGTTTGCATCACAAGAGTGAGAAAAGATGGATTCTTATTTGTAAGGACTTGCACTTGTATCATGGCTCATACAGGGAAGAAAACCTTATCATGTTCTAAAGAACTTATCTAGGAGTGAATTTCATGAAGGATATTCAATGCTATCATCCTAATGAGTAGGGTGATGGATGAGGAGAAAATGCAAGAATT
This sequence comes from Taxus wallichiana var. yunnanensis, assembly GCA_018340775.1. Lineage (NCBI taxonomy): Eukaryota > Viridiplantae > Streptophyta > Pinopsida > Cupressales > Taxaceae > Taxus > Taxus wallichiana. The sequence goes on along the minus strand of CM031234.1, from coordinate 252,418,819 downwards.
CTAGGACTATATGGCCTAGTTCATCCTTGTTTCCACTGAAGGGAACCAAGTAATTGATTGGGGGTAGATAATCAATGATAATATCCATCAACAATTACTTCAGTTTCCCTACATTACAAAGTTCATCATGACTTCTACCTAGTATATGCTCTCACTTTCAAAAACCCTTAAAAGGCCTTACTACTGCTCTAAATTTCTCCCAAAAAACACCTGCCTATGAGAAATACTCGTAGCTCACTCACAAAGAGAGTAACCAACACTTTTCCAAGGTGAATGATGCATTCACCATGTTCATCATCAAACTTCTAGAAGCCAATCCAAAGCTGAGGATATCCTTTCAAGCAGCTACACTAATTGATAAATATAGGAGCTACTTCACTCAGTTTTCAACCTTCACCTACATCGGGTTTCGGGCTTCAACCTTTCTCCTCACAAGATTCCTAGGTACCTAGTAATAAAATGATAATGTTTGAATTATGTAGGAAAATTTCTCATGTTCATACCAAGTGTAGAAACAACAAAAAAGGTGTGTCATTTCCCCATCTCTTTAGGAATCTATTCATGTAAGAATTTTGTAGATGCATCCAATATTGAAACTTCCTTTGCTTCCCTCAATCTCTATTCCTATGTATCTAGGCCTAATTTTGATATTAGGAGAAATCCTGAAACTTTCACCTTTCCTGGATTACATCACACACCTCAAATTGAATACTATTGGGAAAATTTTATGCATGATTTTGAAGTGAGAAAGAGAGACTATATGTGATGAAAATTGATAAGATGAGGGGCCTTAAATTTGATTAGTTCATAAAGGAATAGAGGATGATGGATCAGACCTATTTGATCCCAAACATGAAGTAGTGAAGACTTTAACCCTTCCTCCGATCTCATGGAACATTAGAGAATTTAGTGACATCAACGAAAGAACCACACCAATGATTCATATATTGAGAGAGTGCTTCAAGAGAAAGAGAAGTGCTTTCATTGAGTTTGGTGGCCTCTTGACTCTATTGAGATATACATCACACATTTATTCTATGAAGACATATGGGAAGAGCATGAGCTCAACTAACTCATAAGAACCCAAAGAAAGAGTGTGGAGGATGATAAAATTGAATATTCTCACCCCAAGAGGCTTCATAAGAAATCCAAAGTCACTGAGAGCCCCATTGAGCCTTTTGAACAATGTGAGATTGACCCTTCATAGTCTCCAGTTTTACATCAGTTCCCAAGTGTGTCTTCTTTGGAAGTTGAGTCATCCCACCATGTGCAATATGCGATTCCTCACCATGAGCCTAAAATTTCTCCCTTTCCAAATATCGAGCCCACACCGTCAAAGAATTTCCCTTAGATTCAGGAGTTGAATAGGAGTGAATCAAAGACAATGCAAGAAGGATTGACACCCAATTTTGGAGCTATCTCAAAGATCATGAAATCCAAGAAAGGCAAGAAAGAATACCTAACCTATCACTTATTTAGTGGATATTCCGATGAACAATATGAATAAGTTTCCCAACCCAAAGGTTAAAAACCTGAGGAAATGACTCAGGGTGACTAAGAGATGACAAGGATTTCATTGGGTCAAGCTACACATGAGGGAGATGCACATATGTTCAAGGAATCCATTTCCCACATAATTTCTCAAAAAGAGGAGTACAAGAGAAAAATGAAACAATTGGAAGAACATGTGAGAAATATCACTTCTTATGCGTAAGAATTTCTTAATCCTAGTGTAGTATAATTTCCTTCCATGAAAGCCATCACTCCTATCAGTAACTTCCACCCTAAAAATATCAAGAAATCTCATGGTTACTTAATGCATGGAAGGGTCAATGAAAAGTGGATTGACAAGATTCTTGAAAAAAGGAAAACACTATCGCCTAAGATCCTCTAATTATTAGAGTTTTCTATCACCACCACTTCAAAAGTAAAGCTGGCTAAGGAGTAGATTGGGAAGGAAAATTCCCATTGGGATAAAATGTTTTCATTGGTTCCAGAAATGAGTAATCTTGATTATTTTTTATTGGTGGGTAAAAATTATTCACTTCCATAATTGATAATTTATCTCCTATTTGGTCTCACACAATGAGTTCTCGTATGAAATGTTGAATGATGTTATCTCTGAGCTTGATTCTTGTGAAGAGATCACATCAATTTTTTTGGAAAGTATAAGAAATAGTGTGTAAAATCTTGGGTCACCTCCAATCAGTGAAAATTCATTAGTGGAAGAGCCCATTCGAGGAATCATTCAAGAAAGATAAGGGATATCCCTTCTCATTAATAAAGATACTTTGGATTCTCTCACATAAATCAAATGTATAATTTCCAATATTGTGAAGGATCATCGGGTTTGGTTTAATTAATGTAAAGAACATCATGAGTAATTCTAAAACTAGATTCATGATTTGAGCTTCGTTCATATTCATTAGGCAGAAAAATTAGCACCTACAACAATCCACTTTAGTAAGGAATTCAAAGGTGAATAAATATCTCCAAGATAATTCCCATAAGATTAATTGAAACCAACTCTTCATTAGTGGAGGCCTCATATCCATTGACATGATCATCTCTCCTCTTCTTCCTTCTTCCTTCCTTCTCTCTCTCTCTCCATGTTCTAATTCTTCATTAAGAAGGTACTTTTCACTATTTTTTCTTATTCAATTAAGTGACCTATAGTATAACATTGTAATGAGTTATTTTTAATTAATTAAAAAGGCTCACTTTTGTTTCCTAGGAAAATGAAAGGTCACAAGTGATAAGGGAAGTGAAAAGTCATGTGGGGGTAGATGAAAAGAATTTGTGTAAGGCTATAAATTGAAATGACCAATCCATTCAAGGGGTTGTCAATTGTGAGTTTCTAGTAGATAGGTTTGCACTAATAAATACAAAACAAGAGATTCCATTCTTTTATTTTCCTCTTTGTCTATGTTTCCTCTACTTCCTTACATGATCAACTTTGTAAACATGATGATCTTGTAAAACCAAGAAAGGTGTTAGTGCCTTTGATAAATGAATCAATAGAATTTTGTGTATATGATTTGTTAGCCTTATCATTTATATCAAGGTTTGATTCCTCTAATTGAGTGTGGATTAATTATTGTTAATGTTGTGAAAATATGCTAGTGCCTATTCACAAAGTTAGCATCTCCTTCCCTATATTCTTAATCCCTTCTACCTACTTTCACTAAGAAAATTCCTCCCTTGCACTAAGTGCAAGTAATTTTTCATATGTCTAGTGGAGTATTCCTGTGTGATCCTCATTTTCATAACCACCAACTTATTTTTCTTTCTATTTAATACATGTGAGCCTCCCCATAACCAAGAGGAGGGAGTTAGTCCCAGAGCATCGGTGAAAACTCACTTATTTATCTTTGTAAAATATTATTTCACAGATAATATTCTTTCGTAAAACCATGCCATTTGTATGTGCACTGTAAATACCAATATGTATGTCTTCTAGGGTTTGGAGTACTTCATCTTGGTTGAGACATATTAATAGAGTCCCATCATATCCTCTTTAATAAAGGGTGTCAACAAGTATGGTATAACGCAAAGCACGTTGTGCTAAGGCTCATTTTTTCTGGGAGTTCACATGTTCAAGATAAGTTTGGTCATAGATTAAAGTATACATATCATGATACCAAGGGTTATCAGGACCAACTATTTCAAAGACCATGGTTGACTCAGGAAAATAACAAGATGAAACTAGAAGATGTTCAATGAGAAACTTGATATGTGTTTGATGGGAATTGAACTCAAGAATATATCCGATAGTCATCATAGCATATGTTTATTTATTTTGAAACGAGGAACTTGTTAAAAAATGATCAAATGAAAGTAACATGTAAGGTTGTCCACCACGAGTTTGTAAGGAATGCAATTTTCATCCTCGACTTGGTATTCATTTTTGAATTGTTTTATAATTATAAGTGAATCACCAAACACATCCAAATCTTTGAGATTCTATGATATATCTAATTTCAATCCACTATTAGAGCTTCATATTCTGCAATTTTGTTTGTGCAAGGAATTACAAGAAAAACAAATTATAGATAGCATTTCCATCTAGTGTGATAAGAAAAATACCATCTCCTAATCGACGGAAATTATAAGATCCATTAAAAATAGAGTCTAAGATGGTGCTATATCGACGTTCAAGAGTTCTCGCATCTAGAAATTTAAAATGAATATGTTCTGATCATGGTAGACGTGCCTCACCCAAATGATATTCTAGTGCTGGTTCTTTAATTGATTTTTGAATGCCAAACTTGATATCAAACTCACTAAGTATAATTACCCACATTGACATTGGGATTGTGAGAATGGCTCTAGATAGTAGATATTTTAGAGGATATACTTTTGCGACGAGTTTAGTTGTATGCTTGAGAAAATAGTGACAAAGTTTGTGAAATGTGAAAGCTACTGCTAAAAACACTTTCTCAACCTGTGAATACTTTAGCTCATGATCAATAATTTTTCTACTAAGGTAGTATACTACTTGATCTTATCCTAGGTCATTATGATGTGCAACCAATGCTCCTATTGCATATTTTGTAGAATATATGTAGAGAAGCATTAGTTTATATGATATTGGTGGCGTGAGAATTGGTGTACTTGAGAGAGATTATTTTAGTTTGGAAAAAGAACCTTGACATTCTAGGTTCCATCAGAATTGAACATACTTTTTCAGTAATTGATTGAAGTGATGAAACTTATCTTCCAGTTGTGAAATGAACCTTTTGATTGATTGTATCTTTCCTTGAAGACCTCTTAATTGTCTAAGATTTTGGGGAGGAGGCATTTCCATGATAGCTTTGACCTTTACAGGGTATACTTCTATGCCTCTTAGTGAAATAATGAATCCTATTAATTTACGAGATGTCACATTACAAAAACATTTTTGGGATTAATTTTGACCTTATATTCATGCAATTATTCAAAGATGCACCTCAATACTGCCGAATGATATATTATTTCTTTATATTTTTCTAGGATGTCATCTACATAGTCTTCCATGATATCATGTAGTATATCATGAAAGATGACTATCATCACTCTTTGATATGTAACACCTACATTTTAAGGCCAAAAGGCATGACCTTATAACATAATGCTCCACAAGGTGTGATGAACGATGTTTTATGTTGATCTTATTCAACAATCTATATTTAATTGTATCTAGAAAACCCATCCATTAAGGAAATCATCACATGAATTATTGTTGAATCCACGATCATATCTATGTTTGGTAAAGGAAAGTCATCTTTTGGACAAGCCTTATTGATGTCACAAAAATATATACATTTTTTTACACCAAAATTTTTCTTTTCTACATGTACTATGTTTGAAATCCATGCTAAGTAGTCTATTGGTCGAATGAAGTTTTCCTCCACAAGCTTGTGAAGTTTAGCTTTGAAAATAAATACAACATTGGGATGCATTTTTCTCATCTTTTGTTTGACAAGTTTTGCATCTACATGAACTACAAGGTCGTGTACCACAAGAGATAGATCTAGGTGCTAGTGTCTTAGTTCCAGACGTTAGTGTTTAGTGATTTGGGTACTCACATAAAAGTGTGTTTGACGGTTTGCATATTGATTCTTGGCCATTGTATGAGTGCTAATTTCATGTTTGCTATCTTGTTTGTGTTGTGTAGTGAGATATACACTTGAGGGATTTATGTGGAGGTAATAATTTTTATACTTTACTAAAATTTGGCTTAGAGGAGGAGTGGGATGTTTTGGACCTTGTTGGGCTATGGAAAATTGCTAGATTGGGGGAGGTACCCCATAATATTCACCTAGCAACTCCATTATGTGAGAGATGGTGTGTAGACATTGGAGGATGTATATACATCGAGTGTAGTAGTGGATGGAGGTGGGGTGTCTATTTATTATAGGATGCATGACATTTTTCATAGTATTGAGGAGAATGACACACGATATGCATGGATCTGGTATGTATTGGCACACTTATTCAGGGAATTATATTATTTTACATAGGAGGACCATGGTGGTGGTATATGGGATACTACCTTATTACATGTGTGGGAATACAAGAACATAGCTATAGTGCAACCATTTTGTGGGCCTAGTGCATATTGGGTCTAGCCAAAGATCTTTACATCTTGATGGGTGGGCCCAAGGTGTCGCTAGTTTGATACGATGACTTATGGGCTATGTTAGATAGGATGGGGCCCAAAGATTTTATTTAAAGACCATATAAGAACTATGGAGGGTGGGCAGAGGATGTTATATAGTTGCACTAAATCTAACACACCATATGGTTAGAGGACATGTTCCTATAGGCGATGGAGCTATTTCAAAGTGGCGGTGAGTGTCTAGATAATTTGGCCTTGCACAAGATGTGCCATTAGATCCATATATATAGTATATATCAGTATGAGAAAAGAGGAGAGTACGAGCTAGGTCGTGGCCTACTAGGGCTCAATTACAGCTTCCTAGAGCCAAATAGAGATATCTAGATATAGTAGTGGGTAGAGTTTATGACGTGGGTCTACCCCAAGTTATACACTATGATAAGCAAATCATCGATGGGTGCTATTATATCCAGTTGTTGTAGATGTAGCTAGAGGGAAGGAAACTGGATCAATAAGAGGGTGTAAATGTAGTGGGAGTACATGTATATTTCCCTAAGGAGGATGTTGTGACAATGCTAATTACACAGTGTAAGTAGAACTGATTGTATAGATTAGGATTTGATATATTTCTTTATTGTTATATGTGATGATTGGGTACTAATGGAGAGTTTATGATTACATGTGATTTGTATTAGTGATTGATTGAAAATATATTGATACACATGTTGATGCATAATGTGCCCCTAGATGTGCTAGGAGTGGGAGGTTGGGTGGAGGGAGTTGGATATATTGTGGACAAGCATGCCTATTTGTTTGATCTAGTGGCTAGGGTAGCCTCTACATGTACTATTTTGAATTCCAAGTGAGATGAAGAAAGGATGGAATTTTCACGAGTGTGGGAGGTAGTTAGAGAGGTTGGCCTCATATAAAGGATGTTTGAGATATACGTGGATATCTAAAGTTGATATTTGGAGGTTGTGGCCAAGGCGGGGAATTACAAGTGAGATTACAGGAGCAATGATCATGAGTGCAAAAAGGATATCGAGTGGGGTGCATATATAGGGTAGCTATATCCTCAAGTAGTGAGGAGGATGTATGATGTATATAGAGGGCTTGGACCCTATATTTTTGTATTATAATTTTTTTGAGATATACATAAATGATGATAATCTTTTTGATGATGTGGTCTTTGAGTTATATTGAGTTTCTTATGTGATGTATTTTGATGTGTTGAAAATAATAACGTAGATGTTAAAATGATGTTAGAAATATGATACTAGATAGGAAAATATAGATAGGCATGTATGTTGAATATGGATTTGACCTTTGATAAAGATAAGCAATAAATAATTGATCACGTGCTAATAATCATACTAGTATAGGATAAATGTGAAAGTGTATAGTATGAAATGAATATATGGCCTCTAATAAGAGAGAAGGTGATGACTATACATAAGTGACTTGATGGATGTGATGTCCCAAGTATAGGTCCCTAAGATAAAATTTAAGTGACCGTAACATCACTAGAAGGATGTGAACCTAAGATTACCGAGTGATATTCCTTCAGACACACCGTGATGTTCAAACAAGAAGTCGGGTAGATGGCTCATGGATAGTCGTAGAAGGAGACAAGATGACTCAAGGAGGATGAGAGGTAGTAAAAATTAAAGAAGCCAGTGTGTGGTGTCATGTAACATGAGAATGGGATCTACAAGTATGGCGTGCATGATAGGAAATGACACCTTGGTCCTCAAGTAACTAAAGATGATCATGAAGAGCATAACAATAATTTTCACGATGACCAATGATCCTAATAAAATTAAATAATTGTTGGTTACAATTGTGTCATACATGATGAGGAGGATTATGCTCATTGGAAGGTAAATGTATCAGCTTCTCATCAAGCAATGTGTGTAAAATATCATGTGGCCTGGTAGAAGGTGGAAAGTATAATGGCTCACGTGTAGGAAATGGAGTGAAATGAGGTGGAGGCCTACACAAGGGTGGAAAATGCTCATGAGTATATTTAGGTGGAGATGGTGATCATGAAGGTGGTGTAATGAGTGGAAGAGAAGAAGAAGTGCTATGTGGGATATGAATGGAAGAAGTGTTAGGTGGAGTAGGATTAGAGGAAGTAGAAGCATGTACAACAATATGATCATTAAGAATTTTTTTAGAATGCTATAAATTTGAACCAAATAAAGGTAAAACATTAAAATGTATCATATAATAAATTTTCTTTTAAAGGATGAATTAACCCAAAAATATATATTGCATTTCTAGATCAATAGGATGAAAAATTAAATAATGCATGTAAGACTTAAAATGTAAAATATAATCCTAATTGGTTCATTCTTTCCTTGATGTAAAGAAGGTAAACATTGAAATGTAACTTTAGGACCATTATTATAAATAAAGTGTCTAAGAAAATCCTCTTCCATATCAAGATAAGTATTAATAGATCCACTAGGAAAATGATAAAACCATTAAGAAGTAATATCAGTAAGACTACTAGGAAAAGCTTTGAGTAACAATATATCATTAGAGAATGAAGCCATAACTAATCTAAAAGCCTTAAGATGTAAATAAGGATTACCGGTCCTATCAAAAAGTGAAAAATTAGGTATAGTAAAACCCTTATCGAAGGATGAATTATAAATATTTTTAGGAATGGGATTGTTGTGAAGGGAATTATTATCATTACTAGCATAGTAGGCCCTACTTTCAAGAGTAAGAATATGAAGATTATTTTACAAATCAATAACAACATGCATAAGAGATAAATTCATGGGGAGGGATGTCATACACATTGAGGGGCTCATTAAGGGGTTGTATTTTTCCATTGCAGGTATCCATATGGACAATATTAGGTTTGAATTCAAATTTAGGATCAACAAGTGGGTAAATAGTAGTATGAATGGAAGGAGCCTTGATAGGAAGGGTGGTTTGCACAAATTTATCAACAAGCTCAACTAAAGGAGGAGGACAAGAAACATGTAAATTTTCTTTAAGATCATAATTATTTTTAGAAACATCTTCAATAGTAACACATGCATCATGATGAAAATCAGATTGTAAAACATTATGAGAAAAATAAGAATATCAACAATAGGAGAAAAATCAATAAAATGAGCCATGCACGCAAGAGAAGAAGAAATATAAGTCTATTAAGGAAAAATTTTCAATGGACAAGTAGAAGGTGGAGGGTATGAAGAATGATATGAAATAGAAGGATCAACCTCAACATGATGAGTCCCATGTATTTGTGCATATGTAAGGGGAGGAGGAGGAGGAGGAGGGGGATAAGGCCATAAATGATGAAATTGACAACGACAAGAGATTCAAGAGAAAGAAAAGTGTGATTAGCAAGGCATTATTCACTTGAAAAATCAACTGGATCTTCAATACATATCTCATTAGTAGCAATAGAATCATGATCATAATCACTAGTTGTCTCTATAGGGGTAAGTATAAAACATTCGGGTCATGGTTATAAAGCTTGGTAAACACACGAGGTATGACCAAATTGTAAGTAGGGGTAATGTAACACTTACTGCAATCGAAAGTGACTTCCTTCTTAACATTGGTAAAATAATGTTGAGCATCAATCATAGGAATGGATTCATACTTCTAGGAGAACTAGACTTGCATTGATGGTTGTGCAACATCTTTTGGTAGATCATGAAGAGTATACAAAAAGAAAGGATCCTAGAGTAAGCTAGGGATTTCTCAATAAACGGGTTCACCAAATGATTTAATGAAATTAAAACTAAGATAAGGAAACTGTTGATTAAATAGATATAACAATAAAAATTAAGATAAAGCAAAGGAAATACAAGAACAAGTAATAAATAGGGTTTTGAGAATGACTCAAATTGCCACCGTACGTCCTGGGTGATTTTGGGCATGTGAATAATGAGCAAACATATTCGAGTTGTGTAAGATTTGATTGTAAAACTAGCATGTGAAGATCTCAAGGACATGAGCACTGCGAGAAGACATGGCCACCGGGTGTTGGCGTATATTTTGGGCACTAGTGTCATTGGGACATATATGGATCTGGTTCTTTCTTTTTCACTTCTTGTCAATGTTAGCTCACCGTAAGCAATGAAAACTCAACTAAACGAAAGATAAACAATAAAAATAAAAACCTCCATGTATGTCTTTCTTTATAAACCTCAATGAAGATTGTAGAAGCACTTGGACTTGTATAATATTTGGATTTGTTGGATTGTGGGTGCTCTTTATTGTTCTCCAAATGTAGGATGTAAATACTATGAGCTTGTAAAACACAAGGAATGTGAGTGGAAAATTTGGTAGAAGTTGGCTGCAAATTGCATAAGCTTCCAAGGATGATTTACAAAGGAATGGCTTGTTTTTTATAGCTGAGGGTGAGGCCATGAGAAGTGGATCATAGTTTGAATGAGCTCCAGGATCATAATTATAATTTCCTAAAATAGTAAGAGGATTTGATTTGTGCAATTACAGCTTTGTAGGGGCAATGATTATTTTGATTTTGTGTGGGAAGATGGTTGTATGTGCAACTTTGAATAGGATTAGTTAAATAAATAATTTAATTAGTTATAAACTATGAGATCATAATTAACAATTTATTTAAATAAATGTTCAATTAAATTAGCTAAAGGGTGTTAAGAATTAATTTAATTAATTCCAAGCGAATGAAATAATTAAATTAATTAATTCTAAAGGGTAGGAGTATGTACTTAGAATTAATTTAATTAATTCTAAATGGTTATGATTTAAATGATAGAATTAATTTAATTAACTCTAATGGGATGGAAATATGGTATGTATTTTTAGGGTTTTACATTTCCCCCTTTTAAAGTGTTATTATGAAGAAATAACATTTTAAAGATAGTAGAGGCATGTAGACTTAACGAGCATAAGAAAGTGAAGGATTTGGATTCCCCAATGAGTAGAATGGTAATGGCATTCCCCCTCAAGTGGGTGGGTGATGAGATAAAGCAGCTCATATGCTTGATCGGAAGAATAAAAGGAATTTGAAAAAGGATGGAAGGAATTGTGGTCATAATATGAGCATCATTTAGAGAGTGAAATTTAGAGAAACCTTATTTTGCAATTGCACATAGAGTTGTCACTATAATTATGAAAGAATAAAAATGTTTAACCCATGTGCGTCAAAAAACACACACACAACAAAGAAAGGATAAAAATGAAACAAACCCAATATACATCGTAAAGGTATGTACAATGGATATAAAGAAGCCAAGATGATAAAAAATATGTGTAATTGGTCCAAAAGTAATATCAACAATGCAACACAAATTTGAAAAGAAGACAATTACTATGCCCCTAATATGGCCACAATCATGAGTAAGTAGATACTAAATGCCCCCAAGCACTAAACTTATGAAATGCATGGGAATAAGATTAGTTTGAAGAGCAAAGTGATCTTATATACTTAAAATAACACTCTTGTTAGATGCACATTAAAAATTGACCTAAAAATGAAATTACCCCAAGCAAAGTTATATCATGAAGTAGAAGCAATTGAGTTGACTTGCCCCAAGAAGAGTTATGAACATGTAAAGGGAAGAATGTAGCATGATAGGCATAAGATTAGAATGATCACTAGGGTAGTAGATAAAAGTTTTATTTTATCAAGATTGCGTTGAGTAGTTGAAGTTATGAAAAATTTGTAATTTTTAGGATTTTCGTTTGATTTTTTTTTTTGTAATTTTTAAAATTTTACGATTTTATAGATTTTTTTACAATTTTTAAAGAAAAATTAATGCAAAGAAGAGGAAAAAAATTCATGCAATTAACACAAATACAAAAATGTAAAAAGACCTAATTATATAGTAAAATAAAAACACATCATGACTTATTTAATAAACCAGGATGAAAACACAATACATACAAGTGATTCAAAAACACAAAAAAACATGTCAAACAAACCCAATATGAACAGGAATTAACTACACTAAAGTTATATGTGAACTAAGATGCTAATAATTCATCTGTAATTGGTCTACCTATCCATAGCAAAAACAACCAAAAAACAAACTAACATGCTATCAAAAGCATCGTCACAATGTTTACAAACCGCAATAATACAACACAATTTACAATAATGACACTCCTAATGTGTTCCACATTGAATAATTAGACAAATATGAATGCCCCCAAGTGATATATTAGAACACAAGAGGATTGGATCGGGTTAAAGAGTGGAGTGATCTTAAATAATCCAAAGAAACTCTTCTCGAGCCCATTGAAGTTTGATCGGTATTGGATTTAATCCAAGTGTGTCCCAAGAAAAGTTATAATGCAAAGGGTTAATTGATTTTTTTCCCTCGAGCATAGATATACACCATGGGAAAGAAAAGTGATTATTGGAAAATGATCTATAATAATCAATAGGACTACCATCAAATGATGATATTGTTAAGGTATGTTATTCAATTGCTAAGATTTTGTCAAACATTTTCTAAATGTTTTTCTTTCCCGATTTTATATTGTTTTTGGTTTTCAAGATATTTTAATGTTTATTTATTTTTGAATGTATTTGAATGTATTTGTATTTTTGAACATATTTGAATGTTTTTGTATTTTTGAATGTTTTTGTATTTTTAAAACATATTTGAATGTTTTTGATTTTTAAAACATATTTGAATGTTTTTGTATTTTTGAACATATTTGAATGTTTTTAAAACATATTCAAATGTTGTATTTTTGATCATTTTGATTTTTTTAGTATTTTTGTAACATATTTAAATGTTTTTATTTTTGACTCGGTAAAAGGGTGCACTATCTGAACTCATGTTCAAACAATTGTAAGCATTTCATTCCATTGGCATAATGTAGATGATATAATGATATGATGTATCAATCCAATCATGAATCCACACAACAAGGAAGATGCAAGGAATCATCATCGAAAGTGAAGAAGGATGTGAAAACTCGGGTGAATAGTGATATGAAAAATGAAGATGATGGTAAAAAGACACAAGGTGTAACAATGGTCCATTCGGGAAAATGTGACTCATCTCCAGCAAAATTACCTAAATAATTACAAGATGATTTCACTTTATAGGTTTTGATAAGAATTTGACCCATTGATGGCCTATTGATTGACAAGATCTAGTTGAAGGAATTACTCGCCTCTCTTAACATGAGAAACTTCTTGGGATGTTTATTATTAAGCACTTTTGATTCATATTTTCTAAAGGATTTATTTTAATCAATTTTTTAAAAATACCCCCTATGTATTTCCCCATGCCATCAATAAAAGGAAAGGGCTCAACATCAAAGATAAAACTTAGGCGAGTAAGGATACATGCCCCTTTCCTAGTCTCCTCCTACTAGTGAGAAGTATGAGCTTATCACCAAAGACTGGAAAGGATGAAAGTTATAATGATTGATATATATTTTTAGATTGATTTTTCCTTATATGTCAATATTGTGCTTGTTGGGAAGGAATATTTTTCCCTCAAATATCAGCCTCATGCGATTGGTAGGATGTAAGGGTTCAACACCTTAGACAGAGATGCACAGTTAAAAGATCCAGGTAAAGAAGTTTAGTGTTGTTTGTTAAAGAGAGATCTTATTTGAAAGGATGGTTTTCCGTTAGGAAGCTTCTAGAAATAACCATAGGTAAAAATATTTATAATGGTATAAACCATAATAGGGATGAGACACACAATGCCTAAGATAGACAATATTAATGTGTCATATATGTGAAGAATGTGGAGAGATGAAGATGTTATGATTAAAATATTTGTCAATGAATGAAATAATTAAAATTGTTTGTTAAAAATGAGTTAACCATAAAAGTGGTCTCCCTAATGTAGAGATTACTCATGGAAGAAGATGTTTTTTCTTCTACTTTTCTAATTTTAAAATAATGCTTTAATATTGGGTTTGATATAGATTTTTAGTCTATTTTTTGACGCCTTTCGATTTTTCCGAGGTTTTGTGAATGAGGGTTTTTAATGGACTCACCAGAGAGAGGTACACTTTTATGAAGTGTGAATGGTCCTGATTTATGAGACTTAGGTGGATGAGATCCAAGTAAATGGAGTAGCTAGAAGGATTTTCAATGTATCCATGATTGAAGTAGTCTTGATTTACGAGACTTAGAAGGAGTTCTGTTAGGAATATTTATGTTGTAGTGTGAACATAGAATATTATGTAAGTGATTATATTATCTAGGATAATATAATATGTGTTGTAATAATTAATTACATTATTGTAAATGTAATTATGAGTGGGTGAGTAAATATTGTTATGAGTTGTTGAGTAAACAAATCATTAACAATATTAGTTTTGTGAGAAAACAAAATCTCATGTAAAATAGCATGGAGTTGTTTTAGGAGTTATGTGTGGAGATATTTATGGAGATTATATCTCCTTAAATATAGGAACAACATCTCCTATTTAAATGGATGTAATACTTCCTATGAATGTAGCAAGAATAAAGAGTAAGATTTCAAATTTTCTTTATGCAATTATGATATTAATTTTTCATTTGGTAACAGAGCAGGTTTGATGCAAGAAATTTCAGTGCTTTCATGATCAAATCCGTCTCAAATAATATATCATAGTTTTTGTTTCCGGATGTGGGTTTTTCTATAATTTTGTGTACAGAATCACGTGCTGGTCAAAAACTACAAAAGAAATTTCAGCAGAACCTAGTACGTAGTTTGGAAGAAATACGGATTTTACTATGCAGCTATCAAATTAAGCACATCAATTCTTCTACTGAAAGTTTTCTCCAATTTTCAATAATGTTGAATTGTTAATACAAGTTCTTGACTTGCTTGGAGGTTAAAAGGTATTCAATATAAAATTTTAAAGTACTTGATTCAATTTTGTATTTTTTTATCAGTATTGTACAAAATAATGGAGAAACTAAATCTGATTGAAAAGTTTGAAGGACAAGATTTCCATACATGACAACTACAGATGCAATTACATTTAATAGAAAAGGATCTATGGGATGTGGTGAAGTCTAATTCAACTCCACCCACTGGAGGAAATGAATTGGCAAAGTGGAATGCAAAAGATCAGAGAGCATTGGGTACCATTGGTCTAGGCTTATCAAAAGCCTATCTACATCATGTGGATTTCACAAAATCTGCAAAAGAAATTTGGGAGTCTCTTAACAAATTGTTTGGTTCTGAAGCTGAAATGGCAAAGACTACACTGAAGCAACGCTTGTATGGGTTGAAAATGGAAGAGAACTCAAAAATGGTAGATCATATAAGTAAGTTTCATTCTTTGCTAAATCAACTAGCTGGAATTAAAGAACATGTAAAAGATGATGATGCTAAAGCTATTCTTCTTAATAGCATGCCTAAGAGTTACTCAAATATTGTATTTACTTTGAGTAAAATTACTATTAGTCTAGAAGGAGTGATTTCTACATTGTTAGAACAAAGCAGTCATGAAGAACATGAAGAAGTACTATATGTAGGAAACAAACCTAGCTCCTCATCTAAGAAGGAAAAACATAAACCAAAGAAGGTTCCTTCACATGGAAAAATAAAATTCTTTTATTGTAATGAGATTGGGCATGTAATACTGAAACTGTAAAAAGAGAGCTCAGGATCTTCTTGATGACAAGATAGATCAGAAAGCCCTTCTAGCTGAAGTAGAAACTGATTGGGAAGTCTACTCAACTGATGAAGAACTTTCATGTCCTAGTGATGAGGATTTCCTATGGTAGACTCTTTTCTTGTTGGAGGAAGGAGGCAATGGAGGAAGGAGGAAAATCAGCATCCTCTCGTCATTCACCAACGATGGGGTCGCAGAAAGATGTGGTGATATTTTATTTCAGTTATGTGGTGTGTTTATACACAAGGGGGTGAAACTAGTTTCATGTTTTGATTTTAATGTGTTCACATAGACTAACAACAGTTCCTGAGTGTCTATTTGGTGTGGAAGAAGCAAACTGCTTGACTCAGCTTACAGGGGCAAATCATCTACGTACGGTCCTCTGACTGCCATACTTCGGTGGAAGGTACTTCGTTGGAAGGTGATCAGTCGATGAAGATGTTCATACGACAAGGATGATCATTAGCAGCAAGATCCAGATAGCAAGATCCAGTAGCAATGGCTACTCCGACAAGTTTGATGTTTCCAGGAGCTCTTACCCCATGTTCACACTAAGGGGGCGAATGTTAGGAATATCTATGTTGTAGTGTGAACATAGAATATTATGTAAGTGATTATATTATCTAGGATAATATAATATGTGTTGTAATAATTAATTACATTATTGTAAATGTAATTATGAGTGGGTGAGTAAATATTGTTATGAGTTGTTGAGTAAACAAATCATTAACAATATTAGTTTTGTGAGAAAACAAAATCTCACGTAAAATAGCATGGAGTTGTTTTAGGAGTTATGTGTGGAGATATTTATGGAGATTATATCTCCTTAAATATAGGAACAACATCTCCTATTTAAATGGATGTAATACTTCCTATGAATGTAGTAAGAATAAAGAGTAAGATTTCAATTTTCTTTATGCAATTATGATATTAATTTTTAGTTCCAAGCTAATTGAGTGATTATGAAGATTTGAGGAGTCCTGATGTACAATACTTGGATGGAAAATATCCAAATCAATGGAACGAATCACAATATTTTCGATGAATAATTGATTAAAGTAGTAATAATTTATGAGACTTAGGTGGATTTAGATCTAGTTCATTGAAGTAAATCAAATTTATTCAATGAGACTTGGATGGAAGACATCCAAGTCAATGTGGGGAATTAAAAGATTTGCTAAGTCTTAAAGTATGAGACTTTGGGCGGATGAAGTCCAATTCAACAAAGAGAATAATTTTTTTGATAAGTCCTAAAGTACGAGACTTGGAAGAAAAATTCCAAGTCAATGGATGTATGATTGGATAAGTTTTCAATAAGATCAAAAAACCTCTATGATGTTAGAGGTAATTTTTCAATTCAGAGAATATGTTTAAATTCATATTCATTCATGAGTGGAAGAATGTGAGGAAAGAAGGATTGATCCTTAGATGTAAATCTAGAGGCTCCTTATAAGCCGTAGATAGAAAATATTCAATGTTTCTCCTCTAAGATGATAAATTAATTTGTTTGACGATAGATTTGAAATTAAATCTTGAAATGGTTGTGTGAGAATAGTCCTAGGAATATGAAAATCATGGAGTGCATGTATATGGGTGTCTTGATACGTGGGTATCATCGTCATTCAAAATATGCCGACAAGATTGATTGTTTGAGGTATCATGGACATAGAAGGATGCATTATTACAAGTGTCCAAACTTGTTGTTGTGTCTTGACAACAAAACTAGGGAATTTAGTCATAGGATTTGAAAGGATAAACTTAGGCTCAATGGTGCTTGATGGTTAATCCTCTTTGTTAGGTCTTTATTAATATCAAGAGTTGGAAAGGAGTCTTATATCATGCTTAAGTTATCATTAGACATTGGAAGATAGTTGTTCAAAAATCATTAAACTTATGATTGAACTAACAAAGGAAATCAAGGGGAGATTAATTGGTTTTGATTTAGAGATACTTGACCTTTGTCATCATGATTTTGTTGAGTTTCTTCATGTGAATAATACTGGACAACGTTCAAATCTTCATTAAAAGTTGAGGTAGCTGACGTGTCTTTGGTTTTGATAGATTTGTCATTGATATTTATAAAAATGACTCCATCATCAATTAAGTCTTGGATGTAATGGATAAGTTGCATGCATCTATCTATTTGATGACCATTAATGTGATGAAAATAAAAATATGTATAGGGTTTGTACCAAGATGGATTAGGTTCCCCTTCAAAAAAGGGTTTTGTAATTGGATATTTTATCATTTTATCCTTTTCTAATTGATGAAAGACACTAGAGAGACTTTCTTCAAGGGGTGTAAATTGACATTTGAATTTACACGGAGTAGTGTCTTTGCTAGGTTGTATGATTGGATTTTTGGTTTATTTCTCACTAAGTTGGGAAGCCATATGAGAGAGTTTTCTTGTCATCTATGCAAAATATTCTAATAATTGTCATGTAATTTCTTGCTTGAAACCACCATTTTTGAAATAGGGGAGGAACAAAGAAAGGTGTGATTGATCACTCAACCCTTAGAAAAGTGAATGCTAAGATAAAATAGATTAAGAGATGAAGATTGAGGTAGCTTGACCATTGTTAAAGTGAATGATAAGATGGAAGAGGGGTTTAATTAATTGACCAAAATCGAGCTTTAGAAAATTGAATTCTAGAATGGAGGAGGAGATGAAAATATTGATCATACTAGACATCTAGAAAATTGAATGCTATAATGGAGGAGGGTGATGAAAATATTGATTGTACTCGACCTCTAGCAAAGTGAATGCTAGAATGGAGGATGTTGAAAACACGTTTGATGTGCTTGAACCTTAACAAAGTTAAAGTTTAAATGGAGAAGGCTTAGTGATGAAAAGGTAAGACTCAAATATCAATAACGTGAATGTTTAGAAAAGAGGTGATGAAAATGACGATGCCTAAAATTTAACAAAGTGATTGTTAAATTTATAGATGTAAAAGGATGAATGTTTAAGGTTTAACAATGTCTATGTCTAACTACAAGATGTGGGAGAAAGAGAAAATATATAATCTTGATGAAAGATAAAACCTTGATGACACTTTATTGTGATAAAGTATATATTATGATGTCAAGACACAAGTTATCAAAGCACTCGAGTAAGGATGTGGATATCCAAAACTCAAGACTTAATTTCAAAAGGAAAGATAGAGCTTAAACTTTGGAAAATTGATCCAAATATTTAAGACTAAGGTAAGATAGGAATAAAATTGAGATGAGAAAAATCCAAAGGTAGAAATTTGACAATTTTGAAAATAAATATAAGGTGATGAAAAATCCAAATATAAGTTATATGGAAGATTCAAAAGAGAGGTTGAAAATTCTAAATAAAGGAAATTTGGATGGTTTGAAAAGAAAAGGACAAAAATTCCAAATAAAGGATGCAAGATCCAAATAAAGGAGATGAAATAAAGGTCCAAATAAAGGATATTTGGAAGGAGGTGAAAAGAAATGAAAAAAATACGAATAAGGAATATTTGGAAGATTTGAAAAGAGAGAGTGAAAAATTCCAAATGAAGGAGGTTTAGAATGATTCGAAAAAGAGATGAAAAATCCAAACCAAAATTTTTGGAAAGGTTCGAAAAGAGATAATGAATGGTGAGTGAATGAAAGAATGTGGAACAAAAAATTTACTACCACGTAAAAATAAAGAAAGATGAAAAATATTGTTTAAGGAAGGTGGGCCTCCAACTTAGATTAGATTGGACAAGGTGTGGCTTCCTAAAATAAAGTTCTCTCCCTAAATATTAGTAGTGTATCCGAGTGAGCATGGTACTATTTCTATTTTTTAGATTTACTTTACCCCTTGATATGATAATCCATATTTTAATCCACTTAAAGGATCGAGTTAGGGTCACCACTATGGATATCCGTCACTCTAAACTCTCACAAAAGGAATACTAGTCAGCTGGGTGGGGGTGCCTATTTCGTCAGCTAGTTCCCACAAGGCTCCGAATACTTTTGGGTTCTTGTAATACTCCTCCTAATGAGTTTCTAGTCCCTACACATATACTTACCATAGCTAAGTGGTATCAAGGAATAATCTGGTCATGTAGTCAAAAATCATGCACTTTAGGCATTATTTAGCCCTATCTCATACTACTATTTAAAGGGTTGTTAAGGGAAGAAAGTAGTAATTAATCCCATCTTTTGGCCATCTTGTTTTCATTTTATTTTGTCATTCCCACACATTTTTATATACATTCCTAATATGTTTCAGCACTTTCCCATCATTTTAGTGTAAACCGGGGTGCCCATGCTTGATCTTGGGCACCCCGGGTGCCCTGATCCCACCCGGGCGGCTTGATCCTTTTTCTCCTTTCATGCCACTTTTTGGCTCTTTTTTAGCTAGTTTTCATCTTTATATTTTCCTAGTCATTAATGTAAGGGTTGATTATGAAATTAGATCAAGATAACCCTATAAATATAAAGTTATGAGACCATAATAAGGGTCCTAGTGTCACTTACTACTATCACTCCATCTAGAGTTGCATCCATTGCATCACTTGTATCCACATAGTTCCATGCATCAAGACTAGGAGATATGCATCAACACACACTTTATATGGGGAGGGATTCTATTGTATTCCATGCACATATGATATTACATTTTATACATTTAGTTATTGCTTGCTACTTCACATAACGCGAATGGCACAAGAAAACCTATGGCATGACATGCACACACACACCAAAACTACATTTGGGTCTGAAATATAGTGCAATGCTCAGTTTAGTAAGCCCACTGTTGTGGCAGCTAAGGTCAATCTAACCAATTCATTCTACATATTTATTTCTAGGATTTTTATACTCCATTTGTCTTTTGTAGGTCTTCAACATCATCTTGCTTCATTTGGTACATTTGGTGTAATTCAACAAATCAATTGTGACAACTAGCAAGGGTTACATGTCATCTTTTGACCCTAAAAGAACCAGATTTTGAGGACTTTCGGAGACCAGGGAACCTCTTCTGCCATACTAGGGCACCTTGGTGTGCCCCAATATCCTCCTAGGTGCTTCAGTCTTCTTAAATATTATAGATCCACCCTTTTTGGTACCTTTGTGTAGCCGTTCCTACTTCTAGAAGTTCCATTCAGACCTATGACACTCTGCGATAACCATCTACAATTAGCTGAGTTCTTTCCTCACCTTCCTCTTACATATTAGGTTTTATTTCCATTAGTTTTAATTATTTAGTCATTTCATACTACTTTAGAGTATTTATTTACAACGTTTATGTCCTTCTAGATTAGATTAACTATTACTACACTTCTCCTAGTTTAGTTAATTTTAGTTAATCATTTTAGTGAACCCCACATTTCCACACCTCCTTTTTGATCATGTCATCTCCTTATCAAGTCATGGCTCAATCTTCTTATCCTAATTATACTCCCACTAAGATCACCGACATAGTTACTACCGCTACTGATTTCATGTGTGTGCACACTCAACACCCTCCTCACTTTGTCACACCTAGGTTTGATCCATCTATCAATGTCGTCACTACTTTTCGTACTCACCTTAATCCAATGGAAACTCCACCCATATATCTTCCACTTCCCATTAGACCGGAAGCTCCACCTACCATGTCTAAAGGCTATGACATTATTGAAAAACTTAAAAATACACCCGCTAAGATCTCTCTCTACGATTTATTACGTAATGCACCATATTTTTAGAACACATTAGAGGCAACCCTTCATGTTGTTCATATATAACACGATAACTCAACCGAGGCATTTCCACATCTAATTCAAGCTCTTCTTAATCTACCCCACGCTATCTCTTTCACCGATGAGGATATGTCACCTTTTGCTAAAAGTAACCCCGTGCGCTCCATTTCTCATTACCATTGTTATCAACACTAGTTACATCAACCGTGTTCTAATTGATAATGGATCTACCACTAACCTTTGTGCTCATTCTCTATTGCAGAAATTAGGTATAAGTGATACACTCATCTCTCAAAACTCCACTCTTATTTACGATTATGATTTACCACTTACACATGCTTAGGAACTATCTCATTACATGTTTGGGTTGGACCTAAAACTTTCCTCATTGAATTCTATGTTCTTAATACCTCCTTTCAAGTCAATATCTTGTTAGTTAGTCTTTGGATTCATGCAATGTAAGTAGTTACTTCTACTATCCACCAATGTGTCAAGTTTTTACATGATGGCTATGAACACACTATTACCACTGACCCCAAACCATTCAAGTATTATTGCATTGACCCGTTACTTACTACTATGTCCATACCCCCTTCACAATGCATTCCATACGCTAGTATTGATACCTATGACATTATTTAACCTAGTGTTTCACCATTCACTACTGCTGCTAGTAATACTCATGCTATCTTTACTCACACATCAACTACAATTTTTCCTACGATATTCATCCTTGATAGTACTCCACCTCCTTTGGCCACTATATTCTCTACCCCTCCCACTTAGATGCTACCTACTAATGTACTTGATACTACCACACAATAAGATGATGCTCACACGGTGATGATTTTGAAGATGAATTTGACATTATAGAACATACATATATGTCATTGAAAAAACTTGATTTTACTCCTCTAGGTGTCGATGATTCTTACTTTGAAGAAACTTTTGTAGTTGATAGCCTTGAAAAATACCGATTCAAGACTCATCCCTATACTAATGTTATTGTATTATATAAGGGGTTCTTCCATAATGTTAACGTCATTTCATCTTCTCCTCCACTAGAGGCCACTCCATAACCTCCCTTTACATGCACATTATTTATAAATAGGCCATTTTGGAAACAAATTCCCATTGATCCCACTTGTCTAGATACTATTTGTACACATGATAGTTTTCCTAGGTTTGGTATAACACTTAATGACATCTTACCCCCTCTTCATTCGCCACATCTTTATCATGGTTATTTCCACATAATAGCATCTTATGACTTACAAGTTTTTTATTTAACAATCTTTATTGCACTGCCTCTCATGATTTTCCACTCACATTAGGATATTCTTGGCTCGAATATATTGGCAGTAAAATAGATGCCCTTCACTCTTCACTCACGTTTCCTATTACTTTCACCACATTTATATTCCTAATGATTATTCCACTATTTATGTTGAAAATATTTCACACTTGGCATGTGCATGGCTTTCCATCGATCACATTTACAAATGAAGAATACACAATGATTGTCTATACACTCCACCGCAATGGGTCCTTATATTACGCTCCCAATTCTATAGCTTATCGGGTTTCGATGTGGCTCTAGTAGTTTTCGATCATGATAATGATGATCTAATTGATATCTTCTCTTATCTACCTTTGCCACATTCATTCTTGGGGGGCATAACAATCACACATCCCTATTTAATATTTTAGCATAATTACATAGTATCTATCATCTATTGTCCTCTCCTATAGGCCTACCATTCACGTGTATTCACACCGTAAATACCCAATGACGTAATCTTGTGCTTCGGTTCACACTTTACTATTGATGGATTACCATTACATTGAAACCTACACATTGCACTATAGGAACTACACATTTACATTTTATCACACACATCGTGCATCATACACTATCCATTATACACTTAGTCTACATTCTACATTATACTACATGTTCATCATGCACATATTATTCATTCTATGTATTACATACGCCATTAGGCTATTTCACACAACACATTTATACATCATCTATATTCTACATACTATGCTTGTCTAAATTATCTATGAGCCTAGATTTACATTTCATCTATACATTCTACATTATCACACATTACATTGCATATTATACACATCCTACACATCTTACATCTCCTACATTCCATTATACATACCACACATTTACATACCCTATTCATCACTTGGTTGTTTATACTACATTTCCTTCTACACCTTGCACTCATCACCCTATGATGCACTTTAGTTCCTTGGTCCATACTAGACTTCCAAGGGTTTACAAATCAAATGGACATTACATTCACAATGCGAAATTTCATCATGTGACATTCCTAGGCTCGTGACATACGCTTTAGGTTAAATCATCACCCAACTTCATAATTTCCTCTCGTAGTGGTATACGCTTTAGGCTAAATCATCACCTCCATTATATCATCTTGTAGTGTATAATTTATGTTATATCACCATCTTATAGTGATATAAGCTTAGGGCTAAATCACCACTCATCTTGTCATCTTCTAGTGATATAAACTTAGTGCTAAAACATCACCCATCCTTTTATCATATGGTGATAGACACTTAGGGCTAAATCACCACTCATATTTTCTTATTCTAGTGATATACACTTAGTGCTAAATTATCACCCATCTGTTAATCATATAGTGATATACACTTAGGCCAAATAATCACTCATCCATTCAACAAGTCGTGATATACGCTTCAGCTATAGGGTTCATGCACATCCTTTCTACATGTCACATTTCATCATTACACATACACATTCATCACAACGTGCTAGAAACAACAAACACTACTCAACCATTTCTTGATGATGCACTCTCGTTTACGGTTAATTCTTGACTATTGAGGGGAAAACAAAATCAACCTCATTGCATACACTTCTATTCACTCGGGGGCATGCAGATCCTATCATTCCATCTTACATTCCATTCCATCCATCCATAACATATTGCATTGTCTTGGGGGCATTTATTTTTGCTTTCTAGTGTTTTACATGTTCACTTTATTACACATGTTAGATATATTTCTTATATGTCATTATATATATCATCTACACATGTGCGTTCACGCTTTTGTTTAGTGTGATCACATATACAAGACTCTACATGCAACATGGACACTCGCCTTCTACCCTTCCTAAACCGGTCGTTAGGGGCATTCAAATTCATCCCATCCAGTGCTATTATTTAATTATGTCCTTAACATCTTACACTACTTGCTCAAAAATTATTTTGACATATTGGTTATTTCTCTAACATGAAAACGGATGTTCCATGTGCAACATTTGTTTTGCAAGATTACATGTTTCCATGATTACTTGTTTTTTTATTTCTAATTATCTGTTATTGTTTTCCATTGTATGTGGGATTTTCCCTATGTTTGTGTGCACACTTGCTTATTGTTTACGACCATGATGGCCTTGCATGTCTTGTGACATCATGAGTGATGTCCCATGTTTGCAACCCACTTTGTGTGGCTTACTTGTTTTCTTGCATGTTTACATTTACTACATTGTCTGCGTAGCTTACACATGTTTTCTATATGCATGCATTATTTTATTTACACTTGTCTTTGGATAGCCTTCTTGTTTATACATTCCTTGGTTTCTACCAAGCACTTTCTAAGGTACACAGTTTAGAGTGTGGTTTTTCCTCTTTTGGGGCCACATTCTCCTATCAACAATGTCACATGCACTCCCAAAAAGGGGGAATCATTTGGGGGTTTACATACTAACACAACGAAATAACACATATTCAATATAGTGTAATTTCCACCCTTGGCATTGTGGGTTTACATACAATGAGTGGGTTTAGACGAATCTATGAATCCCATACACAACGGATTTTATAGGACATGGTGTCATTAGAATTTCTAAGAAGTAGTTATAGGCTTGGAGGTTATAGTGGGTATACAGCCCTACGCTACTTCGGCTAGTAGCATCAGATTTCCCGAAAAAACTAGGACAGTACAAAGATCTCTTCACACATTTCAAGAGAAGTGGTTAGAGCTTAAAGGACGAAAAGAATTTACTCCCTATGTTTCTATTATCCAATTTTGCACACGTGGCAAGATTGGACAACGGGTCCTATCACGTTCAAAATGAAATAATAGTCCCAGGAACCCACCTCCGGTCATTATCGAGATACAATAATTAAAAATAATTCTTAAATTGCATATGAGAGATCACCTAGCATCGAAAGGCACCCAGTTGATCTCAACTCAGTGAAGAGTTCGGGGTCGAGTTGATAGGGAGCTCGGTGTCAAATCTAAAGAGGTTGATATGATGTTGCTCGCAATGAGACCAATGGAGCTCAGGCTTGGACTAATAAACCACCATGCATAGAGTTGGATAAAATGTGAGAAACGAGATGAAAGTGGAGGTAACACACCTACTTCACTAGCTTGTAGCTTCATCTATAACCACCATATCAAACCCATGGGCTAGGTGCTGGAATAACTTCCGGCCACTACTAGAAATAGTAGTGAACACAATCTCAGCCTCATTTGCAAAACTTGCCTCAAGATTTGATCGAGCTTCTTCCATGGAAGTGACTTTCCAAAATGAAAAGGTGAGACAACTCAACTAAAAATTTATCTCGTTCTTCTACTATAGCTGCAAGATTTTGCAACAACTGATCATGACTGTGGTCATGTGCAACTAGAATATCAGGATCAACGCCAACGGTTCCTTGGGATCACCTGCGGCAAAGAGCTGCCGCAATTACTCGCCCGGAGTCCACCGATTTTCTGAGGTAAGTTTACTTTGTGGGATGAAAGAAGAGCCCATCTGGCTCGACTCGACAGGAGGTAAAAATCATGGTGATCCTACGTGCTGGTGGGAACGGTGGAGAAAATTTCCCCTCTTACCAAGTGGGGATGTTAGCATGGTATGCCGTGATGGCAAGATACTCTGTGGATTCCCAAGACCGCATTGCCAAGTGAGAGTTTTGGGGTCAATGAGCTATGACAAGCCCAACGTAGTCGGAAGAGATATATAAATCTTGTGCTAAGGCATGAATAGGGGAACTCAGGGAATACATTCCCAAGTGGAAATATTGGGTTAGTAAACCATGGTGATACTTTCGAGCATGGGAGAAATCGATCAAATTTCCAAGTGGAGATCATACGATGGCGATCCGTCATGAGAATTCCGCGCAGCTTGGAGTGGTCTCGAGTCTTTGTGCGAGTCACCAGGAGGATTAATAAGACATTTGGGAAACATTGGAGTGGGTCATGGGGAAAACAATGTGATGTAAGGAGGTAATACCAAGCTCATCAATACGAAGCATGGCGGAAGAATAGATGGCGGACCGAGTTGCTCACTGATAGTGGTAACGATGTAACAAGCTCTTCTTACTAATGATCAAACTGTCGAATGGAGCGAAACGACCCATCGCTAGAGAAGTCTTGCAAAGGAGTTTAGGTGAGAAAACCATCTCGATGTATGGAAGGTGGAACTCATAGTAAAGGGATTTTCTCGCCTTGAGCTTAAAAACATGTGCCGACAAAGTGATGAGTTGTTGAAACCATGGTGAGATCTCATCCAGTTGATAGTATTTAACCAGTAGTAGGCATGTCATGCAGTATAGTAGAAGCCTTTTTGAGTGCTTCCAACAAGCAAAGTTGTCCAACTATGTTGTTATCTGCTCAAAGATTGAATGCATCCTCAAATTCAGGATTTTCCTTCAAGATATGTTTATCAAAATCAATTAAGTGATAGTGAGAGTGTTACTAGGAGACCTGATGAAATTTATTACAAAGATTCTCTATCGAGACCTTACTTGTTTTACGATGTAACTCATGGAAGTGAATCTCATAGAGGTGGATCTGTTTCATATCAGAATATTCATGAAGCATAATTTGCTTTACAATTATATGATCATCTTCAATGAGTCACTAAGTTGGCAAGCATAAAGGTTTCTATTGGAATTATCACACCTTACAAGCTACAACTGAAATGTTTACACCAAGAGTTTGATGTTGTCCTCAAATCTGATGAAGGAAAAGGTTTATATATCAATATGGTAGATGCTTGTCGGGGCCGGGCGTGATGTAATCATTATGTTTTGTGTCCGAGCTTTAAATCATGGCGTTGGCTTTGTAGCTGATATTCGCCACATGAATGTGGTACTAACACGAGCTTGTAGAGAACTTTGGGTTATGGGAAACATAGCTGCATTGAAGCGATGTAGTGACTGAATACGGTGCATGTGTAAGGAACTCAAATGTGCAAGATGGTAAATATAAGCTCAGTGCTTGGGTCGACATTTAAAACAAAGCCAGGCCGAGTCATTTGAAGAGCTCGTGGTGTTGTTTCATGGAGTTTGAATGTGGAATGCATGTGAATATGTGGTCCAAAACAAGAAGAAATAACTCTATCTGTCAAGCTAGAGCTATCACAGAGAAATCAATCGATTGAGTGTTGACAGGGCCACGTGACGTGATCCCTAACAATTTTCATAGCTCAAAATCATTTCTAAATAGCGCAACATGCAGGAGTGAAATAATTTAAATTCATTGAATTGTTTAACCTATGTGGGTCACCAATGTATTATAGAACAAAGCCACGAAGTATGATTTAGAGTCAAACTTTTCATATTGTGGAAATGTTGGTACCAAGTCGAGATAAAGACTAAGCTCACAGGTGTCGAAGTTTAATGTATTTATAGAGGCTTTCAATTTCGAGCTTAAAGCTTCATGTTCACGATGCATGTAGGTGGATTGGTAATTCAGAATGGCTTGATTTGGAGTTTGAAGCAAGACCGTAGCAATAGCATTTGCGAGGTGAGTCTTAACTTACGTTAGGCCAGGTTCATAGGATCTACATGCATTTTGGCTTAATGAGGAAGATATACAACTTAGTCAAGGAACCCTATGCATGAGCATCGAGAAGAGTTAGTGAAAGACGAGTTGTGGAGAATTGAGTTCATTTTGATTAGCTCACAAGGTGTTCAAAAAGCCATGATGGTGGGGTAAATTGGCTTCAGTCAAGCTTATAGAGGATGAGCATGTAGAGAATGAACCAAGCTTGTGGAAAAAATGGAACTCGGAAAGGATAAAACTCACCAATGGAGCTTGGTGACTTCATGGGGAAGCTCACATATGTTTCACGAAAGGCAATGTGGAATGCATAAATGGCCTCAAGTTAACCAAGGAAAATGATAAGAATCAAGTTTGATAGCTCACCATTCGAAGGACTCAATGCAAAAGAGCTTGATTGCCAAGGCAAGGAAAGAGTTGGTGTGGGGTTCAAAATCAAGTGCAACACCGAGATTGGGCTATGTGTAGACTCTATTCACATGGACCCCCCTCCTCTTCAAGTCAAATGGGTCAACAAGGGGTCCCGACATTATGTTAATTAATTTAATATTTTTATTTAAATATTTTTAATAATAATATTTATTATTATTATTTAAATATTATTTTAATTAATTGAGAAGACTTGGTCATCAGGCAATTAATGACCCATGATGGAACCTTCTCAAGTAGTTCAACTAACTATAATAAATACATCATGGACCTTCAATTTAGGAATGTAATTATGACATTTCCTCTTCTTTCTCACATATTCTTCTATAAATGTAAGTTGGAAGCTCATTTCAAAGGGTTCCAATAGTTCAGACAAGTTGGACAGTTAGATATCTTAGGCGAGTGTATGCTTTTCAAGAGTCCTCTCTCTTCTGCAAGTTGTTCTTGTGTGTTGAGAGAACTTTCAAGCCTCCTCTTCAAGACTGTAATGGCAACTATTACCTCTTTTGAATGTATGATGCATTGTGCATGTTATTGAAGCAATAAAAGTGTGTGTTTGTGACTAATCATGGTCATTTAACCCTTCTATGCTTCTTTTTGCCTTTCTCGTACTTGCAGTACATTGTGTAAGTTTAAGTTTCTATTGCAGTTCTTGGAGTTTTATGCTTATTGAGTGGTGGAGTATTGCATGCAGTTGAGTTGTGGTGTCTGTTCACCCTTCTTGAGTTCATCCTTCTTCACTGGGAGACTGGTATATTTCTTGGTCTGATAAATTTTAACAAAGGGAACACATGTCTCTTAGTTTGTGGTATCCTCAGCCCTCTCTAAGTTGCGGCAGAGGTGAGGTTGACTCATGGTGCACACACCCTCTTCAAATTAACCCTTCCTGAGTCTGAAATACCCTTTATTTGGTGCATCACCATCCCTAGTATAATTTCATTTCTGTAAATCTCTTTCCCTAAAACCCCATGAAGATGTTAGCATAGGATTAGATAATCATTTTTGTTACACTAGGAGTAGTACAACACTTAGTTTAGGAAGAGGAAGCTGGCCTTCTCCGGAGGTTTACTTCGAGCCCAAGTCCCATAGCTTGAGAGGTGATCCCATGTGTCCCAATCACACCGAATGTCCTATTAACATCCTGGCCATTCGAAGGGTGCAGCGATTTCGCGACAATAATTTTTTTATCTAGGGTGGCGTGAGATCACCAAAAACTCGTAAAGAATACATGATATCCTTCTACACCCTTTTCTCTCAACATTGATAAGGTGCACATGTTCCATTTACATTTTCAATTAGCCTATTTTACACATTTCTATGCACATGCATATTTTACATAGCATTTTTACATATATACATATTTGACTACTTGATCATTTTCTCCTTATAGGTCCAGCTATATGAGAAATAAGAAGTCAAATTGGGGAAACAAAAACAACATTATGTGATAGCACAAACTTTACTAACCATGTAGGTACACTACACACTGTAACAGCTACACATGCATTTCACCCTAGGTTCACTCTCATCACTTTTTATTTTACGAAATTTTCATCTTTAGATTCCATGCTCCTCCATCTTATTTTTGTCATTCCATTCTTGAGTCTAGTCCTTCAGCGTGTTTCTACTACACTCTCCATGGATATCAGGTATGTACTTCTATCTACTTTATTTTACTAGAGCTTTCATCTCACCAACATAAAGTGGGGGAAAATGTAGTCACAAAATCATGCACTTTAGGCATTATTTATCCCGGTCTCATACTACTATTTAGAGGGTTATTAAGTGAAGAAAGTACTAATTAATCCCATCTTTTCTCCATCTTGTTTCATTTTTATTTTTTCATTCCCACACATTTTTATATACATGCCCAGTATATTTTGGCACTTTCCCGTCACTTTAGCCGAAAGGGGCACCCAAGCCTGTACTAGGGCACCTCAGTGGCACTTTTTATCATTTCCGCCACTTTTTGGGCTCTTTCTAGCTATTTTTCATCCTTATACTTTTCCTAGTTGGCCATGTCAGAGTTAATTACAAAATTAGATGAAGAGAACCCTATAAATATAAATTTATGAGACAATGGGTCCTAAAGTCACTTATTACTATCACTCCATCTAGAGTTACATCCATTGCATCACTTGCATCCACATAGTTCCATGCATCAAGGCTAAGAGATCTACATCAACACACACTTCATAGGGGAGGGATTCTATTCTATTCCATGCACACATGCTATTACATTTTCTACATTTAGTTATTGCTCGCTACTTCACATAGTGCAACTAACACAAGAGCACCTAGGGTACGACATGCACACACACAACATAACTACATTTGGATCTAAAATTTAGTGCAATGCTCAGTTTAGAAAGCCCATTGTTGTGGAAGTTGAGGTCAGTCCGACC
Organism: Taxus wallichiana var. yunnanensis; assembly: GCA_018340775.1. NCBI lineage: Eukaryota > Viridiplantae > Streptophyta > Pinopsida > Cupressales > Taxaceae > Taxus > Taxus wallichiana. The sequence continues at coordinate 252,387,737 of CM031234.1, read as the reverse complement.
CATTCATTCTGCATCTTTATTTTTAGGATTTTGATAGTTTTTTTGTCTTTTTCAGATCTTCAACATCATCTTACTTCATTTGGTACATTCAGTGTAGTTCAAAAAATCAAGTGTGACAACTGGCGCGGGTTACAGGACATCTTCCAACCCCGAAAGAACCAGATTCTCGATCTTTTTCAAAGACCAGGGTGCTTGTTTTTCCATACTAGAGCACCCTGGGGTGCCCCAATACCCTCCCGGGTGCTTCACCTACTTAAATCTTATAGATCCACCCTTTTTAGGACCTTTGTGCATTGCTCCTACTGGAAGTTCCAGCTTGACTTGTGACACTCTTCGACAACCATATACAATCAATCGAGTTATTTCCTCACCTTCCTCTTACACATTAGGGTTTTATTTCCATTTGTTTTAATTATTTATCCATTTCATACTGCGCTTTAGAGTATTTATTTACAATGTTTATGTGTTTCTAGATTAGATTAATTATTACTATACTTCTCTTAGTTTAGTTAATTTTAGTTAATTAGGTCATTGGAAAGTTAATTAAAATAAATTTTATAAAATTTGTAATAAAAAGGGGTGATAAAAAGGGTTTGATTGAATCAAAAATCAATGTTAACCTACAATTAATAGTTTAATCTTATAATAATCATCTTGCAAACAAGTTGTTAGAAGTTTTTCCCTGAGGTAGAAAAAGAGAAAACAATGAAAAAAAAAAAATCATGTTTTTGGTTCTCAAGATCACTTTATAAAAAGTGCGAGAGGAGCATACACATGAAGTTGTTATAATTAAGTAAATATAGAATGTAATTAATAAGATAAGTACTAAAATCAATTAACTATGAAAAACCTCCAAGAAAATAGTCGAAATAATCCTAAAACCAATATTAGAATTAAGAAAACATGTTGAAAAATATACATTTAAAAAAAAAATAGTACAAGCACGCTAGCGCATGCGCTGAGTGCATTACAATTAAGTGTTACATTATCATGTACACTTGAGTGCACTAGTGTTGACAGTAACAACAACACATGTATAGAAATGTAGGAATGTACAATAGAACGTAAACATGTTTAGGGTAAATTTGTTTATAATGTTAGCGCATGATTGACAAACACACACACTAGCGCATGCATCGAAATAGAAGCACAAAATGGCAAAAAATTCAAATGAAAAATAGTGTAAAGTATGTGAAATACTAGCACAAGGAATTCAGAAATGATTAAAATTTATCAGACATTACTAGAAACCTAGTTTTTTTGGTTTTCCTTTTTCTTTGTTGCACTGTGAACTGAAACTTAGACAATAAGGTTAGAAACAAGACTAAAAACACAACAATGATTATTTTAACAAAACATAAACTAAAAATGATTAAATTAGTGTGGGTGTCACACCGGGCATGCCAGAATGTAAGAAATGAAAACTCAACTAAATGAAAAATAAACAATAAAAACTGCAAACCTCCCTGTAAGTATTTCTTTGCAAACCTCAATGAAGATTGCAGAAGCACTTGAACTTGTATAATATTTGGATTTTTTGGGTTGTGGGTGCTCTTAATTGTTCTCCAAATGTAGGATGCAATGCTACAAAATTGTAAAACAAAAGGAATATGAGTAGCAAATTTAGCGTGTTGGTTCAAATTGCATAAGCTTCCAAGAATGATTTACAAAGGAATGATACAGTTTTTATAACTGAGCGTGAGGCCATGAGAAGTGGATAATAGTTTGAATGAGATCCACTATCATAATTATAATTTATTGAAATAATAATAGGATTTGGTCTATGTAGTTGTTTCTTTATAAGGGCAATGATTATTTTGATTTTGTGCAGAAGATGGTTGTACATGTAGCTTTCTACCCCCACCATTATAGGGTTCTAGAAGTGGAGTGGAGTGTGAGTAGATAAATAAGATTAATTAAATAACTAATTTAATTAGTTATAAATTATGAGAGGATAATTAACCATTTATTTAAATAAATGTTTAATTAAATTAGCTAAAGGGTGTTAGGAATTAATTTAATTAATTCCAAGAGCATGATAGAATTAAATTAATTAATTCTAAAGGGTAGGAGTATGTAATTAGAATTAATTTAATTAATTCTAAAGGGTTATGATTTAAATGATGGAATTAATTTAATTAATTCTAAAGGGATGTATTCTAGTAGGATATAATTAATTCTAATGGGATGAAAATATGGTATGTATTTTTAGGGTGTCTACACTCACTCTAGGTCACATTAGATTCATTGCACTCTTACTTTGTGTCACTTGTACTTGCAAAACAAACCCTAGTTACTCCGCCTAAGACTCAAGCGCACGTTAGGCTGAATCAAAACTCAAATGAGTGAGTCAAATTGACACTTTCGGTCACCATGATGTGATATTGTTTCCGAGCGCTGCACTACATTTAAAATTCCATGTAGTTCTTGTGGTGTGTGATTGAAATCGTGTCCCTTGAGCTAGAATGCCCCAATTCTAGTAACATAAAGAATATAAGGCTATAAATACTTTTTACCAATGCAAGAATGTGTGATATGGAATTCATAATAACATCCCACTATGCAGTGAATAATGCAACCTAAAATACAACCCCTTGTGTTACTCTTTGCATGCGGTAGATATAAAAATGATATCCCAATCAACCCTTATAATAGTTAGAAGGTTGTGTTTATATATGAGTTCTTTGTTTGAATTTCGGTACATAGTGACACCAAAATCTGACCTAGGTCATGAAAAGAAGATAAGAAAAGACCCAAAGCCAAAGAAAACCGACAAAGGAGAAAACTAAACAAATAGGACATAAACACCCGTAAGGATATTATCACTTGGATGTTACTATCTTATCTGGGTAGTAATGTCCCACAACAAGCAAATGGAAACAAATAAAAATCTAGGAACATGGATTCATATGACTCAACCAATAAGATGTAAATGCTAGACAAAGGACGTAAGAAAATCCAAACAAAGTAAGAAAATGACCAAAGAGGTGTCACCAGTGCCTAGTTTCCAAACTTAGAAATAATGTATATAAAAACATACTATAGGAATAATGTAATTGTAATAAGTGCATATTTTAGTGACCACATTTAGACACCGAAGGAACTCAAGGATCTGCTCTTGGTTTTGTCTCTTTTTGATTTTCGACCTAACCTCATAAATTGGTTATGTTGACATTCTAGGGAACACTTGGAATTGTTCTCGTGTCCCCCAATTCATCGAAAACATGATCCAATTGGAAATAAAAATGTTTGCAATCAGTCATTTCAAACTTCAAAGGCACAAAGGGAGTTGTTCTAAAGTTCCACCATTTCTCCAATTTATGGATTTAACCGATCATCCAATCGGTGATGGAACGCGTGTCGCTCCTTTTAACAAAAATATAAGACCAATCAAAACTTGTCACAAATTTATATATTTTCTCATAAATTTTGATTTGGGAAGCCATTTTCAGTGAAACTTATTACATTAGGAATATCTTGGAGAGGGCTTTCCAAAGAGATCAATTTGGGGTAAAATGATGGAGAATTTCAAGAGAAGTGCATTGTAGAGAGTTTTGGCTATTAAATGTCATTTTTAGGAATCATTTGTAGTTGTGGATGCTTGACATGATCCTCCATTTCCCATGGATTATTCTAGAAGGAAAATATGTCCTTGTGCCCCCACCAAATGTTTAATGGATGATCTATGCATTGTTGAGTGGAAATTTGGCACTGTTTTCCTCTTTCATCTCCCTAATTGCACGCTCCTTCATTTATTTTCCCTCAATTCACATGGATCACCATATCAAATATTTATTAAGCATAAAAATGTCATATTTTTCTAATTTTATGCTATGAATGTATAAATATGAGGCTTATACTCAAAAAAATTGTTGAAAAATCCATTTTTTCTCTTCATAGATTAAAATTAGAGGGTTTAGGATGTGTTAATGAGTTTTTGATTGTGTAACAACTTTACAAAGATATGGATACTTGTAATTATTATTTTTAGGTTCATGCTAAGGTGGTTACTCATGTACAACCATTAATAGGCTTTGAGACTCATCTTCTATATGTTTCCCTTATATTCTCTACAAATAGACATGCAAGATCAATTTTTCCATGAATAATTTTGATCTTTCTCATTGTAAACAGATATTGAAATCAATAAATGATGACTCTCCCTTGTAATATTGTGTTTATTGTTCCAAATAACTTCATAAAATCATTCTACATTTAATTTTTTGATTGGGTATTGAAGGTTTAATGCATTGTAGTGTTACTTTGCACCATTTGTTTTAATTATAAATATCCTTTTTGTAATTTCTATAAATGCATATTTGTCTACCCTAGGGTTTCCTTTGGTATTATAAATTTTGTGTGATGAGTGCATAAGGCTTCATTATCAGGTGTTTGTGTTGAGGTATCAAGGGTTAGTTTGCATTTATTTCCTTGTTTTGGTGTCTATGAGGGCAAACAACTTTTGAGAGTGACTTTCCTTTGATTTCAGGTGTGAATGCATGAAGAATTATCAAGAAAACATGGTTAATGCATCTAATTCCTCTTAAAGAAAATTTCCCCAATTTCCATCCACCTTCACTTTCATTTACACTATCCTTTTTCCCTACCCTTTGCATATCCAACATGATATATGCATGTAAGTCACATACACCCTTACATACTTTGAGTGTATTTTCCATCAATTGTGAAGATAAACATATCAAGTTTTATTCCATTCTAAGTTATCAATATATTCCTTCCAAAATGATTTTGTGATCACATCCAATATGTATTTAGTGGCTTATGTCTAAGAATCCAATTGATGGTAGTAATTTGTGACCATTCTCTTCAACAAGTGCTACATTTTGTGGTTTTATTTGGTCTAAGATTGAAGTTCCAACAAGTTTAAGGCTCTTAGACTTGATATCTCCCTCTCCCTTGCAAGCCCCTCTTCAGGTCCTCTCACCTTGGTTCAAGTAGAACCATAAATTAGTAGGATATTAGCCACATCCTTAGTAGGGGTGCCTCCCTATCATTCCCAAAGGCTTGATTAGGTAATAAATATTGATCCATCCCTAACTACAAATGAAAAACTAGCATACCCATATTTCCTTCTTACCTTCTAGTTCATGCCATTTGCATTCAATAGTTTTGGGGTGTTATATTGGGAACCAAATCCATAACCGGTGCCACTTATAGGGATTTTGATTCATACAATTGAGGTTTATATAGGATTTATTTGAGTGGATCAAGTTTTGAGCCAGATTCTTCAAGTTTCACAAGTTATTGGTGTTATAGAAATCCTGTGTATTCGTCAACATCACCAACACTTAAATGGTTTCATTAACGGAGACTTGTAATATTTATCAGTTCTTATGGTATAATAAGGGTTTATAACGTCATCATCTATCTACTATTTTTGAAGTGGTATTCATACATTTTGAGCAAGATCTATCATGTTTAGAGTGTAATCTCTAGTGGTGAATCCATTCTAAGTTATGGGCTTGACCAATGTTGTATTATTTGATATATTTCATTAAGAACTCTACATTTACAAATTTGGAAGGCTTGATATCATCAATTAGATCAAACCCTTCTAAATATCTATTTCCTAAGTTAGGTATATTACGTAGGAGTAGACAAGTTTGGAAACTAGTTGTTGATCAAAATTCACAAGGTAAGAATGTACAAACATATGATTAAACTACTTCTCATTTTATAAAAGAATATTTGAGTTCTCCTGAGAGGTCACAACCTAGAATCCCTATTTTCCAACTCCATATTTTGTTTGAACAATATTCTAGGCCTATAATTGTTGGAGGTACTCCTTTGAGAAATTTGTAAAATAACATCCCTCCTCCTTTGGTTCATATACCTACTGTTCATAATATTATTGATCTTATTATTGAGAATATTATTAATAACAACATGGACCATCCTCCTCCACATGCCCCTTTTAGAGCATGAATATTTTCTCCCATATCTAGATAGGGGCAGATCCATCACTATCATGTGATGGATATGTCATATGCATGATTGAAAAGATTCTATACATAACATGAAGTGAAGCATCTTGGTCCCACATCCATATGTTTTCATTGTCCCTATCGATATACCTAGAGGGGCACACATCACTAACAGAATAAATACATATCCACAATTTTAGGCTAAACATATCAACTTTCTATAACATATAACAAAGTCGAAGAATTCAATCGAATACCTAATGGGTCAATAGTACTAATTGACATGATTGAAATATGATCAACCCTCGTTCAAGCCTTTAGATCCATTAATTTCGGGACATGCCCGAATATCCAAATGAGGTGCCTAATGAAATTAGGAATATGTTGCCTAAATTTCAAGGAAATAATGCTATTAGTGGTGATCAACATATTAAGTTGTTGACATAAGTGGCATTTCAAAGGATGTATGGAAGGATGGGAAACTAAAAAATAAGTCCATATCAACAAGAAACAAGGACCCTACCCAAAAAACTGCCATTAATTTGTATAAGGCCTTGAAGGATGCTCATAAATTCTTTAACAAGTTTCTTAAATAGGTATTTGTTGTTACTTGGTTTTATCTCGATGTTGTTATGATGCGGTTTTATGTGGTCATTTTTACTATTTTTGTCCGTAGTTGGGCTTCTTGTAGCGATGCCGCCTTTACCTTGATCTTTATTATCTTATCTAGCTTTTTAAGTATTTTACTCACAGGTGTGTGGCATCCACTTATAAAAACCACACTACTTTCATTGTATACCCTATATTTTGACCCTTTTTGTACAAAGCAAGGTATGGTCCCCTTCAAAACCATTTACCAATAATAAAAAAACATCTTAAGTTCTTCCAAATTATTATGGATGATTATGAAGTAGAATATGAGGATGTTTTCTTGAAATTGTTTGTGCACATATTATAAGAAGATGTAAGGGAACGATTTAATTCCTTTCCCTATGGTCCAATTGATTCTTAGGTTAAAATTATGAATACCTTTAGAATTCAATATGGTGATAGGACTGACCCCAGGTTCCTCTTTTCTAAATTTGAGAACATAAAGAAAAATCTGAATGATTTTTTATAAGATTTTAACACAATGTTCAACAAAACCTTGATGAGATTACCAACTAATTTGAGACCAAGTGATGTGTCTTTTTTAATCAATTACTCTGATGCATTTGATAAAAAAATAGCAAATTACTTGAGAGACAAGAACTTTACGAGTTTGAGGAAAACATCAAACATGTCCATTCAAATTGAAAATAACATCAAGGCTACTAGAAAACCAATAAAAAGGGAAAGATTTAAAATTTTCAATCCTAAAAAATAGCAAGCAAGAAAGTCTACTGAGTTGGAAGAAGTGGTGAAAACTTGGTAGGGGTAGTTAAATAGATTTCCTATAAGTTGGATAGAGAGAGAAGAGACTTCCTTTTGGCCCTCAAGTTCAAAATCAAAATCAAAATAGATTTAGAGGAGATCATAGAGAAGATGATAGAGGAAATATACCTATGGGTCAAAATTACGAGACAACATCAACCTAGAGAAAATAAGGCGCTTCTTGATCTATTAGGTGTAATAATTGCAACTTTTAAAGAAGAACACATCATTGATTTGTGTCATAAATGATTATTGTCTCATGTTCCTTGTGAACAATTATCCTTGGATGGAGATGTTGCTGGATCATATTTTGATGATACATGTGTTTTTTTATCATCAAGTAAACTTAAAAAAAGGTCCAACCCTGCACCGACCTTCTACGTGTTAGAACTGTTGATGATTTTTGGGCAAGTGTGAGCAAGGTATGTTATCTTACCCTTAAAGTTGATGCTGAAGTTGAAATGACTCAATAATTTGAATTGTATAATCACGATTTTGAGTATCTAAGAAATTTGATGACAACAAAAATTATGATGGATAAATCCCTTCCAAGGAGGATAGGGAATTGTTGATTAATGCAATTTTTTCCCAGGAGGAGTACAATCTAAGAAGTAGGCAAGTCAAGAGTCCTAGCAAGCCTCAAAGGGTAAGATTCCAATCTTGAATAATGTTTTTAAAGGTACCCCAAAAATAATATACAATGAAAAACCTGTTGTTGAGCCAAATCCAAGTGTTCCTTATGTTGTTTCTATTTTGAAAACTTATATACCATCTAAAAAATAAGTCACTCTCACTCCCAATGCATCCATGCCCAAATAAACTATTTTTGATATGGAATAGATATTAAGACAAATAACTATAATTTTCCCTTTAGTCGAGTTACTTAGGATTCCTTAGCATAGAACTAGGGAATTTGAGTATTTGAGATTTAATGAAGGTACTATTGCAAATGAAGAAACCCCTCCCCTGATTAATGAAAATGAGGTTAAAGAACCTTAAGAAATTTTGAACTTACCCCTAAAGTTTATTTGGGCACATCCTAGGTTGAGAAACAATTAGATGTCGATCCTTTGTACACAATGTTGATAATTAATGGTTGGCTCTTGCATAATTACATGTTTGATTTTGGTACTTCCTATAATATCATGTCATCAAGGGTCAAGGATGAATTGGGTATAAGGATAATAACCACCTATGGAATATGTGTTATGCCATGGATTTAAGAGAAGTACCTGTTGTTGGGTATGTAAAGGGATTGATTGTATAATTGGTGGTTCACCCTAGCAAGTACTTGATCATGAATGTTGTTGTCGATTGCCTTGAAAAATGGGGAATGATATTGTTAAGAAAGTGGGAAATAAGTGTTAGAGGCTATGTACGAGATGGACCTGTCATATGCCACCATTACTTTGTAGGGAAATTAGGTTAAGCTACATAGAGAAGACAAGTTAATTCATTTGATAAAATATCCAATGAATGCATCATATGAGGTTTTGTACATAGATGTTGACATGGGAAATTTTTTTGGTAATGTAAATCTGGAAGATCAATTCCTAGACCTTAGGGCTCAATTTAAAGACCACAATGCTCCTTGAACCATTTATTTTGATGGAGTATGTTCTATTTTTGGAAATGGAGCATGCATGGTGTTGTTTTCTCCAAAACAAGGATCCTTTAAATTCTCATTCAAACTATGTTTTGAATGTAAAAACAATATTGTAGAGTATGAGGAACTCATACTTGGTTTGAGGATTGATTGAAGACATGGAATCAAGAACCTGATTGTAAAAGGAGATTCTAAATTGGTTATGAAATAAATATGAAAAATATATGCAATCAAAAACCAGAGATTGAAGCAATACAAAAATACAACTTGGGATCTTATTGAAATGTTTGATTCTTTCAATATTGTATATAATGAGAGGATTCACAATGTAGCCACCAAAAATTAGCAAAGAATGGCCTCTCAAAGATAATAATGAAGTTATATCCACATATTATGAGTTTGAAGATGAGATTCTTAATAGGCCTTCCATGCCTTTAGACATTGACAAGTATTTGATGATGGATCTCACAACTTGAAATTCCTCAGTTGCAAAGATGAGTTTGCTAATCAATTAATTGATCATGAGCCTATGGTAGAGGTGTGTGATGGATAAGAGAACCTATTTGGGAAGGATGTGATTTTGTTGAAAACTAAAACAATCTATAGACAGAATATCCATGAACTTGCATATAATTCTAGGTCTTAGATCTTACTAATATATACATGATTTCTAAGCATAAAAATAGTAATTAACAATGTATTTTGGGCCCTTATTGACCTTGAACACCCTAAAGCCCCATCAAATTTATATTATTTATCTTTTATGGCCTCGGACACTAGCGCCCTGTTGGTGAGAAAATGTTTTTAGGACAAATTGGTGGATTTCTTACTACATCTCTTGGAATCTAAGTCCCTCTACTTAACCAATGCATTTTCTATATATGCATGCGTGAGTAACAAGGTAGATTCTCCCTATGGCATTTCAAGGGGATCCAATAGGGGTACTCCACTCGACCATGTGGAAAAATCTTGTAGATATCTGCAAGGGAAGACTTTGCTAGGAGAATTGGAAAGGGAGTGAGAATGTAAGATAAGAGAAACTAATGTTGTAAGTAGAAAATCAGAGACTTGTATACACCAGTTAGAAGTTTCACCACATGCACTAAAATTTAGAAGAAAAAAAAGCTGCACAATAACAACAAGACCAAATAGAATTTAGTGAGCACAAAGTATTAATAAACCCCTTAGTCAAAAAGGTTGGAAACTCCTTGTATTAAAGATCAAGCATAAATTGTACATAGCATAAGAATGGAAGACATTTTAGAATAGGAAAAATAGAAGAAATTATTTCTATCTCTTTGTTATCTTCACAAGGATATCTCTCTCATGAATTCACAAAAAATCTCATACATCTAAGAATATCTAAGAAGACCCTCAAATGACAACTTGCTACAATTTATACAAGAGAATGAAACTCTTCATATTCCCAGTGACTTTTCAAATACCATATTTTGAATTTAGACTATTCATATTCCTATCAAATATTTAAGTCCCTTTTATAAAAATAAGGTGACTTAAAGTTTACATTATGTTTCTAAATTCACTTAAAGATATATCAAAAAGTGAAAACCCCAATGACAAAATTATAACATTGAAGAGAGAGAGAGCATTGGGTGAGAAGAGAAGAAAGAGAAATAGGAGGAAGAAGAAGAATGGAGAAGGAAGAAGAAGAATTATGTAGAAGAATGAGTCACTGCAATGGATTTGATCTCATACCCTAACTAGTCTCCATCTCGCATGCTTAAAATATCTTCGTTCCTCCAAATTCCTTACTGAAACATGTTCTTTGTAGGTTCCACTTTGTCAACATGAGGAATAAGAATAATTTTTAAGTTATCTGTCCATCCATCATACACACTATTTATGTCTTTACATTTTCCAAACCATGATGGATGTTTCTCTGTGATAAGTGTAATGGTGGCCCAAATCTCTAAGAGGAAATCCAGGGTATCCTTAGTGAAGGAAAATGGATTTCCTGCCTCTTTCTTGACATGTTCCTCAAATGGACCAATCATCTCATCAACAATTGTGTCTTCTCCCATTGTAGGTACTCCAAGTTTTTGAATTTGATGATTTATACTATCCTACAACTTATACACTTGTTCCTCTTTTTCCTCTAGTTCAGTGATGGCCCGATTGATTGCTTCAAATATGATTTCCAAAGACCTCGCCCATACATGTGACAAGTCTTCGAAGGAGTCCAAAAAAATTTGTATTCATCAACTCTTGACGATGAGTGTTGCTCATTTCATTCACTACTGAACCCAGAGGATCCCAATAATCCCTTTCTTTCTCCAAGTCTTCTTTGAGTGCCCGCATCATGTTTGTCATTTGCACACATGTAAGCAAAGAGTTTGAATTCTTATTAGAGCACTGACTTCCCCTTTTTAGAAATTGAATTGATCCATTCATTATTAGCTCGCCCCTACATTGTGAACTCATGTGTCCTCTTGATAGATTCTAGATTGAAGCTACTGATGGGTGTAACTTCTTCAATGGGGATTTTCATGGCATTTAGATCAACTAGATGTTGCACATAGGATGATAGAGTTTACACATGTTCCTTTAGTTCATCAATATTATTCTTATATTCCTTATTCCTTACCACCATGTGAGAAGAATATTGTTGATACATGTGCAAATCCCCTTCATGAGTAGCCGACCCTAGTTGGATTGTGCTCATCTCATAGTCGGCCGGTGTCATCTCATCCACTGGCTTGATCACATTTGGTCGGCTACCTCAATGTATTGATTACCTATTTCCCAATGTAGAACCATGAGGCCATGTGTGTAAAATTTATTTTCTTTCCTTTATCCAATGAGACAATTTCTGATAGGTCAGGGGCTGCCACTTGTTGAATAGTGTGGGTGTTAGGGGAAATTGTTTCCTGCATCCAAGGGAACATCTCATCGACTCAGGTTCTATGACAGTGCATCAACCATTCCCTACTCTAGAAGAGGAGGTACAAATTATATGGGGAAGTATTAGTGTTAAAAAGAGGTGAGGCCTCTTGTGGTGGTTCAAATACTGGGTCTTGAACTACGTGCTCTCCCTTTGCTTGTGCTTCTACCACTGGATATTCTTATTGCATTGTTGCAATTGAGCCTTCTTCTACCCTGGATTTCTTTGGTGACCTTCTTAGAAGAAGTCTCCAATTCTATGGATCTTTGTTTAGAACTTGCTCTAGAATGCCTTGAACTTGAGGCAACTTCCACGACTCTTGATGATGACTGATGAGAGGCTTGTTTCTAACCTTTGTGGGCATACCTTGTGATTGGATGATCATGGTTCTCTTCCTCTAAAACCAATCCCTCATTCTCCTGACCACCTTCTTAGTTCTCTCCTTTATATCACCCGATTCAAAAATGTACTAGTTGACTTGAGGCAATGGAGAAACCTTGACTATCGCGTACTCAGGATCATATATCTCTATCCCATCATCCTACAAAATATATTCATACCAAGAGAACTTGAATTTCTTCATTTCATTGACTATCAACCTCATATGATCCTTTTCCCATACTTCAAATTCATCAACACAATTGGCCCAATAGTCCTCAATTTGTGGATCATGGTGCAAGTATGGAACGTGGAAAGAATCAGGATCATCTCGGATGTTGAAATTGAGGCCTAGTAGTGTAGGAATACAAAGTCAAATGAGTGAAGGCAACCTCCAGATGAGATGCATCATTTGCATTCTTACATGTGAATACCTCGAGAGAGATGGGAAATGAGATTAAATTCTTCTTCCTGCTCTTGAGCCTGTTGTTTACCTGTATGATCTTCCTGTAAAGATCAAATAGTATAATTTGGTCACTAAGATACTTGGGCAATCTTATGGAGCTTGGTTGAAGCTAAAAACTCACGGGGTAGGAGAAGGTTGAGAATTGGATGAAGTAAGAGCCATATTTTTATTATTAAGGATGCCACTTGTGGTGACATCTTGGCCTCCAAATCACCCTCCAAGTTTTAGACCACGTACATTGTGAATGCATCATTCATGTGAGTGAAGTGCCTGTGGCTTTCCTCCATCACCAATTGTGGAAGTTTCTTGAATGTGGGCACCTTGGTAGCAATGTTTTACATGAGAGCCAATCCTTTGAATGATCTTGAGATAGCGAGAAAATAGACCAAGTAAGAATTCATGTGGAACTTCTTGGTCATGGGTACATGAAGAAATTGTAGATGTAGGTTATCATTGATTATTTATCCCTAGTCGATTCTTTGCTTTCCTTCAGTCACTATCAAAATGAAAAGGCCCATCCACTCCTAGAAGTCTCTCATGTTTTCTTCTCCCATCACCATGTTGAGGAGGGTGATTGCATCTGAATATCCCTCATGAAACTCACACCTTAGAAGGGTCTTGGGCATCCTTGATGGCTTTATCCTTATCTTCATCCATGATCCAAGTGCAACCCCTTATACATATGCATCCATCATTTCCCAGTCATGTAAGGCCTTATCCTTTGAGATGAAAACCATGCTAAGTGATGTCAGATTTGTAAAGTGAGTGAGATAGTTCTGGGACTAATGACCACCATTTCCATACCATTTTTGGCTCGAATCATTCATGTTTCAAGCTCATAGTGGTGTGAGCAAGCCAAGACTAACTCAAGGATTTGTACAGACACAGGGTGTCTTGCAGCTGCAAACAATCCACTTGTGAATACTTGATCCTCAATATTCCCTTGTTCCTTGGCTATCATGTGAGCCCTTAGGTCATTTAGGTCCATATATGAGACATCACTATCTTCTATCTCATACTCAGAAGTGAAAGGTTGTGCTGTTTTCTACCTTGTCCATTTGTACTTCATGGTTTCTTCAGAAAAAGTAACTTACTATTTATAGTAAGTATGAAAAATCAGCTCCTTCGAACCTCAATTGGATGTGGCAACTCAAATCCCCCTTTCTCCCTGCGTTTCTCTCACCTTTTGGATCAATTTGCTATTTTTAGCAGGTGCTTGTGAGACCACTTACTATTTTTAGTAAGTTTCCATTTTGGACCAAGATGACCATTTTGATGAATTTTCAATTGCAATACCTCTTATGTGTCCATCATCTCTTTCACAGTTCTTGATTTGATTACATTCCTAAAATAGTAGTCCCCTATGTAGAAGATATGATATTTTTATAAAGCAAGCTTATGGTGGTCATATTTCTATGGAAGGAAGTTTTCCGATATGGGTTTTTTCCCAATATTGCCCCTCTAAAATCTTGGACTTACCCAATCAGTGGTTTGGGAGATTTTAAAATTTCAAAATTTTGACCTAGTGGCACCTCTGAAACACGACAACCATTAACAGACCTTGAAAGTTGTAGGTATGGTTTTCTTCTCTTTCTTGAAAAAAATAAAAAATTGTTGTGGGTTTTTTCTTCTAGTTTCACTGGTGAAATTTCTCTTCAAACCGATTACCGATTTGACATGAAATCAGATTTTTGCCTTCGTTGAGCCGAAAGAGATATTTCTTCATTATAAGTGATTTGTGTTTTGGAAGGAGGATTTGAAGGTGAGGTTTTAATGGCCTTAAATATTTAAGAACATATTAGCAAATGGTTTTTCATTTCGTGCACCAGTTAGCAAGATATGTCTGAATCTTCAATCCATGACAATGGAGGTTTTCAATGGATTTCTTTGTTCTTCATTCTGTTCTTCAATCCTTTAATTATTTCAATCATCCTTCTCTCTAAAACCTGTATGATATCATTGTTTTGTAGTTTTTGTTTCTATGGTAGAGCTTGTTTTGAGCAAAGAATGGTGAACAATGCGGTATGAGCAAGTTACAAAGCAATGACAAGGATGGAGTATGTAAAGTTAGAAGTAGAAAAGTTAGCTTTAAAACAAAATAAAAATATACTTTAAAAATTGAATGCCAGGGGCATGGCACAATTTTATTTCCTTGATATCCCTTAAGCATCAAGGTATATGAGGGAAATCAATTTGGCAAATATCGACGGTGGAGTGTTTTGGCCAAAAAGCTTGCTAGAAGCACCTAGGGGTTGGAAAATGGTTGCATGGGGGACTAGGAGACATTCTTGGGATATGTGCATTTTTATTTCCCTCATGTCCCTCAGCAAAAAGGGACATAAGGGTCATCAATTTTTACGTGATGCCCGGTGTTAACACTTGTCGTAGATCTAGGAGTTGAGGGTTTAGCTCCACTAGATCATGGGGGCTGAGAAAATGCACTAAAGGGGGTCACATGGGTGACATGAAGGCTTCTTAGAGCTAGAATAATTTTTATGTCCCTTCTCACAAAGGGACATGAGGGTCATCAATTTGCACGGTGCTCTAGAAGGCACCACTTGTGATGATCTGGAATGGTTGAGGGAATGAGCTCCTACAAGCACTGGGGTGGGCAAGCGATCCATGATGTTCCATGTGTGACCAGAGAGATTATTGGGGCTGGACGAATTTGTATTTCCCTCATGTACCTTAGCTTGAGGGATGAAAGGGACATGAAATTGCACCAAGCTCCTAGAGCTGACACGTGTCCTCATCCAATTTTGACTAACTGCAAGAACTCACCTAGAGGGAAACTTGAAATGATGATATCTTGAGCTCTTAATGGAATTTTTTGGTGAAATTATATATGAAATTGACTAAAAATGTCCCGATAAATCCAAAGGGTGGGGTATCGATTTTTATTCATCTAAATAAGCCTTGAAAAAGTGGATTTTTGATATGGTCCCTTACCTATGCATGGAAAGAACTCGTTATAAACATATTGTGAAAATAATTATTTTACCATCTTATAGGTATTAGAATTCCATTTCCGATGATGTTTTGTTTTTTTCCTAACTCCACCCAGAGCTCCTAGAATCACCTCCCGAAGTTCAACAACTCTTTTGGCCTTGTGCACTGCCTAGGCCTGTGAACCCTGTTTTTGATCAAACTGCCCCAAATTCTCCAAATCCTTCTTAAATATTACAAAAGAACTTCCATGATGTTTATCTACCTTAAATATTCCTCTACATTAGATTTGGATCCTTCGCTCCACCACATGGGGGTGCATTGGTCTTAGGAAGGCTAGTGGTCACCCTTCCTAACACTACCCAAAAATAGTAGTTTCTATGAACTCCTAAAATCACCTAGGGCGTTGAATTGAATTTCCTAGGGAATGGGTTAACATAATCTGCGAGGTCATTGAACTTACTTTGGTAGACATGGGGTGGCTTGAAAGGGTAAAACATGAAAGTTTTGACACGGGGTATAGTTATCATGCAGAAAATTATCAATTTCCCATTACAAATTTACATGAAAAAAACTGGATCTAGCTTGGGGACATGGTATGGACTAAGCACAATGAATACATGACATGAATAATCCCAGAATCTCAAATTTACAATATAAATACCAGTGCCTTATCCATTGGGCCTGTGGAGTCATGTACAACTTACAACGAGAGAGAGAGAGAGAGAGAGAGAGAGAGAGAGAGAGAGAGAGAGAGAGAGAGAGAGAGAGAGAGAGAGAGACCAAAAATGATGAAAGGAAACACACAACACACATGGGAAGGAAAATACACACACAACAAAAAGGGAAACATACCTAATAATCACCTATGGTAAAAGGTGGGGGACAACCCACTTTCACTAAAAAAATCATTTCTCAAAATTTACCCCTGAGTGGGAAACACTAAGTGATGTTGTTCTGCAAAGCCATTGAATGGTTTGAGAAATTAGCCTCCTTTCCTTAACTATTTATGAAAGCTAGGTGCTTTCATGATTGTCTGTGTACTTGGTAGGAGTGAGTCTACATGAGATTCTTGATGCTCAATCCTTCACTTAGAAATTCCATTTCCTTCATTCTCTTTGAAATTGGTTTCATAGTGCCAGTTGCATTCCATGTTTATCCACATAGCTGATTCTTCATTAAGCATCTCATCACTACCCCAAGGTTGATTTTTGTTCAAATTTCTTGAATATTCCAAGTTATTTTTTTCCCAGTGTCTATACTCATTGACCTCTTCTCCATGAGAAACCTTAGATTCATCCTTTATCTCTACTCCATTATGAGGTGCTTAAAGATTGAATGGAGGATTAGAAGTAACCTCATACTTGTCCTATATAGCCATGACACAAGCTAAGAGATCAAGAATTAGCTCAAGGTCTTCTGTACTTTCTACTCGCATCCAAGATTTCTTGCACGGAGTTATACTTTGTTGCTTCATGTGGTTCATCTTTGTACGTCCTTGAAGAATCTTCATTTTGAAGCTCAAGGAAACTATCTGGATGGATTAATTCATTTCCCTGAAACTTATTACATTCCACTACTTCTTTCTCAAGGGGATCTTTTCCTTCCATGACTTCAACACCATCTATTTCAGATTTTTCATCATGGAAAGAGTTTTCTTCTTCAAATGGGAAATAAAATACCTCCATTTCATCATTGTATCCATCGACTATTAGCTCAAGAGAGACATCGATTTCTCATCTTGATTTATTTCAACATGGCCAACCTTCACACTGATTGAGGGTTCCAAATCAGATTCATGCTTTTCTTACATTCATGACTTACATCAGAAGTTTGAGACCGAGCTCAAGATATTCTGTCTCTTTAGCAGCTCTTAGGAAATCTTACACAACTTCTTCTTTCGTGCCTTTTTCCAAATCGTCACAAGATGATATTATCCCTCCATGGATGGAATGATTGAGATTATCTTCATCTTCAAATGGGAATGAGAAAATATCCTCTTCATGGATAAGCGTACAAACTGGTTTCTCCATTTGTAAATCATCAAGAACCATTTCCTCTTATTCCCGTGTCTTGCATTATCCAACAAATCGTATACCCTCTTAGAACTCAAAATTCCATAATAATTCTTCAACATCCATAATACTTCGGGAAATAACATTTGGTCCTATCAAAATGGGAATATCCTCTTCTTCTTTAGTCATTATGAAAAGATTCATCCTCCTGCTATCTTGGTACAAAATGTTAGCTTTAGGATTTCCCAATTTTTGCACTGTGTACCTCATCTTCTTTTATAGAAGACATTTTTCCATGTATCCCTTAACTAGGATGGTTGTGGAAGACCAGTTCATCTAGATCTTACCCCTAACTACTGGCATAAAATCCTACTTAGCAACATTCCAAATGAATCTGGAATGTCTACTACCAAAATCATCGTTGAAACATTCTTGTCTGGAAATTTGGAAAGATCCACCTATGCATCTTTGACCTTCCCTGCAAGTGTGACCTATTTTGAATCCAAGGTGTAAGAAGAGCCATAGAGTGGAGTCATGGTGAGTTTTATATCCTTGACAACCTTTACAGGCATTACATTGTTGGAGGTACCAAAGTCTATTATGTAGTTTTTTCAATACATATTCTCCAACGAGAAGGGAGACATATAAAGGTTCAACCTTATCGGTCTTAGATGCACTTAAAGAAAGCATGTTTTGTGATGGAGGTGTAGGTGGGTTTGGTATTATTCCTTTAGAACTAGGAGTTACAACATTGGGTGTTAAAATACCACTCCTAATATATTGAACAAATCTCTCGAATTGTCCAAGGTGCAAGTCTATAAATATTCAGTTTATGTAATCTGCACCTTGGCTCTGTTTGCATATTCTATGAAGTCAAAGGGAGCAGATGTGGACAAGGGGGATGAAGGGACTGATTTTGGATCCGAATAGGTTTGGAAGTAGGGGTAGATGTTTGGGGAACAGAGGGTATTTTGAAAGGCACACTAGGAAATTTTGAAGCACTAGATTTTACAGGAGTAGATTTAGATTTAGAACTGGAAGAAACATTGGAAGACTTGGGATAACGGGTGACCTCATGCTTGTTACAAGATTAGGTTTCTCTAGTGCAGACTCCATACAAGGTGGGAGGGGATATCCTTGACTGATTTTTGTTTTTCGGAGCCGCCATGGAGGATCACTAGACTTATTTTTCTTCACAAACTGGTGGAGGAAGAGGCTCCTTTCTCAGACTGAGAATGAGTGAATACCGCACATGAGAAACTGGGTGCATCTTCTTCATTATCTTCATCACCTCTAGAATACTCATAGAATCTGATTTGTGTGTCATTATCGAGTTCTTCAACCTCTAGGAAACTACCACATTCATTTTATTGTTCAAGTTCCTCTTCATTTTCTTGGCTCCTACAACTTGCATTGACAGTGGGGCCTCCAAGGAAAGATTTCGGGGTGCTCCTATAATCTGATTCCTATCATCTATTTGAGGTGATATTTGTTCAAAAGTTCCCTCTTTAGTGAAGACATTTTATTTGCCATTTTTTACAAAAAGGATTAGTTATTTCATCTCCAGGATGTTGAGCTTTACCCTTTGAAGGATTATTGATCTTTCTAGATAAGATGAGATCATCATCAAGTTTAATGGCCAATATTTGCACTTCGTAATATTCCTTGGTTGAAATATTCATAGGAAAAATCCTACCTCTGGTGATTGAGCACTAATAAATAATCTCTTGAAGTTGTTTTTGATGGTGAATCCTCTTCGATATCCTATGGAGAAACCGATCGATATGAGCCACAAAGTATCTCATAGTTTCATTTTCTCCTTTCTTCATTTGTGCTAATTGAACAAGGAGGTCTTAACAGTCCTTAATAAATATGAATCTTTCCTCAAAATTTCTTTTGATGTCATTCCAATAAGTGATGGATCGAGTAGGTAGGAGGTAGAATCATTTTGTTTTTTTCTTGGAGATATTGCACAAACAATATTACTGTGACACCATCATATGCAACTTTGAGAATTCTACAAGATGTGGTGAAGGTGGAAATGTGTTCTTCGTGATGTTGTGTGTCGCTACATTTGAAATTTGGAAAGTTCTTTTGGGAACTTGTTGGTATACTTGTGAAGAGGTGGTTCAAGAGCGAGCGAGCTTGTATTTCTTCCCCATGGAACAATAGATTGAGATATTTTTTCTTTGTCTCGCCATTGTTTCTATTTTTGCTTCAGCTCTTGATTCTACAAATTCTTCTTCCTCTGGGAGCTCAATGCTCAACAACGGCTAAAAAATGGGATAATTTGAAGGGGGGTATCAACAGGAGTTTGGGGATTTCCAAGTGAACTTCTTGAAGACCTGGATGGGGACAAGGCTTGAGAAAAATAGTAGGTGTTAGCTCGATTTGATTTTGTTGGTTTAAAAAGATTTGAAAGCGTAATCAACAACACCTTTTAACCCGCTCAACTCCGGTATATCTTCTTTCAAATTACCTATGAGAAAATTTTATGATGGGAATATTAAAGGGCATTGCAGAATGTGAAAATTCACATGCAGAAATAAACAATGTGTCTTTTAGAAATAGATTTTCATTAACTCCAATTTTGATTTTTTTGGATATTTAATTTTTTGTATTTTTGGACCTTACGGTCATATTTTGGGTGCAGATGTTGCTAAATCTACCCCACGGTGGGTGCTAAAAACTGTTGGTGAGAAATTTTTTTGGGGAAAAATTGGTGGATTTCTTACCAACATTATGGGAATAAGTCCCTCTACTTAACCGGTGTAGCTGCCATATATGCATCTCCGAGTAACAAGGTGGATTTTCTTGGTGGTGTTTTGGTCAAGGATCTAACAGGGGCACTCCACTGACCCTATGGAAAAATCTTGTAGATATCTACAAGGGAAGAATTTTCTAGGAGAATGGGAAAGGGAGTGAGAATGTTAGATAAGAGAAACTAATGATGTAAGTAGAAAATTAGATACTTGCATACACCAATTAGAAGTTTCATTACATGCACTAAAATTCAAAAGAAAACAAATCTGCACAACAACAAGACCAAATAGAATTTAGAGAACACAAAGTATCAATAAACCCCTTAGTCAAAAAGGTTGGAAACTTCTTCTTATATTGATGCTCAAGAAGAAATTGTACATAGCATAAGAATGGAAGACATTTTAGAATAGGGAAAATGGAAGAAATTTTTCTATCTCTTTTTTCTCTTCACAAGGATATCTCTCTCATGAATTCACAAAAAACAGCTCAAAAGTCTAAGAAGATCTAAGAAGACCCTCAAATGAGGAGCTTGCTACAATTTATAGAAGAGGAGGCAAATCTTCATCTTCCTGTGACTTTTCAAATACCATATTTTGACTTTAGACTTCATATTCCTATCAAATATTTAAGTCTCTTTTATAAAAATAAGGTGACTTAAAGTTTACATTATGTTTCTAAAGTCACTTAAAGATATATCAAAAAGTGCAAACCCCAACATAAAATTATAACATTGAAGAGAGAGAGAGAGAGAGAGAGAGAGAGAGAGAGAGAGAGAGAGAGAGAGAGAGAGAGAGAGAGAGAGAGAGAGAGAGAGAGAGAGAGAGAGAGAGAGAGAGAGAGAGAGAGAGAGAGAGAGAGAGAGAGAGAGAGAGAGAGAGAGAGAGAGAGAGAGAGAGAGAGAGAGAGAGAGAGAGAGAGAGAGAGAGAGAGAGAGAGAGAGAGAGAGAGAGAGAGAGAGAGAGAGAGAGAGAGAGAGAGAGAGAGAGAGAGAGAGAGAGAGAGAGAGAGAGAGAGAGAGAGAGAGAGAGAGAGAGAGAGAGAGAGAGAGAGAGAGAGAGAGAGAGAGAGAGAGAGAGAGAGAGAGAGAGAGAGAGAGAGAGAGAGAGAGAGAGAGAGAGAGAGAGAGAGAGAGAGAGAGAGAGAGAGAGAGAGAGAGAGAGAGAGAGAGAGAGAGAGAGAGAGAGAGAGAGAGAGAGAGAGAGAGAGAGAGAGAGAGAGAGAGAGAGAGAGAGAGAGAGAGAGAGAGAGAGAGAGAGAGAGAGAGAGAGAGAGAGAGAGAGAGAGAGAGAGAGAGAGAGAGAGAGAGAGAGAGAGAGAGAGAGAGAGAGAGAGAGAGAGAGAGAGAGAGAGAGAGAGAGAGAGAGAGAGAGAGATTGCGAAGAATGAGTTATCAGATTTTTATCTCATTCCCTAACCGGTCTCCATCTCGCATTACTAAAAATATCTCCATTTCTCCAAATTCCTTACTAAAATGAGTTACTGCAGGTTCCACTTTGTTAGCATGAGGAATAAGAACACTTCTCAGGGTCTCTGTCCATCCATCAGACACATTGTTGATGTAAATGGCAGCCCGAATCTGTAAGAGGAACTCCAGGGTATCCTTAGTGAAGGTCAAGATATTTCCTTCATCTTTCTTGACATGTTCCTCGAATGGACCAATCAACTCATCAATAGTTGTGTCTTCTCCCATTGTAGGTACTCCAAGTTTTTTGAATTTGATGATTTATACTATCCTACAACTTGTATACTTGTTCCTCTTTTTCCTCTAGTTCAGTTATTGCCTGATTGACTACTTCAAATATGATTTCTAAATACATCTCCCATACATGCAATAAGTCTTCAAAAGGAGTCCTAAAATATTCCTGTTGATTAACTCTTGATGATGAGTGTTGCTCATTTCATTCACTACTGAACCTAGAGGATCCCAGTAGTCCCTTTCTTTCTCAAAGTTTTCTTTGAGTGATCACACCCTGTTTTTTGTCGCACACATGTATATAAAGAGTTTGACCACTTCTTGGAGTATTTACTTCACCTTTTTAGAAATTGAATTGATCCATTAATTATTAGCTTGCCCTTGCATTGTGAACTCATGTGTCCTCTTGATAGATTATGGATTGAAGTTGTTGATGGGTGCAACTTCTTGAATTGGGATTTTCATGGCATTTGGATCAGATGTTGCTAGATTTTACACTGCTCCTTTAGATCATCAATATTATTCTTATATTCCTTATTCCTTGAAAACATGCAAGTAGAAGATTTTTGATATATATGCAAATACCCTTCATGAGTAGCCATCCCTAGTTAGCTTGTGCTCATCTCATAGTCGTTTGGTGTTATCTCATCCATTGGATTTATCACCTTTGGCTAGGCTACCTTAATATATTAATTATCTGTTTCCCCACTATAGAACCATAAGGTCATGTGTGTGAACTTTATTTTCTTCTATTTAGCCAATGAGACATTTTTGATAGGTCAGGGGCTATAACTTGTTGAATAGCGTGGGTGTCAGGGGAAATTATTTCTTTCACCGAAGGGAACATCTCATGGGACTCAAGTTATACAACAGGTACATCAACCATTCCTTTCTCTAGAAGAGGAGGCACATCTTGGATGGGAGAGACATTGGTGTTAACAAGAGGTGAGGCCTCCTATGGTTGTTTGAAGACTGGGTCTTGAACTACGTGCTCTTCCCTCCACTTATGCTTCTACCACTGGATCTTCTTCTTGCATTGTTACAACTAATCCTTCTTCCACCCTAGCTTTCTTTGGTGACCTTCCATGAGAAGAAGTCTCCAATTCTATGGATCTTCATTTAGAACTTGCTCCAAAATTCCTTGAACTTGAGGCAACTTCCATGGATCTTGATGATGACTAATGAGAGGCTTGTTTCTAACCTATGGGCATACCTTGTGATTGGATGATCATGGTTATCTTCCTATGAAACTAGTCCCTCGTTCTCATGACCACCTTCTAAATTTAATCCTTTATATCCCTTGATTTATAAACGTACCAGTTGACTTAAGGCAATGGAGAAACCTTTACTACAACGTACTCAGGATCATATATCTTTGTCCCATCATCCTATAAAATATCTTCACACTAAGAGAACTTAAATTTCTTCATTTTATTGACTATTAACCTCGTATGATGCTTTTCCCATAATTTAAATTAATCAACACAATTGGCCCAATAATCCTTGATTTTTTGATCGTGGTGTAAGTCTAAAACATGGAATGAATCATGTTCATCTCGTATGTCGAAATCAGGCCTAAAACTGTAGAAATGTAAATTAAAATGAGTGAAGGAAGCCTCATGATTAGATGTATCATTTACATTCTTATATGTGAATACCCCGAGAGATATGGGAAATGAGATCAACTTCTTCTTCCTACTCCTGAGCCTATTGTTTACCTGTATGATCTACTCCGCAGAGCTCAAATAGTATAATTTGGTCACTAAGGTACTTGGGAAACCTTAGCGGAGCTTGGTCAAAGCTAAAACTTGCAGGTAGGAGAAGGTTGAGAATTAGATGAAGTAAGAGCCATATTTTTTAATTAAAGATGTTGCTTGTGGTGACATCATGTCCTCCAAATCACCCTCTAAGTTTTGGACCACATATATTGTGAATGCATCATTCACGTGAGTGAAGTGCCTGTGCCTTTCCTCCATCACCAACTGCGGAAGTTTCTCGAATGTGGGCACCTTGGTAGTAATGTTTTGCATGAGAGCCAATCCTTTGAATGATCTTGAGCTAGCAAGAAGATAGACCAAGTAAGAATTCATGTGGAACTTCTTTGTCATGGGCACTTAAAGCCATTGTAGATGCATGTTATCACTTATTATCTGTCCCTAGTTGATTCTTTACTTTCCTTCAGTCACTGTCAAGATGAAAAGGCCCATCCACTCCTGGAAGTATCTCATGTTCACTTCTCCCATCACCCTATTGAGGAGGGTGATTACATCTAAATATCCCTCATGAAACTCACACCTTGGAAGGGTCTTGGGCATCCTTGAGGGCTTTCTCCCTATCTTCATCCACGATCCAAGTGCAACCCCTTGTATATATGCATCCATCATTTCCCACTCATGAAAATCCATGTCCTTTGAGATGAAAACCATGCTAGGTGATGTTGGGATTTTTAGAGCGAGTGAGATGGTTCTAGGACTAATGACCACCATTGTTATTCCAATATCGACTAGAATCATTCGTGTTTCAAGATCATAGTGGTGTGAGCAAGCCAATACTAACTCAACGCTTTGGACAGACTTTGGGTGTCCTACAACTGTGAATAATCCACTTCTGAATACATGATACTCAATATTCTCTCATTCCTTGGCTATCATGCAAGCCCTTAGGTAATTTAGGTCCATATATGAGACATCACTATCTTCTATCTCATACTCGAAGTGAAAGGATGTGCCGGATTCTTCCCTATCCATTTGCACTTCATGGTTTCTTCATAAAAAATAACTTACTATTTTTAGTAAGTATGAAAAATCAGCTCCACTTTGGACCTCAATTAGATGTGGCAACATGAATCCCCCTTTCTCCCTGTGTTTTTCTCACCTTCTAGAGCAATTTTCTATTTTTAGCAGGTGCTCGTGAGACCACTTAATATTTTTAGTAAGTTTCCATTTTGGACCAAGATGACCATTTCAATGAATTTTCAACTGTAATACCTCTTATGTGCCCATCGTCTCCTTCACAGGTTCTTCAGTTGATGCCTTTCCTGAAATAGCAATTCCCTATGTAGAAGACCTACTATTTTTAGTTCAAATAAAGCTTTAGGTGGTCGTATTGTTGCAAAATAAATTTTTCTGATATGGTTTTTTACCTTAGATCACTCCTCTCGAAATCTTGGACTTACCCGACTAGTAGTTTGGGAGATTTTAAAATTTTAAATTTTGATCTGGTGGTACCTCCGAACACAACAAACCAATAATAGATCTTGAAAGTCAGAGGTCTAGTTTTATTCTCTGCTCATGAAAAATATATATTTTTTGTTGTAAGTTTTTTCTTCTAGTTTCATTGGTGAAATTTCTCTTCAAACCGATTGTCGGTTTCAAGGGAAATCAAATTTTTGTGTTCGTTGAGATGAAAGGGAGAATTCTTTCCTAGGAGTGATTTGTGTTACGGAAGGAGGATTTGAAGGTGAGGTTTTAATGGAATTTAAGAGCAATGAACACAACAGATAATGGATCTTCATTTCATGCACCTATTAGCAAGATATTTATGAATATTAAATCCACGACAATGGAGGTTTTCAATGGATTTCTTTGTTCTTCCTTTTGTTCTTCAATCCTTCAAGTATTTTGATCAGCCTTCTCTCGTAAACCGATATAATATCATGGAGTTTTAGTTTTATTTTCTGTGGTGGATCTGGTTTGGAGCAGCAATGGTGAACAATGTAGGTATGAGCAAGTTACAGAGCAATGACAAGGATGGAGCTGTGTAAAGTTAGAAGCGGAAAGTTAGCTTTAAAACAAAATTAAAAATGATTTAAAAATTGCATGCCAGAGTGGGGAATAATTTTATGTCCCCAATGTCCCATAATCATTAAGGGACATGAGGGACATTAATTTTCATGGTGCGCCTTGCTATGACACTTGGCGAAGATCTGATAGTGGAGTGTTTTGGCCAAAAGCTTGCATTGAAAACTCCGAGGGATGGAAAATGGTCTCATGGGGGACCAGGAGAAATTCCTTAGGATAGGAAATTTTTATGTCCCTCATGTCCCTTAGCATAAAGGGATATGAGGGTCATCAGTTTGCACACGGTGCTTGGTGTTGACACTTGTTAGAGATCCAACAACTGAGGGTTTAGCTCCACTAGCTCCTGGGGGCTGAGAAAATGCACTAAAGGGGGTCACAAAGTGATGACCTGAAGGATTCTTGGGGCTCGACTCATTTTTATGTCCCTAAAAAAAAATAGACATGAGGGTCATCAAGTTTCACGGAGCGCTAGTAAGCCGATCGGTTGTCATGATCTAGATGGTTGAGGGAATGAGCTCCTGCAAGCACTGGGGCTTGAACTGGTGATTCAAGAGGTTCTATGTGTGACCAGAGGGATTATTGGGGTTGGGAAAATTTTCTTTCCCTCATGTCCCTTAGCTTGAGGGATTAAAGGGACATGAAATTGTGCTAGGCTCTGACAGCGTTGACACGTGTCCTCATCTAATTTTGACTAACTACGAGAACTCACCTAGAGGGAAACTTAAAACGACAATATATTGAGCTCATGATGGAATTTTTGGTGAAATTTTATATTAACTTCACTTAAAATTTCCTTCTAAATCCAATGGTGAAGATATTAGATCTTGATTCCTCCATTTAAGCCCTTAAAAGCATATTTTTGATTTGGTTCCTTACCCGTCCATGGAAAGAACTAGTTATAAACCTATTTGAATAAAGTGTTGCAAAAATATGATTCAACCATCTTGTATATATTGGAATTCCATTTCTGATGATGTTTTTTTTGGCTCCTAACTCCACTTAGAGCTCCTGGAATCACCTCCTAAAGTTCACCAGCTCTTTTGGCCCTTGCACTGCCTAGGCCTATGAACCTTGTTTTTGATCAAATTACCCCAACTTCTCAAAATCCTTCCCAAATATTCCAAAGTAACTTCCATGATGTTTCTATACCTTAAATATTTCTGTGCATTGGATTTATATCCTTTGTTCTTCCCTAGGGAGTGCATCGGTCTTCCAAAGGCCAGCATGGTAGCCCTTCTCAACACTACCCGAAATAATAGTTTCCAAGAAATCCTAAAATCACATAGGGGGTTTTAATGACTTTCCTAAATCACCTAGGGTAATGGGTTAACATCATTTGGGAGGTCATTGATCTGGCCGGGTAGACTCGGGGTGCCTCGAAAGGGTAAAACTTAAAATTTTTGACACGGGGTATAGTTGTCATGTAGGAAAATTGTCAATTTCGTTGTTGCATTTTTGCATGAAAACATGCCCATTTAGGAAAGAAATGCCCAGTGTGCTCCTATCACTTTTGAGAACTCATGACCCTCTTTTCCTTCCTCTTACTCTTTTTTTTTGGGTCTCTTTTACAAATTTGGGTTTGGTCTTTTAGTTGTCATTACAAAATTCAAACAAGGGAATCATATATATATATATATATATATATATATATATATATATATATATATATATATGTTATTTCTCTCAAATCAATGGGCCAATTACTAAGCATTATCTACAATCACCTAATTTTGCATCAAAGGCATACATATAGAAAATCTATACAAGGGGCAAGGGCTGCATCACTCTACATACACAACATAGGATGGGAAGTTCATTTTATTTCATCTCACATATTTTCATACTTGGAACATTCTAAATCTAGCCCACTATCATAGTGAAACTTGCACAAGGGAATCCTAGGGCATCATTACACACACATTCACATAGAACTACATGGAGTTTGAAATGTAGTGCAACACTTGGTACTAAGTTCACTCTCCGGTGATCGCTAGTTTAGTTTGAATCCCCATTCCGCATCTTATTTATTAGGTTTGATGTGGTTTGTGGGTATGTACAACTAGGTTTATATTTTGTAGGGTACATGTACAAATGACATTGGAAAAAATATAGAGTGACAAATAGAGATAAAAAGAGAAGCTCCCCTACACGTAAAAGATCAAAACCTGAGCATATGGGTGGAATCTAGTGCCTATATGTAGTCACTAGTGCCAAAAAATCCTGTCTTCTAGTGGGCACTTTTGTCCTACACATTTTCGGGTCTCAAAACCTCCAATGAGCTTGGAAAGTGTTGCTTCTATTCTGTTTCAGCTATTCATCTTCCCATATCATCTCCAAATTGTGTGAAATCAGCTAATTCACCCTCTCTCTCTCTCTCATGCTTAGGGTTTCATATAATTACATGCTTGTTGCTTGTCCATTTACTATATTTTATCACTTGTATATCATACACTACAATAGTTACTCTGAAATTAAAATTTAATTCAATTTATATTAAATCATTTGGTGAACCCCACTCATGATCAAACACTTGGATCCTTATTTTTCCTATTATATCGGATCTTCTTTCATGGCCCTTAAAATTCCTCAAATCTCCTTGCATGATTTACTCCATATGCATGCACCTTGTAAAGAAGTTTGCTGAAAATCCATGACACTATATACCTCCCTCGCAATATGCCACCTGCACAAGTAAGTTCCATTTTTTATTGTCTCTCCGACTTACTCTAGCCTTCGTGATACCATAACCAACCATCCCATTTTTGAGTCAATTCAAGATTTACACTATTTATTTCACGATAAATTTCAAGCTATGGAAACCATGATTACATAATTCACCACTAAAATCCAACATCATAGAGTTGCTTCTCATGCCCATGTTAGTTCTTCTTCTACACCTCATCCTAATCCCATGTCTACTACATGTGCTTATACAAGTGAAGCCAAAGTATTACCGCTACCAACACCTCTCAAGTTTGATCTAAATTCTAAGCAACATGATATTCTTCCTGAGCTCCTCAATCACCAGTTAATCAAATTTCCATCTACTCATTACTACCCTCCTTATCGGCTTGCACAAATACAAAGGTCACCCATTTTGCAATTATCATATACTTAATGGACATCATGAAAATTATTGCAATGCTTTAAAATGAAGAATTAGGCACCTTGAGCATCAAGGTTTTATTTCATTTTCTACACAAAATTCTGCTACATGATCATCTCTAATTCTAAAAACCCTATTGGGCTCCCAAATCTTATCCCTTTATGTCTAATGAGCATCATGCCATAATTGTTAATGCTCATTCTCTCGTAATTCAAGATATGTTTATCCAAGTCGGTGTTATAGCACTTTAAAAATACGTACCCCATCACCTCCTCCTATCAATTCCTCTACAACATTACCAATTCCAACTAAGAAAACTTTAACAATACATGCCCCGTCACATCTTCCTATCAAATCCTCTACAATGTTACCAATTCTAATTAAGCAACCACCATCCAAGGAAGCACCACCAATTCCCTTGCCATAAGCTCAAATCCTACACCAACTTCCTTCTTACGATGTAGCTAATACCTATGACATATTCCAAACTCCATCACCATCACATTATCTCTCTTACATAATCACATATATCTCCATCAATAACACACTTGGGGGGCATCACACTTTTTACCCCCTTGCATCACTATGAATTGTCTCTAGCATCCACTACTACGCTTCACGCTTCACGCTTTATGTCTAATATTTATAAGCACTCCTAAAATATTTGGTACACACATTGTATCGAAAATACCCAATGACACACTCTAGTGCTATGGTTCACACTTGATAGTTGAGGGCATGCTTCATCCATGAACCTCACATCCTCTACTCTCGCTACACTTTGAGCTCAATACTTCATGATACATATTTCATAGCATCTACTACTCTCTCTCACTCCGTGCTTCATGACTATATTTTCAAGAATCACCACATCGATGGTTCACATAATTTATCTTCATTTCCCGATGAAACACTCTAGTTCTATAGTTCATACTTGACTGTTGATGGTCCAATTCTGAAATGAACCTTACATCATATACACTTCACACTCTATGCTTCATTATACATCTTTTATAGCATCTACTCTCACACAAAACCTTCAGTACCCAATGGCACACTCTAGTGCTATGGTTCCCACTTGACTGTTGAGGGAACACTTCTTCCATGAACCTCACATCATATAATTTTATGTCACACTTATTGCTTCACAATACATCTTTCATAGCATCTACTCTTAATCGCATACAATATATTCATTTCCCGATGACACATTTTTGTTTTGTGGTTCATTCTTGACTATTGAGGTGGAATTTATAAATGAACCTCATCCCATACACATACATTGGGTGGTAACACTACTCCTACCATCTTCACACCTTACATATCACACTATTACACTCACATAACATTTGCATATCTTGGTTGCATTTACTCTTGTCACTTATTCTACTTACATGTTACAATTTGTTTCCTATGTTAGTTGGATTATTAATATGTCATTATCTTTTTCTATATACACATGTGCATTCACTTGGTATCTTGAGGTGAATGCATGACATTTCACAAATTCATACACAATGCATGATTCTTGACACAAATTTTTACCATTCCCACCAAGGCTCCTGGGGAATCTACTTTGCTACTATGATACTTTATAAATCACACTTTCAATCACTTCACTACTTCCTATCTCTAGTCATTATCACTATACTTTTCACTAATTTATACATACTTTGACATACTATCTATATTTCTAACATACTAACAGGTGCTTCATGTGAAACATTTGTCTTGTAGGATCAATAGAGTCATGACTATCTGCCACTTCTTGCTTTCTATTCCTTGTTATTGTTTGCAGGATAAGCCCTATGTCTCATGTGATCATTGTATTCTTTTGGACGCTTTGGACCTTATTTTACTATGAAATTTTGAGCAATGTCTCATATTGAAACCCACTTTTCATGGTCCATCTTACCTTCCTAGTCGCTTGTTATATTATCTTCTATTATATGCTAGCTAATTTTCACTAACAATTATTACTAGCCTCCCTTGTTTGCATGTGCCTTGGTTTCACCTAGGCACATCCCTACCCCCGCAAGTATCTAATATCATATATGCATATCGATTCAGATCCTCTTCTTTGGGCTGCATTCTCCTATAGTTTTTGCATGCACCCCAAACAAGGGGGTATCTATTGGGTGAATAAATCACCCCTACAACAGCTCAAAGCTTTAGCATAGATTAACATGGTACAAAATCAACATAAGAACATAGTTATAGATCGGAATAAAATTATAGTTGTATTAAAAACATAGAGTAGACACTAGTGCCCAATCATGGACAATAGCAGTGGGTGCTTGTGTCCCCCATGGGTGCTTGTAAACTAGGAAAAAAAATAGTCAATTTCTTAGTTTAACGCAATTTACGTAAGTTTTCGATCACCTCTTTAGTAGTAGGCACTTTCCTCCAGCTACATAATTCAGTCTATCAGTTACAATAGGGAAAATAGAAACAAATCAAGGATGTACCATCTGCAGTGGTGCTTATTGAGAAGTGTCATGGGAGGAGAGAAAAAATATAAGTCTCTCCCCCAAAATTGCTTTTGGCATGAGATCGCCCAAAAGCTTTCTCTTGGTTGGAGATCGCCTAAAAATCTCTCTTGGCGTGAGATCACCCAAAAAATTCATTGTTAGCTTGAAATCACCTCAAAACCTCACCACTCGCATTCAAATCTAGCAACTCCAAGAAAACATGACAATTTTATATCTCATACTCTCTTACATATTAGGTGCACACTTTCCTTTTACACACTTTTACACTCTTTACTTACATATACATGCATTACTCCAATTTTTTCATATACGAAACTTTGAATATTTTATCTCTCTTATTTTGCATGCATGTCCTTAATATGTAACAATAAATAACTCACGTTAGCAAAAAAAAAATCTAGCAACACATTAATACACATATACTTCACCCCTAGGGTCTACTTCCCTTTCCTGGTATCCACACTTCACATTGTGATCACTTCACACTTCACTTATCCACTCGACATGCTATTGGCTACAATCTTCTCTACAAGATCACAAGGTACACATCTTATATCTAACTTATGCTATAGAATATTCAAACAACGACATATAGTGGGGTAAAAATATAGACACAAAATCTATGCACTTGAGTACATTTCTAGCTCCTAGAGCATACTAATATATACATGATTTCTAAGCAAGAAAAATAGTAATTGACAATGAATTTTGGGTCATTTACTTTGTCTCTTATAATTTTATTGAACTTGCACACCCTAAATCCATGTTGGTATTTGACTTATTTATATTTTATGGCCTCGAGACACTAAGCACCCATTTAGGATTAGAGTTACCAGGAGCTCCTATCCCTTCGAGCACTCCCGACCCTCTTTGCCTTCCTCTTACTCTTTTCGATCTTTACTTTTGGTCATCTTTTACAACTTTGGGTCATCCTTTTAGTTGTCAATTACAAAATTCAAACAAGGGAATCATACACACACACACACACACACACACACACACACACACACACACACACACACACACACACACACACACTTAGTTATTTCGCTCAAATCAAGAGGCCAAGCACTAAGTATTATCTACTATCACCTAAGCTTGCATCAAAGGCACAAGAGCATTTCAAAGGCATACATCTAGAAAATACATATAAGGGATAAGGTATGCATCACTATGCACACACGACATAGAGGGGAAGTTAATTTTATTTCATCTCTCATATTTACATACTTGGAGCATTCTAAATCTATCTCGCTATCATAGTGTAACTTGCACAATGACATCATAAGGAATCCTTACACACATTCAAACAAAACTACATGGAGTCGACATGTAGTGCAACACTAGTACTAATTTCAATCTTTGGGTGACCGTTGGGGTCACCCAACTCCCATTCTACATATTATTTATTAGTTTTCATGTGGTTTGTGGTTATGTGCATCTAGGTATCTATTTTGTAGGGTACATGTGTGAATAACAACATTGGAACAAATCCAGAGTGACAAACAAAGACCAACAATGAAGCTCCTCATACCTAGAAAATATCATAACATGAGAATCAAGTAGAAAATAGCACCCATATTCATTCACTAACACCCAAAGGCTTATGTCCTACACATTTCGTATCTTAGAACCTTCACTAAGCCTCGACAATGTTGCTTCTATTCTGCTTCGATATTGACTTTCCTAGATCATCTCTAGATTGTGTGAAATCAGCTAAGTCACCCTCTCTCTCTGTCTCTCTCTCGATTAGGGTTTCATATAATTTCATGATTTTTTCTTGTCTATTTACTATATTTTATCACTTATATATCATACACTATATTAGCTAATCTGAAATTAAGATTTAATTCAATTTATATTAAATCACAATCCCAAGAGGGATGGTCAACCTTGATTATGCTTTTGATAACATCGACAATGTTGTGAGAAAGTCCTCCCACACTCTAAGATATGTAATTGAATGCAACTTAGGAACTTTACAATATCTAAGAAAAGTTTGGTTGGGAATAAATTTAGATTTGGGTGAAAAATAGGCCTATACTAAACTCAAAGAAAATATCGTGATCATTTTTAGCTTGGTCCTATTCTGAGTTGAAGTCTTATAGGGAGGATTTATTTTAGGATGTGATACCTTTGAAAAATCACACTAATCCTTTTAGATAAAATCAAATTCCTATCAATCTCATCCTTACAACTAAAATATAAGAAGATCCTAAGAAAGTCAAGGATGGAGGCATTATTCACCCTATAAGATACACTTCATGAGTTGCACAATCTAGTTCTAAGTAAGAAGGAAAATGGGGACATTAGATTTTGTTTTGAATTTAGAAATTTAAACAAGGCTTCATTGAAAGACAACCAAATTTTCCAAACATGGAAAATATTTTACAAAAGGTGACAGGGTTAAAGATGCTTTCAACATTGGATGGTTTCTTAGGTTACAATCAAGTGGTGGTTAAAGAAATTGAGAAATACAAGACTACCTTCACCACTCCTTCAGAACCTATGTATATGTTAGAATTTTGTTTGGTCTAATGAATGTTGGAGCTAATTTACAAATAGAAATGGATGTTATATTTTCTGGATTCATTAATGAGTTTATTGTGGTTTACCAAGATGATATAATAGTCTTTTCCAAGAAGAGGGGTGATCACTTAGAGCACCTTGAAAATATCTTGATCAAGTGTAGAGAATTTGGTATCTCATTGAATCCTAGGAAATTCCATTTTGGTGTGTAAAAGGAAAATATATTGGGGCACATTGTGTCTCAAGAAGGAGTTATGATTGACCCTAAGAGGGTGGAGGTAATTGATAAAGTACCCATTCCCCAATCCAAGAAAGGTATACAATATTTCTTTGGTCAAATTAACTTTTGATAAGGTTTATATATAATTTTTCTAAGATCACTATACCTATCAAAAATATGCCAAAGAAAGATCAGATTATCAAATGGGGAGATAAGGCAATGCAATAATTTAAAGGAGTGAAAGATGTATTTAAGATTGCCCCTGTTTTGGCTAGTCCAGATTAAAAGGAGTTTCAGATTTTCTCCTTTGCATCTAAGGTTACAATTTCCTTAGTTTTATTTCAAAATGATGATGAAGGCCATGAGAAACCAATTTCATTCTTCTAGAAAATATTTACAAGGATTTTAATTGAAGTACACCATCAAGGAAAAACAAGATTTTTCTTTGGTAAAGGCCATTAAAATTTTTAGACCTTACATATTGAGCTCAAGGGTTGTTGCCTATGTGTCAAGGACCATGGTTAAAGACATCCTAAAACAAATGGAAGTCTTAAATATTAGGTGCAGGTGGGTCAAAAACTCCAAGAATATGACATGGACATTCAAACCACCAAGTTGGTAAGAGGCCTAGGTTTGGAAAGATTGATGGCGGAAGCAAATATGCAAGTTGTTGAATTAAACAATTTTGTTTCTAATCTAGGTGATCCCCATGAAAAGGTATGTGATTCTATTTAATACAAGGACATTATGTATTACCTGAAGAATTTGAATTTTCCTTTTGTCCTAGACAAGAATCAAATAAGGATGTTGAAGTTGGGGTCCCATGAAATACATCTTGACTAAATTTGGTTTAGCTTGGAGGAATCCAAAAGGGGTCTTATTAAGATGTCTAACTAAAGATGAATCTCATAGTTAGATCAATGAATTCTGTGGAGTTTTGGTGGCCATTATGATGCTAAAGTGATTGTTCATAAATTTTTGAGGGAAGGTTGTTGGTGGCCATCCATTTTTAAGTATGTTTTTAAAATTGTGAGGAAGTATGAGGGTTATCAATGTTTCTTAGGTAGGATAAAAGCTTTAGGATCCCTGCCATTGCAACCCATTTCAGTTGAAGCTCCTTTTAGACAATGGGGTTTGGATTTTATTGGTGAAATAATATATGCATATAGTGCGAAGCCACAAGTGAATTTTGGTTGCTATAGATTATTTCACCAAGTGGCTCAAGCAATCCCCACCAAAATGTCTACTCACTAAGTGGTCATAGATTTCATTTTAAATAACATTATTTATAGGTTTGGTGTCCCAAACAAGTTAGTTGCTAATAATGACATGATTTTAAAACCTAAACCTATAATGACATTATGTAAAGAATATGGTACAAACCTAAATTATTCATCTAACTATAACCCCCAAGGAAATGGGCAAGTTGAATCAAACAACAAGAACTTTCTTAAGATACTTAAGAGGACCTTGGAGGTTAACAAGAAGAAATGGGGTGAGCAATTAAAATTTGCAGTATGGGATGAAAAAATCACACCCAAAAGGTTAATTGGAAAGAGCACATTTGAGATAGTATATGACACATAAGAAATTCTTCCTCTTTATTTGAAGTTATCAATATATCAATTCATGCGAAGCTTGAAGAGGAGGAAGGAATAGACCCTTATACAACCAAGATCAACTAGATTGTTGAACTTGATGAGATTAGGAGAGAATCTCACCAAAGGCACATAAATTTCAAGGAAAAATTGAAGAAGATATTTGACAAGAAGGTCTCTCTAATAAGTTTCCAAATTGATACTTGGTGTTATTATGAGACAATAGACATTCAAAGATAAGGGAAAACATGGAAATTTTGAAGCTCTTTGGATGGGCCCTTACTCTATAGATGTTAGAATTGGGGAGCATACCTTTTTCTTGAGATATTTGGATGGTGAAATACTTGAGATTCCTATCAATGGTAGGCATCTCAAACACTTATTAGATTAGGTGTATCCCAAATAATTCCCCTTGTATAATTTATAGTCTTCCTCTATTTGATTTTGTGTTCCCTTGTTTGTTTTGTGTTTCCTTTATCCCTTTTTGTTGTTCTTGGAATTTTTTAACTCATGTGATATGAAAATGTAAAAACTAAGTGTTTTCCCATTTGAATCCTTTTCCCAATGGATAATCACCCTGTCTACTTCATCCATGAGATTTTCTATGGTTCTTTGGATACCCACTAGGGGTGTCCATCCCAGTTAGAGCCACCATTTCTCCGATTGATCAATTTAACCAATCATCTAATCACTTGATGCCACATGTCATTTCTTCTTAGAAAAGTAGAGGACCAATCATATCTTGCCACGTGTTCAAGGGGACAATCATTTCATTCAAAAATTAAGAGAATTTACATATTTTATCATAAATTTTGATCTAGGCATCCATTTTCAGAAAAACTTGTTACATTAGGAACATCTTGGAGAGGGATTTCCAAAGATATCATTTTAGGGTGAAATGGTGGAGAATTTAAGGAGAAGTGCATTGCAGAAATTTTGGCTATTAAACGTCATTTTTAGGAATCATTTGCAATTGTGGATTCTTGGCATGATCCTTCTTTACCCATGGAGGCTTCTAGAAGTGGAATATGCCCCTTTTGCCCCCACTAGATGAAGAATGGATGATCTATACATTGTGGAGTGGACATTTGGCATTTTTTCCATCTTTCATCTATCTGATTGCATGCTCCTTCATTGATTTTACCTCAATTCACATGGATCACAATCTCAACCATTGAGTGGGCATCAAGAGGGCACATTGTTCTAAGTTTAGGCTATGAATGTATAAAGACAAGGCTTATCCTAAAAAAAGTTTTTGGAATTTTTTTTCTCTTAAAAAATTAAAATTTAGGGGTTTAAGCTCTGAGAATGAGTATTTGATTGTGTAGAAACTTTGTAAAGATTTAGATACATGTAATTTTTATTTTCTAGTTCATGCTAACATGGTTGCTCATGTACATCCATTAACAAGCTTTGAGACTCATCTTATATATGTTTCCATTATCTTCTCTCGTAAATACACATGTAGGATCAACTCTACCATGAATAATTTTGATCTTTCTCATTGTAAAATAATCTTGAAATCAATAAATGATGACTCTCCTTGTAATTTTTCATTGTAGTGTTACTTTGCACCATTTGTTTCAATTGTAAATCTCCTTTCTATAATTTCTATAAATGCATATCTGTTTGCCCTAGGGTATCCTTTGACATTAGAATTTTTTTCTGGTGAGTGTATAAAGCTTCATTCTCAAGTTTCAGTGTTGAGGTATCAAGGGTTAGTTTGCATTTTTTCCTTATTTGGGTGTCCATGAGGGTAAAAACCTTTGGAGAGTGAATTTCCTTTGATTTCAGGTGTGAATGCATGAAGAATTATCAAGACAACATGGTTAATTCATATACTTTCTCTTACTATCCATTTCCCCATTTCCATCCACCTTCACTTTCATTTACACTATCCTTTTGCCCCATCCCTTATGCGATATAATCTCCTTTGCATATCCAACAAGATATCTATTGTTGCCAAATCACCGCACCCTTCGAATGGCCAGGATGTGAATAGGACGTTTGGTGTGATTGGGACACATGGGATTACCTCTCAAGCTATGGGACTTGGGCTCAAAGTGAACCTCCGGAGAAGGCCAACTTCCTCTTCCTAAACTAAGTGTTGTACTACTCCTAGTGTAATAAACATGATTATCTAGTCATATGCTAACATTTTCATGGGGTTTTAGGGAAAGAGATTTACAAAAATGAAATTATACTAGGGATGGTGATGCACCAAATGAAGGGCGTTTCTAGACTCAAGAAGGGTTAATTTGAAGAGGGTGTGTGCACCATAGGTCAACTTCACCTACTACAACTTAGAGAGGGTACATGATACCACAAACTAAGAGACATGTGTTCCCTTTGTTAAACTTTATCAAACTAAGAAATATACCAGTTTCCCAGTGAAGAAGGATGAACTCAAGAAGGGTGAACAAACACCACAACTCAACTGCATGCAATACTCCACCACTCGATAAGAACAAAACTCCAAGAACCTACAATAGAAACTTAAACTTGCATAGTGTACCTACAAGTACGAGAAAGGCACAAAGAAGCACAGAAGGATGAAAGGACCAAGATTAGTCACAAAAACACACTTTTATTGCTTCAATAACATGCACAATGCATCATACATTCAGAAGAGGCAATAGTTGCCATTACAGTCTTGAAGAGGAAGCTTGAAAGTTCTCTCAACACACAAGAACAACTTGCAGAAGAGAGAGGACTCTTGAAAAGCATACACTCGCCTGAGATATCTAACTTTCCAACTTGTCTGAACTATTGGAACCCTTTGAAATGAGCTTCCAACTTACATTTATAAAAGAATATGTGAGAAAGAAGAGGAAAGGTCATAATTACATTCCTAAATTGAAGGCCCATGATGTATTTATCACAGTTAATTGAATCACTTGAGAAGGTTCCATCATGGGTCATTAATTACCTGATGACCGAGTCTTCTCAATTAATTAAAAGAATATTTAAATAATAATAATAAATATTAGTATTAAAATATTTTAATTAACATAATATTGGGAACCCCTGTTGACCCGTTTGACTTGAAGAGGTGGGGGTCCATGTGGATAGAGTCTGTACATAGCCCAAATCGGTGAGTTTTGAATCCTCTAACTCGGTGTTGCACTCGATTTTGAACCCCACACCAACTCTTTCCTTACCTTGGCAATCGAGCTCTTTTGCATTGAGTCCTTCAAATGGTGAGCTATCAAACTTGATTCTTATCATTTTCCTTGGTTAACTTGAGGCCATTTATGCATTCCACATTGCCTTTCGTGAAACATATGTGAGCTTCCCCATGAATTCACCAAGCTCCATTGGTTAGTTTTATCCTTTCGAGTTC
Organism: Taxus wallichiana var. yunnanensis; assembly: GCA_018340775.1. NCBI lineage: Eukaryota > Viridiplantae > Streptophyta > Pinopsida > Cupressales > Taxaceae > Taxus > Taxus wallichiana. The sequence goes on along the minus strand of CM031234.1, from coordinate 252,348,522 downwards.
CATTTTTCCATGAGCTTGGTTCATTCTCTACATGCTCATCCTCTATAAGCTCGACCGGAGCCAATTTACCCCACCGTCATGGCTTTTTGAACACCTTGTGAGCTAATCAAAATGAACTCAATTCTCCATAACTCGTCTTCCACCAGCTCTTCTCGATGCTCATGCATAGGGTTCCTTGACTGAGTTGTATATCTTCCTCATTAAGCCAAAATGCATGTAGATCCTGTGAACTTGGCCTGACGTAAGTTAAGACTCACTTCACGAATGCCACTGCTACGGTCTTTCTTCAAACTCTAAATCAAGCCATTCTAAATTACCAAGCCACCTACATGCATCATGCTCGAATCAAAAAGCCTCTAAAAATACATTAAACTTCGACACCCATGAGCTTAGTCTTTATCTCGACTTGGTACCAACATTTCCACAATATGAAAAGTTTGACTCTAAATCATACTTTGTGGCTTTGTTCTATAATACATTGGTGACCCACAGAGGTTAAACAATTCAATGAATTTAAATTATTTCACTCTTGCATGTTGCAGCGCTTTATTTGGAAATGATTTTCGAGCTATGAAAATTGTTAGGGATCATGTCACGTGGCCCTATCAACACTCAATTGATTGATTTCTCTGTGATAGCTCTAGCTTGACAGATAGAGTTATTTCTTCTTATTTTGGACCACATATTCACATGCATCCACGTTCAAACTCCATGAAACAACACCACAAACTCCTTAAATTATCATTCACACTTTCTTGAGACAATTCTTTCCAACTCGGAGAGATCTACATGAAATCTACTGAGTTTTCCTAGCATCAATATCACCACCAAGTGTGTCCCCACGAGCTCTTCAACTGACTCGGCCTGGCTTTGTTTTGCATGTCAACATGAGAACTTGGTTGGCTCAACTTGGACTCTCACATGTTTATGTACCAGCCCATATTTACCATCTTACACATTTGAGTTCCTTACTCCCTCGGCAACAATGGGTCTATGCTCATTGGTTATAAACTCAAGCACTAGCTCATGCATTGAGCTCTTCTTTGATTTGGTCAATCTCTCAAGCTATTCTATGCTTTGTATCTGTGGGAAATATTAAGACTTGTTCGATCATGTTCACATTTTCACGCCTCTTCCTCGATGTTGATTCTTGCGATCACCCTGAGAAATTCATGTGGTATTTCAAGGGCTTCTCTTCGAATACATGCTTAATCCCTTTATATCATGTTTTGATGTATGTCCATACCTTGTTCCAAAGCTCTTATTGTGGCACAGGCTAGAAGTATGCCGGAAAAGGTGAACTGATCAGGTCGACATCTGTTTGTTGCATTCGGTGAAACAATATCAATGCCCCATGAGGAAACCCATGTCTTCTGTAAGCTGCAATTATGGTATTCCATGAGAAGACGTCTCTTTCTGTCATGTCATCAAACACGTTACGAGCATCCGCCAAACTCCCGCACTTGACATACATGTTGATGAGCTTATTTTGAATAGTTGTGCGTGTGGGAAATGTAAATTCTCTGTGATTGACAGGATAATGGATTGGTTTACCTTGTGAAAGTGTATTCTTGGAAATGCAGGTCTGCAATAGTTGAAGATATGTAGACGGGTTTACAGGGGTGTTGTGTGTGGTAAGTAGAATGTGTAGAGCCTCCTTTAAACGACCTTCTGTACATAACGCTGTGAGATTGAGATTGAAAGTGGATGGCATTGGCACTGGCATTGCATTGAAGCATGGGAAATGTCAATTTAGTTGTACCACTATGAAAATGAACCACTGTAAGCGTCCTTAGAAGTGGTAATATGACTGAGTTCTGAACCTTTCGACTACTCATTATTCACCTCCACATTGAATGGGTCTTCGTTACATTGATCTTCCCCAACCGATATCCTTTCAATGTTTGGTGTTCCTCACTTTGTGATGCATTCAAGGTCCATGCGCCACTCCACTCGACATTTGACTCGTTCTTCCAACTTGGCGTCATTCCTTATTCACCTGTTTATATGGCGATTCACTCACCATACCTTGGTCATCAACTTCCTCCTCCAAATTCTCCAACATGCTCTGATCCTCCTGTTTACATAGCCCGTGCAGAAGTCTCATGTTGGTTTTCCATCCCAATATTTCCAATTGACCATGCTTTCCTGAATCTCCCCTATGCGGAGTTAATAGCTTGGTCTGCTATCTCCAATGTCTCGAACCCATCATACTAGCTCTAAATCCCCACGTAACAGCTGGCCACATTAATCCATGGGGCCCGGCCTCAGCTTCACCATGAAAACTTGGCAAGTAAGTTCCTTATCTCCACAATTCCCACCAGTGGCGCGGATCACCATGATTTTTTTCCTCCTGCCGAGTCAAGCCAGATGGGCTCTTCTTTCATCCCATGATGCATTCAAACCTCCTCTACATGGAGTTCATGCTTTGGCTTTCCATTCATGAAAACCCACTTGGAAATCATCATGGAATTTTCCCATGCATGGAAATATCATATCGGCTTGCCATGACACTATCTCCATTATCGAGCCGAGTTCTCAATGCCCATGTACAAGTTACCTTAAAACAACACTCTACAATGACTTGAATCACCTATACAGCTCCCTGCCCCTGAAAGGCATCTACCGTATTGATATATAAACCTTTTCCTTCATCATATTTGAGGAAAACATCAAACTCTCGGTGCAAACATTTCAGCTGTAGCTTGTAAGGTGTGATAATTCCAACAGAAACCTTTATGCCTCGCCAACATAGCAACTTGTTGAAGATGCTCATATAATTGCAAAGCAAATTGTGCTTCATGAATATTCTCGATATGAAATGATTCACCTCTATGAGATTCACTTCCATGAGTTACATTGTAAAACAAGTACGGTCTCAATAGAGAATCTTTGTAATAAATTTCATCGAGTCTCCTCGTAAACACTCTCACTGTGTCACTTAATTGATTTTGATAAAAATATCTTGAAGGAAAATCCTGAATTTGAGGATGCATTCGATATCTTGAATGATAACAACATAGTTGGACAACCTACTTGTTGGAAGTGCTCAAAAAGGCTTCTACTATACTTAAATATGCCTCATTACTTGGTGCGTGGGAAATTGTCACCTATCCCTTCCATTTGGGCCAATTCCAAATCCTTTGGGATCTGCAAACACATTCTCCAAAAGCTGACCATGCTCTGAAGAGGACTTGCATCTACAAATTCAACAGCCTCTTCAACTAGCTTATCAATTTTCTTTTCAATCAACTTTAGATTTGATTCTTTGACAAGATTGTTCTCGATTAGGTAGCTTTTTAAAGCCACAATTGGGTCTCTTTCTGCATAGTGAGCCTTCTCCACAGGATCTCAAAGCTCATCTGGATCAGCAAGAGAATGTTCTCTAAACTGGTATGTCTCGCACTCAACGAGGGTAGGTCCATCACCTCTCCTTGCTTTGGCTATTGCCTCCTTAGCAACCTCTCTAACTTTCAACACATCCATGCCATCCACATGAACTCCTGGCATCCCAATTTAGTAGCAAGTTTTATTTGTATGAAATACTAACATGAGTTCCCACCTTGAGTTGGTCAAAATGGCTCATCTTCTAAGTGTCGGGCTCACTTATTTCACATCTTTCTCAATGAACTACTCGAGTTGTCAAAACATGAATCAGATTATTATCAACTCGATGAGGGAGTTTAACCTGATTTGTCTTCCAGTGCAACTCACTAGGACTCAAGCTATTTTTGTCTCTCTACATGATTGTAATTCAGTATTCGCAGCTCATCTGAGTATGCTTGAGCCCGAATCATTTATCTAATTTTTTACTTGATTACTTATCACTCACCCGAGATATATTTGGAACTCGGTACCCCTCCATATGAATTAACAACCTTGCATTTGAAGAAGACAACCGAAAAACTTATTTTTGGCCTCTATGAACTCACCGAGCTACTCCAAATAACTTGTCACACATTCATATAAATAAGGTTAGTGAAATTGAATCAAGCATTCCAATCTCGCTTGTCATAATAATTCATATTGCCATGCATAGAAGCATGATAAAAACCATATAATACGTTTTGTTGATTTTGGGTCCCAAAGCCAATTTCCTTGTTCTGAACCTACTTTGACTATTTGAAATGTCATGAAACTCCTCGTGGAGGCCCTTTTCTAGTTCTGGGGAATGGTAGGCTCCCACTTGTCCAATTTTTTCCAAGAGGGGAAAAATTAACAACAATATCTACTTCCAAATCACACATACCCTCGCATACTTTGAGTGTATTTTCCATGAATTGTTAAGATTAACATCTCAAGTTTTATTCCATTCCAACTCATCAACAGATTCCTTCTAGAATGATGTTTGTGATCACATCCAATATATATTTAGTGGCTTGTGTCTAAGAATCCAAGTGAGTGTATTACTTTGTGACCATTCACTTAAATGAGTGTTGCACTTTGTGGTTACATTTGACCTTAGATTGACGCTCCAACAAGTTTGAGGGTTTGATACTTGGTATCTCCCTCTCCCTTTCAAGCCCCCACTATGGTCCTCTCACCTTAGTTCAAGTAGAGCCATAAAATAACAACACATCAAACACATCCTTAGTAGGGTTCCTCCATGTCATTCTCAAAGGCTTGGTCAAGTGAGAAAGACTCGATGCATCTCGGCCAGCAAAACGAAAAACCAACACACCCATCTTTCCTCCTTGCCTTCTAGTTCATGTCATCTACATTCAATCCTTGTTACATGCTAGATTAAGAACTAACAATAGTCATTTTCATATTCTTTATTATTTTAATTGATTTTTCAAATTTTATTAGTAAATTCTTTCTCTTTGCAATTATGTCTACCAATAAGAAAAAGTGAATAAATTTTATGATGTTAATAATATCATTGGTATAATCAATACTACCAACTAATCATGCATTGATGTAAGAAATGAGTACTACTATCAGCACAAAGTTACTAACTCTCCACGTAGTTTCTTTCCTCCCCTTAAATATCCAGTGAAGAATTTTCTAACTTAAGATTTTTTTAATCTTAAACTATCTAGATCAATAAATTATTTGTGCAATACTTTATTATTATTCATATAGCCAATATATTAGTCGTATTCATTTTTAAAAGACTAAATACATATTTGTTCAATTTTGTGAATGAGAAGTTAGAGAGAATGTAGACTAAAGTGATTCTGAATTGGGTGAGTTTCATATTAATAAGTTAGTCAAAGTGTTGAACTAGAAACCATGTAATGAATTTGATAAAAGGAAATTTGTTCCAAGAAGGTATGTACGTTGATAGTATGTATGTGATATATTATCTTTCTAGCTAGATTTATAACACATGTAGACAACTATAATTATAAATAATATAAATAGTAAAATTTTCCTGTGAAAATATTTTGAATGAATTGAATTGGAAGAGATGACACACCATTATGCCAATAGGTGTTCGTACAATTTTAATTATGGGTGTAATGGTACGATTTGTGTAGTTTTATTACTGACATTAAATTTGGTTTCCATTTTACCACCACAATGATAACCTATTGATGTTTGAAATTCAAAATAAAATATACAAATATCTTTATAAAACAATAAAAATGAACAAAATAAATACAAATAATAAAAATGTGAAAAGGAGAGGAGAAAAAAAGAAAACAAGTGTAGAAAATTAGAAATAAGTATTTATTATTATTTAATTAAAAATATTCTACACAACTTTTGTGTTAGCTTCCATGCATAGCATTATCTTTTCGCATAACTCCTCACCCACAACATGCATTACACCACCATATTTTCCCATCAAACCACTTGAAATGGAAATCTAAATATTTTGCCTCTTATTGTTATGTATGTCCCCATGCGACCTAATGTCACATCCATCTCTAACACTATTAATTGGTTGGATTTTTTTCACAATAAATAAATTAAGCAAAAAATAAGCATAGATGAGAGAATAGGGAAGCTTGAAGAAGAAACAATTAACCAAATAATTTTCTGCTATGTTTAGTTTTATTGCATTATTTTTATTATTGTATTATTTTAAATATTCTTTTCAAAAATTGTTGGGATTATTTATTAGAAGAGGAGAAACCTTTTAAGTATTGGAAATAGAGAATAAGGAAATGGAGAAGTGGAGATGGAGGCTACTAGAGTGACACAAACATGAGGGGAATGTCAATCCTTGAATAAAGCATGAATTCAATATTTTCTACGTTTAGCCAACATAATTTATACTTCTTTCAATTATGGTTCTCTTTTCAAATAAATACACCTTTACAAAACATATGGAATACCTTCTAACCCACATATGACAAAATAAAATATTCAGTGCCTAGTTCCCTTTAGTTTTGTATGTTTAAAGTGTTACCCTTGTGTGCATTAACAACCATACCCACCATTATCCCAATCCTCTATACTAAAATTTAGTGGCCTTGAAATTCATTGTTCCATTGCCTTATTTTGTTTTCTCCCATCTCCTCTCTTGGCTTATTTTCCTATTCACAACATGCAAATAAGTTTATATAAAAACATAGATAAAAGCATGAAAACATGTTCTTCCATATTTGTATATCTATTTTTGGCTATATCTATGGATTATTATTAATGTAGATATTAATTCATAATATGTGAATAATCTATTTAGCAAATATATACATAGGTTTCATGTTTTAAAAATGTGTAGATTCTATACCAAATACAATTTTCTATCAAGATTTTTTTTTAAATAATTATAAAAATTCATACACTGATGATATTAAATTGGTAGGTCTATATATAATGTAATAAATATCACTTACCACATATCTTATAAATCTTATATTTAGATTTTGTATTATTGATTTATATATTGAATAATATAATTTATGATATAATCTTTGGACATTTTATAGGTATAAAATAATTCAATAGATATAATCCGTAAGATAGTGGAATATACAATAGGTATGCTAGATTTATATGTAATTATATGTAAATATTAATCATTAAACAATAGTCATTAGAATCAATAATCTAATTAATTTGGATACAAAACAAACCATATAAGCTTATAATTACAATCTAGTATTTTTAGATCGATTATGATTTATGGGGAAATCCATGAGAAGCCTAAAACAAATAAAGAATGAAGTTTGTATTGCTAAAAATTGATCTCTCTTCATGTATTTTACATAGATATAACAATTAGGATAATATAACATACATGTATAACATATCTATCTTAGATAATAATATGTAAAATACATTGAGATATATTATGCGGAAGTTATTGTGAGAGTATTACCATGAATTTCCTCCATCCCTACACATGAATCACATAGATGTTGAGGACACATTGATTTTTGTTGGTCAAAGTTAATACTTTACAAGCTATTTTTTGATATAGAAATTGATATAGGACTCCGATGATGGTGCAATAAAATAAAATTAAACATTATTAGATTATAAGTATCGCATGTAAAGTGGAGGATTATTTATATGATATTAAAAATCATATTGATTATGAATATATGGATAAACAACTTCCTCATATAAACACAATGGAACATAAGTGTGAAATAATATCTAGGCTTCAATGTGGCCAAATAATTGGAAGTGAATGAACTAGATATGTTGGGAAGAATAGACATTGATAGAAAAACATCATAGAATAATAAATATTTTAGTGAATAATACACAAATAGAGCAATAATATTAATAAGTACCATAAAACATAATATGTCACATGGATGATGAACTAGGACCAAACATGAATTGTTGAACCTTTGGTGCTAAACAAAAATGAGAACTTGATGAAATTATTCCACATCATCATCAAGCTCAAAATGCCATTCCATTATGCATGCTAGTTTAAAGGATAAAAGGAATAGAAAAATCATACGTAATTGAAACAATTCATTAAGGACTTCAAGGTACAACTTTCCAAGAGAAATATCCTCTTCAACTACTTGCATCAACATAATTTACAACATTCAATATTGGTGCATCGACAATCCATTTGTGAATGTGAATCCTAGTCACAATTTTTTTAGAATTATACAAATGACCGATAAATGTTTCAATAAATTCTTATATAAAATATGAGATATGAAATTACAAAAATTGACAATCGGAAGTTATTGATGATAAAACCAATGTTGAAATAGATAGAGATACAAACAAAGTATTTAACAATACTGTTTGACAAATTCATTTTCCATAAACGATAATTTTGATAACCAAAACAAAATAAATTTGCATTCATGATTGAAATGACCTATTGCACATAGTATTATAACCAAAGTAGGTAGTACCAATGCACAAAAATAAGGTCAAAATGATGAACTATATGCTGAATTATTAATTGCTAAAGATGTTTTTCTTACTATAATTTAATATGTTGTATACTAAACATTTAAATTTTAATCAAAAGATTCATATTATATGTTAAAACAAACCGTAATACTCGTAGATGCTACTAACATCCTAATTTTAGATGAATCTATGTAAAATACACCAAGATGTATCATTCTTGAGGCACCTAGTCCACTTATGCCTCAAATCTAATATAGGCATCCCAAGAATGATAAATATCACTGTATTTTACATATATTTATCTAAGATAGATATGCTAGCGTATAATCAACAAAAATAGAATTAAATTGTATAAATGGATGTCTATCCATTACCCATAAAAGTTCTTATTATAATGTATAATGTTATTTAAAAAATAAATTAATGACCCATTTAATAATCACACTATTAAAATCCAAATTAAAACATAAAAAAATTAAAGCAATATGAGTCTTTAAAATCTAAACTTTAGCTTTTAGTTTACTTAATTTTAATAAGATTTTTGAAATATTATGAATAAGTTGACAAAATCTGTATTTTTGTGTATATTTAAATTGAATAATTAGGTTTCATACAAAAGGTTGTTAATTAATAATTGCAAATCAATATTAAATAATTGAAAATATAATATGATATATTGAAGAGATCACTAATAAAAGACATTGAGAAGAAAATCATAGTGGTTGACATCAAGATAAATCCATTAGATACATCATCAAGATACATCATAGTGGATGTACATCAAGATAAATCCATTATGAATAAGTTGACAAAATCTGTATTTGTGTCTATATTTAAATTGAATAATTAGGTTTCATACAAAAGGTTGTTAATTAATAATTACAAATCTATATTAAATAATTGAAAATATAATATGATATATCAAGAGATCACTAATAAAAGACATTGAGAAGAAAATCATAGTGGATGTACATCAAGATAAAATATAATATGATATGTTTGATATTGGTGGGATTTTATTCAATCGTGTGTCGACTCAATTCTAAAGTCTTTTTCCGCACTTTTCAAGCTTAATTTCTCTAATAATAATCTTGAGGTAATAATATTATTGTTTAAGTTTTCATTGGAGGAATTTTTAGTTTTCATCATCTCTAGCTACCCAAGGAATCTTTGTCCTAATATTTAATTGTTTTTTTGGTATATTTCAATAGACCTTGAAGGATAATTATGCATTGCTGCAAGGAATGGTTAGTCTCAATAATGCAAGAAAGTGTTATTACAGCCAAATTGATTGTTTTCATGTGTTCATATATTCAACATAACATAATATTTTCAAAACAAACTCTTCATCCCATTCTATACACCTAGATGGAGTAACTAGATCATCCAAGAAACATTGCATATTAACTATGTTCATTCATTGTAGTGTCTTAGGGACAATTTTTTTCCTCTAGGATTAAATATAGGAATCTTAATATCATTATGGTTGTGAAGGAAGAGAGATGAAAATATAATAAATAAGCTTCTCAAGGAAGGAGTCAAATAAAAGATGAAGAGGAATCACAATAACATTAACATCTACAATATCTAAATCTTCAAGGTTTTGAAGGCACACACTCTAATATTGACATCTCCAAAGAAGGCCATAGGGATCATGAATAGTTTCATAAATGATATCTTTGATAAAGTATCCAATAAGGCTTTTAATATTATGTACGACATATTAGCATAGATATCTTAAATACATCTATCAATCTCGAGGTGCCTATATTAGAATTCTTACATAAATTAGATAGGCACCTCAAGATTGATATCTCTATGTGTCTTTTAGATAGATGCATTAAGATATCTATACTAGTTTATAAAATACATTTAAAAAAAAACTAAAATAAAACTAACCTAAAAGTAAAAATACATCTAAAATTAAAAACTAAATTAAAACTAACCTAAAACTAAAAATACATTTAAAAGTAAAAACTAAAATAAAACTAATCTAAAACTAAAAATACATTTAAAAACTAAAAATAGTATTTATTCATACTTATTATTTATTTGACACTAATTATCTTCCACTAAAAATTAATATAGTTACTTACATGTAAAAATAAAAATACATCTAAAAATAAAAATCTAAAAACCAAAAATAATATAGATCAATTACTTACATATTCGGACATATTATTTACTCCATAGTAATTAACTTCTAATAAAAATTAATATCCCCAAATTTCCTTCCGCAATTACCGATTCACATTTTTTATCTTTCACACTTTTAAAATAACTTATATTAAAAAGTAAATTATTTTAATAATTAATTATTACTCAAAGAAATATAAAGTCTTTTCAATCAACACACGCCATTACACCCTTGCTTGCTTGCTATCATAGAACACCTCTAAGTATAAATAAGAAGCCCATGGTCACATTACAAGAGATTCAAATAATTGTAGCTCACTATTCCCGAGATATTAAATAACAATTATTTTTTAGGTACTAATGTTGTCATAAAATTACTGATGCTTAAAAGTATTCAAGGGTGGAATTTTCAAGAATTTTTTTTTCAACATCACACGTTTCATAGACTTCTAGATTTTCTTTGGATGAGATAGGGTTAAGATTTAAATCATCAATGAAATTACTGGAAATTGTTATCCAATGCTCGATATTTTAATTGAAATGATTAATGCAATCATTTTTCAAATTTACTAAATTTAGGTGAATTTCATTAGTTTTTCATAATGTTTATAATTTGAGCTCTATGGACTATGAAATTTGCTTTTTTAATTTAGTAGGTCCATTTTTGTGTAAATTAAGGAAGGATATTTGTGGGAGAATTTGTTATTTTTTCTTCTTTTATTTTTGATGTTAGTATAATTTAAAAAGAAAATATATTAACCAGAGTTCATTTGTGGGTGTGTCATTATCTACGACACCTTTGACACTATAGTAAGGTTGATAGAAACAATAAATTTGCCTATTGGGTGCATTTTATTTAAATAATAAAATGAATTTTATGTGAAACCCATTATGATAATTAATTTTTGCCTATCAATTTTACTATAGTTAGAATTTTTTATCTTATTTTATTAAAAACACCATTTTAAATCACCCGACAATATATAACTATTTTTTTAAAACTTTTAGGTTTTAAATTAATGTTGTGAAAAATAAATTGTCCATGAATTTAAAGAGTTTCTTTGGAATAGTAAATGAGAAAATTGGGGAACAAAAATATATTTTTTAACTTATTTATTTTTCATTTTTAATTATCTTATAGGCCTTTATTAAGTTAACTTTCTTGAAAATTGTTATATTGGTGTTTATAGTTGTCTTCATAATATATATATTATTTTTAATTGAATTTTCAATTTTTATTGATGAATCATTTTACTTGTGTAATTTTTTCCACAACCTTTTGTTTCATATTGTATTGATATTAAGACATGCCAATTGGATTATTTATTATTTTGGAGTCAATATTTAGAATAATGGAAAAATTCCTCAGCTTTCTAGCATTCACCAACTACTAAGATTTTCTCTCACACATGGCGCATGGAAAAAGAAGGGTGGTGTAAAGCGTAGAGAAAACATATCTTAAATATGTGGGAAGGGAAGACGTTTTTATAGAATCTGCCACACAATAATGGAAATGATTGAATATTGTAGCTATGACATTCATTACATCGACATTAATATAAGTGAAGAAAATTCAAAAATAAATTTATCAGAGATCCCATAAGGAAAGATTTTACAATCATCAAATCTAGACAAGATATCAAGAGATGTTAATTTGTATTTTTCTTTTCTATTTTATAATGTAATATTTTGGTAAAATCGAATTTCCTTTAAGAGTTAGCTTCTAAATATCAATAACCAATTTTTCATTCTATTTGTAAGAAGTTCTCGTGATATTTAGCCAATAGACCTTTATAAGTAATTTTATTTTGTTGTTTCCATTTTTATCGATGTCGCCTTTTGCTTCAATTTTGTTTGATATACCTTTATAAATAGAGTACAATCAATAATAATTTTCAGCCTATTTATAATTTTGGTCAATGATATTTTATAAGTGCACTTTCTTTATAACTATCATTTAAGTCATACTCATTGTCCAAAATATGTGTAATTTTATTTTCCAAAAATAAAAGGTTCATCCTTACAAATGCATGCAACATGAATGAAGTAGTTTAAATTATCAGTATATCTAAATGATCAAACATCATTTTTTTTTCTTAATCAAGTTTGATTAAAGATGAAATAATTATTCAATGTCTTTTTCAAAAAAAAATTAGGTTTACTTAAAATCATTAAAGTTATCTCTATTCATTTTCACTTCACTTTCTTCACTAACATTATATCTCACCATCATATCTCCTCTAAAATTTTAGGTTTTAAGGTTTGTACCCTAACCTTCCCTTGACCCCCTCTTAAGAAAAGTAATTAAAGATTCAATACACCAAGTTACACATGTTATCACTATAGTGGAAATGGTCCCTAACAAATCCTTCACTTTTACAAATATGAAAGAAACGAGATTCCCTGCTTTGGTTAGATGTTTTCCTCCTCATATATTCTCATAGATGAATGGCTTATATCACAACCAATTAAATGGCATAAATTGTGCCCCTTCACTTAAGTTGGCCTTACCCAATATGATGGAACCTTCCTTTTTTATTTTCAATAACATGGCCACCCGAGTGTTTCTCGGGACTATTGAAGCTATACGAGAAGTCACCATGAAGTGTATTGATCTTATCCTTATACGTATTGTTATTCTTTGAGTCAGTGCAGTATTATGTATGGGATTACAATGAATCAAATATATTTAATCCTCTCTACATCTGTTTTACACCCTATTTAGAATATTTTAGAAAGGAGAATATAAGGTTTTAGTGAATTAAGTACATTAATAATGTAAATTGTAGATACAAGGAGTCACTTTAATTAATTTACTTCTAACATTAATGATACAATATCATAACAATGCACTCATGCTTACAAGATATGATAAAAGTTTGAACACACAAAAAGATAAGTATACCTAGTTGATTATAGATTATTTTGGGATGTTCTAGATGTGTAAATAACTGGAACTAGAGAATTTGGACTCGATGATTTTTTGTTTCTAAAACCATGACCGAAAATGACCTAGGACATGACCATACAACTTTGTCGGGATTATTTGTATAGTCTTGATTGTAATGTATAATTTTAGACCTACTCAAAATCTAATTTGATAACTTTATGGGAGTGTCACCTTCTTGGAAATGTATGTCACTATCAAACCCTAATTGTCAGCTATTCTGCAAAGGCTTATGACCATTCTCGAATAGGATCTCAACCCCTAGAGATGGGTGGAAGACCCTATAAAACAAACATTAGTTGGGTTATGGACCACCCTGTGCACCACTGATGTTGAAACTAATCTAAAGAGGCCTTTAACTACATGTTATCCACCTAACATGTGATATCTAAATGAATGCAACTATAGTTTTCCAATTTGAACTTATTTGACAATGTTTGAATTGAGTATGGATCTTCTAAAATACTTGGATAATGAATGTTTGAATTTTTATAAATGAGATAACTTGACCTCTTGATATGATATGATGCTTCAAGCCTATAGTGATTTTTTTCCTAATGAGTGTGTATAAGCTTTGAAAATATTTAGGGAGCCTTGGGTGCCTTTCGCAAGTATATGAAGTTAATGTATCAATGTACTACCATATGATTTCTAGGTTTTTAAATGAGAGTCTTTACTTGCTTATATAGGGTTCTAAAGGTAAATTATCAAAGAAAGGAAAACCTAAAGGGAGTAATGTACCTAACAAATAATTTGAAATTGAAATAAAATGTCGAGGATGTGTTGTTATAAAATTGTACAAGTTGAGCAAGACTAGATATAAACTCACGACCAAATTAAGAAAGAAAACTAAAGTTTGCATCTTGTACATTAGAGTTTGTCTATGGATTTTATGCATTTAAATCTTCAATTTTTCTGACATATCAGTTTGTATGACTAAGCAAGCTAGAAAAGAGGCATTGATATGTGCCAAGAGGGGATATAAATAGCGTGTTTGTCTTAGCAATACTTCCCTTTCAAAACTAGAAGTGCCAAAGAGTAACTTGCTAAATTTTAGTGTTTACATTTTCCCCTTTAAGTATAAAATGAAAAATTCATGCTTAAAGGAAAAGATAATTGCTTGTGTAGAAATATTTTTCGTTGCTCAAAGTTTTTTTTTGTAGTTGTATATTGTGCTTGTTATTAACATGTTCCATGATGAAACCTGGAACATAGTGTATAGTCAATTTCCATAATAGAAAATTGAAATTTAACTCAAGTATAAAGTGTAATATGTAAAACTTACATTTTCATAAAGTGAAACTAAAGGGATGAAAAATATGGAAGAAATAAACCTATTTTTTTGTTGGTATGAGTGAGTTTTGAGGTCTTCTATAATGGAATTATTTATATAAATCTGATTATTAGCAGCAATAGAACACCAAAGACCACAAGATTAAAGATAAATGATCTCAATATGTAAGTAGAATATCTTAGCCACTATGAGGGGGAAACCTCCAAACCATACAATAAGACTCAAATGCTCAATATGATTAAAAAATAATACCCTGACTCCTATATATACTATTCCTATGTTAAGGCCATCACCAAGGCCTACCCACCAATTATAATATAATATATATCAAAGAGATAAATCATGATAATAAGTTATGATAGCCACAAGTTGGCTATATAAATACAATGTAAGATATATGATTAAGGGTGTAGCATGCCCATCCCTTCAAGCAACATTGCCCCCAATGTTGAGATTATTTGATGTTGTTGTAGGGAGTTTGCATCCTCCCAAGTTGTGTCTTCATTGTCTAGATTTTTCCACTTGATCAAATACTCATTGATGACCCTTGTTTGCAATCGCGATCGCTCGGTGCGTGTCTCGAAGGATGCATTCTAGTTCAAGGATGATTCTTCCCTCATATTCAAGATATGGTAGCACTATTTGAGCTGATACCGTTTGCCAAATTAACTTCTTTAGGCAAGATACATGGAGGATTGGATGAATTCAAGTGGTTGGAGGAAGTTCCAGTTTGTATGCTACACTACCAATCTTCTGTAACAATTGATAAGGGCCATAACACTTAAGTGAAATCTTATTATCCTTTTTCTGTTGTTTCAAGGACATTTTCTTATATGGTTTTAAATGCACAAAAACACAATCAATGAATTCAAAATGTCTTTCACTATGATGTTGGTTTACCTGCTTCTTCATGCAGTTTTGTGCCATGGCCAAATTTTCCCTGAGACTAGAAAACACCTCTTGTTGGTGTTGAATATGCTCTTCAACTACTCAAACCCTCAGTTGGAATCTTAAAGATGAGGTGATGGATGGTGGATGGTACCCATATAATGCCAAGAAAGGAGACATTTTAGATGAAATATGAAAGGATGTGTTATACCACCATTCTATCAGTGGTAACCATTAGACCCATCTCACTTGCTTATCTGAGGTAAAAAATGAAGATATCCCTCCAAGAAATTTTTTACCACCTTTGTTTTCCCATCATATTGTAGATGATAAGAGGAACTACAAGCTAGTTGCATGTCCAATCATGAGAACAAGTCAGTCCAAACATTATAAGTAAAGATAGGGTCTTGATCACTTACTATAATCTTCAGTGTCCCATGTAGCTTTTGAACTATATACCTGAAGGTTGTTGCTACTGTACTCACAACAAATGGATGTGATAAGGCAAAAAAATGGGCATATTTGGTGTGTCTGTCCACCACCACCATGATTACATTTTTACCTTTTGATTTAGGAAATCTTGTGATGAAGTCTATGAACACATCTTCCCACCTCTGGCTAGGAATAAATAAATGTTGTAAAAGACTTGGGGACTTAATTGTTTCACCCTTATTTTGCTGAAAAACCATGCATTCTGCCAATTTTTTTGGACATCCCCTTTTAGCCCTTCCTAGAAGAAATCATGCTTGATTTGATGACAAGTCTTCGAGAATCCAGAATGCCTGCTACTAGAGAAGAATGGAGCTAAGATATAACCCTATTTTAAGGGTTGAATTCTTACATAGATATAATCTATCTTTATACCATAAAGCATCTCCTTTCCATAAAAAAATTTCTGACATTCTTGGATCTTGTTGGAGATTCTGAATGATATTTTGTGTACCCGGTTATTTTCCATTTAGACCTCGCATCCTCTATCCAATCCTTCCGTAATAAATATATGACACACAATGATGCCTCAAATGATTCACCCTTTCGAGATAAAGCATCAATAACTACATTCTCTTTCCCTTTCTTGTATATTATCTCAAAATCATACCCCAAAAATTTTGAGACCCATTTCTATTGTTCTTTAGATGATAAATGTTGCTCTAAGAAGTATTTCAAACTATCATGACATGTATTTACTTTGAAATGTCTACCCATTAGATATGTTCTCCGTTGCTTCACTACATTTAGTATGGCTAGAATTTCCTTCTCATAAAATGGTTAAGATATATTCTTACCTTTGAACTAGAGGCTCTCAAAGGAAATGGGTCAACCTTATTGCATGAGTAATACCCCCATACCATACCCTAAAGCATCACATTCAACAATGAATGTTTTGGAAAAATCAAGAGTGGCTAGAACTGGAGTCGTTCACATGGCCTCCTTAAACTTCTCAAATGTCTTAGTAACTTCCTCATTCCAATGGAAAGAGTCCTTCAAGTGGTGCTGTGATTTTGCCATAATTCCTTACAAATCTATGATAATAACTTGTAAGCCCCAAAAATCCTCAGATATTTTTTAGGGTTTTGGGAACATTCCATTCAAGCATGGATTTTATCTTTTTAGGATTTACTTTAACACCTTCATAAGAGACAATATGACCCAAATATTTAACCTCTTTGACATCAAAAGAGCACTTAAAAGGCTTTGCATAAAGTTGATGTTGTTCAAGAGTTTCCAACACCTTATTTTCATGATGTAGGTGTTCCTCCCATGTTTTACTATAGATTAATATATCATCAGAGAACACTAAAATATATTTCCGTAGAAATGGATTAAAGATATAATTCATCAAGATTTGAAATGTAGAGGGTGTATTTGTTAGTTCAAAAGGCATTACCAAGAACTCATAGTATCCTTCATGTGTCCTCAAGACTGTTTTATGAATATCTTCATCCCTAATTATAATGATGATACCTAGAATGAAGATCAAATTTTGTAAAGTAAACAAAACCATGCAACTCATCTAGCAAATCATCAATTAGAGGAATAGGAAACTTATCTTTAACTGTGTACTTATTTAGTTCCATATAATATATAAACATGCACCAATTGTCATATTTTTCCGTGCCATCACTATAGGAGAATAATAAGCACTTTGACTATGATGAATAAGTCATGCTTCTAACATCTCTTGTATTATCTTATCAATCTCACTTTTTTGCATATAGGTGTACCTATAAGGTTTGATATTCGTGGTTAACTCCCTAGTAGTAGCCGGATGGCATGGTCATTGCATCTTTTTGGAGTTAAACCCTTTTGCATTTCTCCAAACACCACCGAATTATCATCTATAATTGCTTGCATATATGAGGGTATAAATGTATTTGACTGATGTGCTTCTAACAAAAATAGTTGTGCCACAAACCCCTCTACACCTTTTCTAAGATTTTTTTGCATTTGATGAGAACTCACCAACTGTGGGGACTTTTCTCTTAATCCTTTCAGTTTAAAAGTCCTCCCTTCTGATTGAAATCACATGAACAACTCTTGGAAATTCATTTCAACGGTTCCCAAGGTGGTAAGCCACTGAACTCCTAAAAAAATATCTCATCATGGCATACATATTTCTAGTTAAAAAGTAATCTCCCATGGTGATATTAATGTTATAGAATTTTCCTGAACAACTAACAAATTTTCCATTTGGAGCTAGATAAACAAAGCAGCTTCAAAGTGTACCACCAACTTATGATTGATGAAATTGTGAGTACTTCCTAAATCAATCAACATTATTACCCTCTATTTTTTAAGAATCCAACTACTCTGAGAGTTTGGGGAGTGATAATACCTGGAATTGCATGAGATGATATCATTGGTTGGGGATCTCCTAATTCCTCCTCTGCCTCTACCTCTTCATCTTCTTCATTAGGCTCTCAATGTAAAACAACTTTTTTTCAACACACTTATGTCTTGGTCCAAATTTTCTATCACAATTAAAACATAACCCTTTGGCTCTCTTTTCTTCAATTTTTTGAGGTGTCAGTCTAACGCCAAGGGAATGATGGTGAAAATGGTGTTATAATATCCGATATTACTGATAGTTTATTTCTGCTAGAAAGAAAATTTTCCTCTACCCTACGTGTCATGATAATAGAATCTAAAACCTTATGAGGATTAAACATATGCACCTCATTCTCAATGTGTTCTTTAAGACCCCCAAGAAATAAGTCATTCAAATTCTCTTCAAGTAATATTTTCCACCTGTAAGGAAAGGTTTTGGAATTGATGAATGTAATCCTTGACTATTCCTGTTTGTCTTAGCTTTGCTAATTGAATGAAATAATTCTCTGACACACTATAACTATAATGCAATTGCAACTCTTTGGTGAATAATGTCCATGTAACATTGAGACCACTCATTTTCCTTTGAGCACATAACCATTGATACCAAATGAATTTGTCGGGTTTGAGATACAAGGATGCCATGGTAACCTTTTTCCTAGTGGAATCTGATGAAGATTGAAGAAATTATCCATCTAGTTAATCCAATTGAGTGGATCCTTTTCATTGAACTTACGCATTTCCACTTTTAGAATCATGTTACGGGCCTATAAAGTGTTTGTATTTGTATTTGGATTGGGCATGCTCAAGATCCACCCTAGCTATTACTTTGACTTGAAGATCCACCTTGGTTAATATGAGTATGATTGAGTTGTGGCTGATTAAGAAGGATATGATGACCCATTATATTGGAACTAAATTGGTGAATTAAATCCTCTAATCGTTGTCCAATATTTTATAAATATTCTTTGTTGGACACTCGAACCTTGAGGTTTCGCAGCTCAAACTCAAGTTGGCTTACCTTATGGTCTGTTGAAGTAAACCCTTATCTTAAGGACTCTGTAGTTACCCCTTCTGACTCTAACTCCTCAACTATTATCTCAAACTTGTGAGGGGTTTTACTCGAGTGATGGGATTATTTTTACCTCTTTTGGAAGGCTCCATCATGATGTCCCAAAATGGTAGGATTTAGGGATCAAGGTCAAAATTTAGGATTTGGGATTTTAATAGGAAGTCGGCCAAATATGAAAAAATAAAAACAACGAAATCAAACTACTTTTTTATTTTATTTCTGAAATGTAAAGAATTTGGAAAAATTCCAAAAATTGCACCTTAGAGAGCCGAGTTATGAAAAAACATAAAACCGGTATAAATTTTGCAAAACAAGTCAAAAAGGCTTGAAATTTGGAGAGTAGCTTACTTGACTTATTTTTCCACACTACAAAAAAATTGTAGAAAAAATAGCTACAAATTTTGAGATATATTCGAACCTCCATAATTAGGGTTTGACACAACACTATCTAATTTTAGGCTCGATACAACTTGTAATGGAATTACTTGTATAAATATGAGTATTAACATCAATATAACACCAAATAACATAAGATTGCAGATAAATGATCTCAATATACAATTATAATATCTTAGCCACTTCGAGGGGTAACCTCCAAACCATACAATAAGACTCAATTGCTCAATATGATGACCAACTACTACCTGCTAACCCCTATATATATTATTCCTATGCCATGGACATCACCAAGGCTGACATGCTAATGATAATATAATATATATGAAAGAGATACATCGTGATAAGAAGTTATGATATCCACAAGTCGACTATATACATCTAATGCAAGATATATGATTAAGGGTGTAGCATTGTCATTGATGTAAAAGTTTATTAATGACGAAGAGGATGATGGAGGAATGCTAGAGGATTATTAGTTTCATGATGACATGTAAATTTAGTTTGATTCATGATTGGAAGAGTGGAATCGGTGATAATAGCTTGGTCTAACAAGCCTATTCAGGAGATCTAGTTAGCCTAGGTGATAGAGAATGATTATTAGAGTTACATGGTGGATTTAGGAACATGGTAGGGGTATAGAAATAATGATAGGAGTGTGTTGAGAAACTCACATGAGTTTTAGAGTGCATGTACAAGTTGTGGACTCAGTTGCAGGTGTTCATCTAGACCTAGTCTAGGTGCTTGGAGACCAAATGAAGCATGAGAATGAGTTGTAGGGCCATGAGAGGTCATAGAGGAATTTAAGGGTGTAATACATGTTTTATTAGGTGTGTTAGGTCATTTTTTAGAGCTTGGAAGTAGAGTTATGAGGTTTATTTACTTGGTCTAGGTCCAAACTAGACCTAATCTTAGTGCTTAGAGGCCTAATAAGGCATGATAGTCACTTGTAGGTATGTGTGAGCTCTTGGAAACACTCAGGAAGGTATGTGATGTTATTTTCATCATGTAGATGTAGGTTACAAAGGTTTCAAGCTTTTTCTAGTGTTAGTTCACTTTGTTATGGCCTAGAACATGCAAAACCCTAAGGCCTAGTCATGCAAGTCATAGTGGTTGAGAATATGCAGAGCTAATGGAGATAATTTGATGATTGGAGATGTTATTAGAGGTTGGTTTTATGATTTGGGAAAAATTTCAGGTTACCATGATGATAATTTTGTAATTTATGAAGATTAGACTAAAACAAGGTTCTTAAGAGTGCATTTTCTAACTCGAAGTGAGAGAAATGCTCATGGTTAGAATGTGTAAGGTTTTAATGGGGAGATGAGTATTTCAAGGATGTTGGTTTATGGAGTTAAGAAGATCTCAAATTTGTAATGAGGTCAAATGAGGCCCAAACATTTATGAACGATTGTTAAGAAGGTAAGTCACTTTTTATGAGTTTGAAACCCTAGGTTATGAGTGATGGAGAAGATATTATTGGTAGGTTCAAAAATGGATATTTTTTTAATTTGATGATTTTATGTTGTATAAGAATCCTCTAGATTTATAATGAGGTATTTTATATCTTGTGACAATATGTGGGCCCCATTCAAAAGGTAAGTTTCTGAATATTTTCAATTTGTGTAAAAGTTGTCCATTGAAGATATTGTCTAAATCATGATTTATGGAATACAGGTAATTTTAATACATTTCCATGATATTTTCAGGTCATGGTTTAAGTCCTAGAGGGAAAAGTGTGCCCTATCTTTGAAGACTGGTTTTTGGGCCTAAAAGGGTAGTTTAGCAATGTTGGAAAATGGAAGTGCTTGAGAACTTATGAGATTTGTGATGGATTATAATGGCCTTGGAGGTGTTTTATACATATCATATGACATGTTTCATGTTTTTTTGAGCTTTGAAAGTGTGATGAGGTGGCATGGTTGAGGTCACAAGTTGACCTAGTTTGACTGGTTCAGGACATGACTACTTTGGCTAGAAGATTGATGTAGAAGACCCATGTTTTTTATTATTTGATGATGGATATATATTTTAGAGTGAATATGGATTAATTTTTTTCCTATTTTATGCATTTATATGTCTTTAAAGTGTCAGAAAGGATGCAAACTAGTTGAGTTTCCAAAATCTGCTTTATGGGCGCTTCAATTTTCTAAAGAGGAAAATAGATGTGGGTTTCTTTGTTGGATGTTTCATGAGGTGTAAAAATAATTTATGTGATATAAAATTCATTGGATTACCAATGAGTGGTTACATTTATTTAGCTTTATATGTGAAGGTGGTTCTTCTGGAAGTGCTTATTTTGAGTAGGAAACAATCCTACTTGGTAGTTTTATGAAGAAAATGATTGGTGTAGAGCATTGTAAGAGCATGGATGATATTTATATGGTATGTTTTAAATGCGTGAAGCATTTTAAGGATTTAAAAATAGGATGAAGTGTTTGAAGGTCTTTGATGAGCTTGGTGATGGGGTTTTAGGCCTTTTTGGGCTTGTCTTTTGTCTTGGTGCATGGACAACCTACATGGGTCAATGTTATGAATTTATATGAGTGTAATGTTATGTTTTTAATTTTTAATGACTAAAATATTGGGTTAGGACCGACCTATTTTATGTTTTTGAGTTGAGATTCATATAAAGTGAATGTTTTTGGTTCATTTTTGAACTAGTTGAGAGAGAGGGAAAAGTGAAAGCTAGGTAAGAGAGTGAAAGTGATTCAAAGGCATAAAGTCGGAGATGAGAGAGATTGCAAAAGTATGAAGAATTTTGAAGAGTTTGTGTGTAAGGGTTGTATCCAAATCAGTCCATAAAAGATCAAGATTGAGTGAGTTAGAAGGTGTGTAATCTGAATTTGTGATCTCCATTAGTTGTGGCAAAAAAATACATCATAGATCTTCATCTCAAGGTGGTTTATTTGGTGATTTATCACCTTAGGAGTTGTAGCCTCACTAAACTAGGGTTGGTGCTCCATGTGAAGTTGATGCTTCACTAAATTGTTTTGATTTGAGTAATATAATCAAAATTTTAGTGGGTTTTCTTCATCTTGAGGGTGAAAGGAATGATAACCAGATCATACCAAGCCAAAAACACAGATGCTAATCAAACACCATGATCAATAAGATGAAAGTAATTCGCCATAATAACTTTACACAAAACCTTTGCAAACAAATGAGCAATAATATCATATATTATTATGGAACTCAATGAAATACAATGAGAATGGGACTTGCTTATATAGGCAAGGAATAACAATCTAAGAACTAGTCAAGGTCATAGATCAAGCCATAAATCATGGAAAGAACTAGTCATCAAAGAACTAGTCAAGTCCATATATTTATGAGAGAACTAGACATCAAGGATCTAGTCAATACCATAGATCTAGGAAAGAACTATACCTAACAACTAGATAATATATCCTAATATCTAAATAAATAAAAAGAAATATCCACACACATAAGTGGGTGAGGATAAATACAATAAAGGTAAATAATGTACCTAGGTGAACATGAGCTAAGGTAAATACCTACTCTAACACCCCCCCTCAAGTGAAGCTAGGGGCCAAAATAGAAGTGGCATGTCCACAATATGAGTCCCAACAACTAGGCCTGATGAGGTACTCATGTACAATATATCCATGAAGAAATCTCGAACCAAAAGAAGGAAAGAATCCTGCTATAAGGAAAGAGAAGAAGAAGAATAAGGAAGATGTTCTCATGAACACCCCCAAGAACAAATTCCAAAACCCCAAGCATTCCACGCAACTCAAGGTAGCGAGGTGATGCAAAAGGCTTCGTAAAGATGTCTGCAACATGTTGTTGATTCGAAAGGTACTCCAAGAAAAGAACTCCATCCTGAATGTGCTGCCGAATGAAGTGGATGTGTATCTCGATATGCTTGGTCTACTAGTGCTCAATCAGTTGCAAGAAATGTGAATTGCACTTTGGTTGTCACACCAAAGTACAATCGGTGAATCCTGTGGGAATCCAAACTCTGTCAATAACTGGCGAAGCTAAAGAATCTGCTGACTCACTGTAACTACTGCCCTATACTCTACCTCTGAAGATGAAAGTGTAATAGCCTATTACTTTTTGCACACCCAATCAACTAGAGAAGAACTAAGACAGAAAAGATAGCCAGAGGTAGAATGTCTGTCATCAATAGAACTTGCCCAATTTGAATCAGTATACGTAACCAACCGAGTAGAACCCATAGTGTAGTGTAGGACAAAGTGGGAAGTGCCCTGTAAATAGCACAAAATCCTTTTAGCATCCTGTCAATGACTACTATCAAGAGAATGTACAAACCGAGATACAAGCCCTACTACAAATGAAATATCAGGGCGAGTATGGGTCAAGTACATGAGACTCCCAACCAACTACATATACAACGTAGGATCACAAAGTGGTGTGGTACATGTGGATGTAAGAGTAACCCCAGACTAAAAAGGAGATGGACTTGGCTTGCAATCATCCATATCAAAGTGCCTAAGAAGATCATGGGTGTACTTTTGCTGACTCAAATGAATCCCTGAATTTGTCTAAGAAATCTACAAACCAAGGAAATAATGCAATAGCCCAAGATCTATCATGTCAAACTATGTAGAAAGAGCCCTCTGAATACTTTGAATGTGGGAAGAAGAGTTGTCAATAAGTAATGTGATCATCAACATACAAAAAAAGTATCACAATATCCTCACCGACATGCTAGAGATACACTGTATGATCAGAGTGGCAATGAACAAAACTAGTAGATAGAAGAAAATAATCCATCTTCTCATACCAAGCCCGAGGGGATTGTTTGAGACCGTAGAGAGACCTTTAGAGCTAAAAAACAAGAGAAGAATCCTGAACAAATCCAGCCAGCTGCTCCATATATATTTCCTCTTGTAGATCTCCATGTAAGAAGGCACTCTTCACATCCATCTGGTATACGGGCTGCCCCCGTGATGCAGAAATAACAAGTACAAGGTGTACATAATCTATCTTGGCAACGGGTGTAAAAGTCTTAGAGTAATCAATACCTTCGACTTGTAAAAACCATTTGCAACAAGATGAGCCTTATACTTGTCAATGGACCCATCAACTTCATATTTGGTTCGAGTATATCCACTTACACCTAACCATCTTTCTTCCTTTAGGAAGAGATACCAAATCCCAAGTATGATTCTTCATCAAAGAAGAATACTCAGGCTTCCATCACATCATCCCACTCCAAAGATCCCATGAGCCTTTGAAAAGACTATGGATCCTCAAAACTACCCGACACAAAATTCCGTAACCAATAGAATGTGCGTGATGATGCCTAGTGGGTGGAAGATCCTCCATGAAATGTGCTACCTCGAAAAGCGTAGTACGAGCCCACTTAGGCATAGTGACAACATCAGTGGGAATAGGATCCTCAATGGCAACTATAACCTCCTCATCACTCTCCTCAAAGAAAGGATCCTCAAGATGAGATGATGAAGAAGAAGGAATGGAAGAAGTTGAAGAATCATGAGGAGTGAAACACTCATCAAACTAAACATGTGTTTGAAAAAGAACATCATGTGTATCAAGATCTAAAAGACGATAAGCTCTCATGTCCTCACAATACCCTATAAATATAAAGGGTTTACTCTTCTTATCCAAAGCTTTCCTTTTCTTCTTTGGCACAAAGGCCCAAGCATGGCTCCCGAAGACTAGAAAAATGAGACATCTGGGCTTAGTGTTGAACCAAGCTTCCTCTAGAGTCAAATGCTCAAGTGCTCTATGTGGTGTGTGATTATGAATATAGTTAGCACAATTAATTGCTTTACCTTGATAGATAGGAGGTAAATCTCTAGAATGCATCATACAATTATCCATTTCCTTCAAATTTTTATTCTTCCTTTCTGCTAAGCCATTCTATTGTGGAGTATGAGGAACATAATGTTGGTGAATAATGCCTTGAGT